>QLNU02015360.1:289749184-289781299 GCA_006491805.2 Dysdera silvatica
AAGATCCTTATCATCCCGTTGGTCATCTCAGCAACAGGGATAGTACCAAAAACGCTTGCGACGAATTTGGAGATACTCAACATTGACCCAAACACCTACATTGAAATACAAAAAGCCACAATCCTAAACACGTGTCACATTGTCAGGAAGTTTCTAGACATGGCACATTAAGAAGTGATGTAAAAAGAGGCTTGGGAACATGGCGCTCTGCCCGTCCCAAAGCCTGTTTCCGCCAAGAATGGGCGAGGAAAACTTTTATATATATATATATATATTACAATGTAAAATATGTATGGAAGCAAAAAACATTTACAATACTTTTAGTTATTAATATGTAAAGCGAAATCAAACCTTTTAGCGAGATTTTTGCCACTGCTTATTTTCAATAATCCTGCTAATATCAGGTCTTATTTTTGATATTGCAACCCTAAGAGTGTTTACAAGGTGGACGTCAGTTATTCTGGTCCTAACTTTTGATTTTCATCAATTTCATTTAGTAAAATAGCTGTTTGCAGACGCATTGATAGGGGTTGTAATTCCTACTGCAATAAAATTTCGTGTATACTGTATACATATGGATATATATTGAGTTGTAGCTCTGTAACCCCCACAATTGTAAGTCTGTAACCCCACTGTCAACTTTCTATGTTAGCTTATGCGCAGTTGTAAATGCTTCAGAATAGTAACATTTTCAGAGCGTGCAGTCAGATAGTGGGGAAGATGTTCATATCAGCATATTCAAAATAAAAATTGACGAGCCCTGAGATGACTTTTTTTTAAATCACTGTTGCACTGCAAATCAATAAAACTACACCTAGTGCCTACATACGCTAGAAAACTAAAGTAAAACATGGTTGATGAGAAACATCGTGTTACATTATCTCTGTAGTGTTTTAAGATATTTTTTGAGAAATATGAAAATGACAACAAAATAAAATATATAGATTTCAGATAGAGTAGGGATGTTACTTTTGTGTGAAACAATTTGTATTTTTTCATGAGTTGGCGGGCCGCGTGTTGAAGACCCCTGCTTTAAGATTTCATTGTGAACTATAAGCACTTTTGAATCTGATTTACAATACAATAATATAAATGCAATCGCATTAGTACGTTTATTCAAATTAGTGACACACATGCTCAATAAAATATAGATTTTACTCATTTTTAATGCACCAATTTCACTTTATTTATTTAATTATTTATTCATTCATTCATTTTGTAACATTATCTCTAAACAACGTAAAAATAATTACTACAGAGGCCATACCCATGTGCAGGATTTAAAGAAAAAAGGGGGTTGGTGAGAAAGGGCTGGTCTGAAAGAACAAATGTTTTCTCATAAGAAACACCTAATAGCGTTGTTCAAATAGGGGGTTAACCCCTAAATTCCCTTGTGCACGGCCTTGACACTAGCGAATACATTCATTTCAGTATAGTAAATTCAATATTGCGTTTATAATTATATTTTAACAAATGGGCTATATAGGCCTATGCAGCATCGTAGAGTTCTCAAAATTATTTGGGGGCAAGCACATTTTATGCACGTTTATATATTATAGTATATGTAAAATGGCAATTTATTTCATATTAGGGCATATAAATCTACGCCTATGGGCCTATACGACAGCACTGTTTAAAGTTCGGCACTGGTGGCATGCCAGGACTTGCTCTTGCGGCACAAAAAAACACAATAATATTCAGACGTCATAATAATAATAACACGATAATAATTAATTTCAGGCAGAAAACATAACAACAATGCTGCTTCTTGACGTATATGTTCATTGTAATTTTTTGTTTAAAACTTAAATTATTATTCACTCAGCAACGACACCAAATTGGATAATTTTTAATTCAGCTTCATAATTTTATTGCTCGAAATAAAATGAAAGATTAAACTAGAATTTAATTTCCAACAAGTTAAATCAAACAGAGAATGCACTTGAAATTGCAGCGAAGTGATGTTTGTTTGTTTGTTTGTTTAGGTGTTTTATGGCGCAAGAGCATCTGGGCTATACTGCGCCAAAACGAAGTGATGTATTATCAGTGTGTTTACAAAAATACGCACAGAGTCCTTTTTTTATGCATAGTCGGCTGTTTGTCGTATCAGTTAGTTCCCCCAAGTACCACTAATGTACACTTAGCGCTAAATCTCGATATATACATATATTTACGAACTGTACGATTTTATGATCTATTGCGTTAGTATTTGAAAAGTAATTTTTGGAACTAATGTTTTATTTTCCATTTACGAACTTTCGAATTTGCGAAATTTTTTTGGGTGTTCATGCGAGTTCGAAAAATCGAGATTTCACTGTATTTACTAAATCTGTATAGACAAATCTATCTAAAGTAAGTTTTCTCTTTTTTTTTAAAGGCGAGAAGATGGTGGATAAAATTGATTAGAACTGGTTCTCATTTTCCCCCTCCCCTTTCTGAATGTGGTCGATTTCAACACCCCATCAAACAAAAGAACAGGGTCGTCTTCAGAGGATGTTAAACCGGGTCACTTTCCACGTCTCTCCCGCTTCAAGTGGGTGAAAAAATTGCGTGAAATAGGAGCTATTATGATGGAAAGGAAGAAGGGGGAGGGGGTAGTGATATTGCGTTGTACGCCACGAAATTTGCCTGTGAATAATATCGGGGTTTTTTTGTGTATGGGCTTTGTAGTCTATAGTGGAAACAGACCACCATTCCTCCAGTAGGGCTTGCTGCAATTTATTTCTCCTATTTCTCATACATAATCTGAATTTAATCGAGAATTCAATTGTCCGACGTAGGCGTCAATTTCACGTCGAACGTACAAGGCTAACTCGGGAAATGTACACCGTAACTGACATTTAACCCGCAGGACTCTCATCGTAAACACGAACTCTGTGCAATTCCGCGAAACTAAGAAGACCATATTTCAGAGCGAGGGAGGAGAAGTACTAGAAAGGGTTTCGCGAATGTAAACCACACATTTCCCGGGAGTGAGAGAGCTATCCACCTATTCCCCTCTCTGGCTTTCAATTTCGAAATTATAGTCCTGATCTTTAAAACGCCCCTCCCCCCCCCCTCTCCAATAGAGAAATTCAACTCTTTCCGGGTCCAGTTTTACCGCTGATTATGATAAAGCGAACACTGGAGAATACTATATCCGCTTGGGTTTCCCCTGTTCCTTCTCCTCCTCAGCGCAGCCACACTGGAGGAAAGGCCTTAATCCATTTACGACTGCTTGGAAAACCAATTCCTTCAAATAAACAGAGGCTGCCTTTTCTATAAAACATGGACTTTTCGTATTTAGAAGGAGGGTTGTTTAGGAGTCTGTGTTTTGTCAGTCTAGCATCTCTGCCCCCACTCACTTCCACAGCCCACCCTTCTACTTTACTACCCACTTGAACGTTAACGTATCCAGGGGGTCGTGGCGAAGAGGAAGGATGGGGGTGGTCTCTTAATTCGCCCTAAAAGAGCGAGCTTGGGATGAGGAGTGAGGTTTAATTTGACTCAATTAGTTAATAATGTGGTAATTCACTTTAAATTGCTGGTCTTCGTCTCCCTTTTCAAAATATTATCTCTAATTGGTGTTGTTTGGAGAGGCTGGTCCCAATATATCACGCTCCGTTATGCGGCGTTGTTTTGAAAACTGCAAGAAGGATTTTATTTTCGATCGGGATTTTTCGGTAGATTATTCATCAGTCCTTGTTCGCACATCGCCCCCTAGCAACGATCCGAAAGATTAATGGTGGCGTCGAGAATTTGCATAGGTGACAAACGCTTTTCGAAATTGATGTACTTAACAGCTAACTCGTCAGATGATCGGCTGCATGTCAGTTGCAAAATGATTAAAACGCTTCTCATTTCTCCAACTGACTAAATAACTTAATGAAATTTAATGCCAAAGAGAAAAATAAATTGGGATAGTGTAATGAAAGCATCGTTACTTCACTTAGCCACGTCACATGTACACTACATAAGCAGTACATATAACTACAATGCGGGAACTTCTGTATCCACAAAGTAAATAAAGTACAGGTATTCAAATACGTAGGACAAACGCTTGCAAATAAAACAGTCTAGTACATAAAATCTCTCAAAGAAAGTTCGTGTAAGGAAAAAAGGGAAGTTGACAAAACAAAATAAAGTATCTTTGAATTAAAATCATACTTTTGTAAAACTTGAGGTTAATGTTTCCTGTATCTTCAGGTTATTGTTTCATGTAACTACAGGTTGTTGTTTCATGTAACTTCATGTTATTATTTAATATAACTTCAGGTTATTGTTTCATGTAACTTCAGGTTATTGTTTCATATAATTTCATGTTACTCTTTCATGTAATTTCAGGTTATTGTTTCACATAACTTCAGGTTATTTGTTTCATATAACTTTACGTTATCGTTTCATAAAACTTCAGGTTACTGTTTCATGTAACTTCAGGTTATTGTTTCATAAAACTCTTCAGGCTATTAATTTCGTATGAATTGAGGTTCACATTTCATAGGCTAGGACTATGTTATATCATGGCGATCTTTGTTTTTGCGACCATGTTATAACGAATTTAGGTCTGTACTATGTTTGGTAATAATAATAATAATAATAAATTTTTATTCAACCCGATATACAATATTTCGTGATACATAGCTTGAGCAGTATAAAAATTATAGAAATGTAAGAGAAGATCTATATTAAATTATTTTAAGTTTTGAGGTTAGAAATGGAAGAGAATATAAAGCCGAAGCTTGTTACGAGATTCTCTTCCAGAATGCGGTGATGTTGACAGAAGAAAAGATAGATTTTTATGGTTTTGAATTATGCTTATTCTAAAGAGTTCCATTGTTGTATATCTTTCTCAGAGGAACGTGGAAACTTTCTAATAATATAAGAACAGACTGAGCGTCGTTTTTACAACTAAAGTGATGTTTGAGCGGAACGATTCATTTGTTTGGACTGCGGACTGTTTGGCTGGTATTACTTGTGAAATTATCTGTTTATCAAATTATCCAGAAGTACAGTTGATCATTAATCAAAAGCCTATTTAAACCTTTTTCCTGCTAAGTGCTGAATTTCGTTTTTCAGACTGGGCGTTGCTGGAGTAAGTCAAAGACGTCATAGCGATCAACAAACTCGTATTGTATATAGCATGCCATAAAAATATTTTATATATTTATATACATTTGGCAGGGGGATATGAATTTTCAGGATCTTGAAAATCCTATTTACTGGTTCTACTTTAAGGTCGAAGGCACTTATTGGCATTGAAATGGTAATTCTTGTGGCGTACATATAATTAATATATAATTACATATTGATTACATATTAATTATGTAACTGTATAATTTTATGTAGTTTCTTCGTAATTCCTTTTTTTTTTTTCGCGTGGAGTGTTACTTGCCTTGCTTTTATAAATAAAGTTTATTATTTCATCATGTGATTTGTGTATTTTCATATATTTAGGAACCATCCACAATTTATGTGAGGTGAAGAGAGCCGTGGGTCAGAAAAATTCCAAAACTACTGTTTTATAGAGTTCCGAATTCGATTCCGAAAGTAAGAATTTTTTTTTTGTCTTCCCTTCAAAAAGATTAGTTTGTCCTTGCCAATGAAGCGACACACTGAAAGAAGGGGAAGAAAGGCTTAATGGATGTAGTTTGAGTGTCAAAGAAAGCTGTGGTCTGAGGGTTAAAGATGAAATTGGTTTTTCGTTACTGCATAGGGCCCCCAAGTTCAATTCCAAACGTGAGAACGTCGTCCCCCGCCACTTAAAAAATTTAGTTTCGTCCTTCCAAATGAAGCGACACAGTGAAAGAGGGGAGAAAACATTTACTAACTGATAGTTTGATGATCACTAACGAGAAAACATGCTTTTCGTCACTGTATAGGGCCCTGAATTCAGTATCGGACATGGGAACATCATTTACCTCCCCACACCCGACAATAATATAGTTTGTTTCCTCAAATGAAGCGACACACTGACAGAAGTGGTGGTGGGGGACGATTAATAGCAGGCAGCTTCACTGTCATTAACTAAGAAATTGGATTTTCTTCACTGGATAGGATCCTGAGTGCAATACCGGATTTGGGAAGGGCGTCGTTTTTTTGCATCTTTAAAAAATGTATTTAGGCTCTGTCAATTGAAGCGACATCTGAAAGAAGAAGAAAAAATGTTTAATAGCTAGCAGTTTGATGGTCCTTAATGAGGAAAGTGGCTTTTTCTCAGTGTACAGGGTTCCGAGTTAGGTCCCGGAAGTGCGAGCGTGGTTTTTTTTTTTACCCCCCCTAAAAAATTAGACTGGCAATGCCAGATGAAGCGACACACTGAAAAAAAGGGGAAAACCTTTAATGAGGGACATTAACAAAGAAACTGGCTTTTCGTACGTCAGGGGTTTTCAAACTGGGCGTCGCCGGTTTTCAAGAATTGTAGGGGCTCAAGCGTCTTTAAAAGAGATCAAGTGATTTAGAGTTAAGGGGAGGGACAATGTACTCCGTTGTCCAATGGGAGGTTTTGAGCCCCTAAACCTCACATTTACTTACGCCACTGATATAGAGCATAGTTCATGTCCATTTTTTTTTTTTTTTAATCTGGATTTTCTAAATTTGCTTCCTTTCAATCAATAATTCCGCAGTGCCTCAAATTTACGGAGTAATTCAACTATTGATGACTTTTATGACGTTTCCAACATTTAATTTGGAACAACAAATATTATTATTATTATTATTACACAATTTCACAGTCCATGTTATATATGGCTCATTTCTTTCATCTGTACTTATCAAGCCCTTTCTAAAGGCCTTAAATAACTAAAGACGCCTTCGAATGATATGGGCTGATTCTAGAGGTGCAATCGTATTATTTTGATAGCAGAAATTTTTGTCTGCTTTGAGTGTGTTGTGGATTTTAGGGAATTGCACCAAATTCATCCACCACAATTAAGACAAAAGCAGCTTTCTTTTTCAAGAGTCTTTCTGCCTCAATTCGCAGATCTCTGTAGTTTGTAACTTTTCTTTTTTTGCTCATTTATACACCAGTCTTTAGGTACCCCAAAGCTAATCAATCGCTATGTGTTGTTTCCCAATCCTCTTAATATGTATTACGCGAAAGATGCTTGTCTTCTGATAATACATTAGACCCTCTGATGGACCTGAGAATCCCATAAAATTTTAGAATTCTTATTTCAACAACTTTTCAGATCTGATGTTTAAACCAGTACTTGTTATTATGTTGTTTTCAGTTTTACCAGCGTATAATTTTAGCTACATGGTTGTGGCGCTTTTTTAATTTATTTGCAGAATCTTTTTACGTTCACAAATAATGTGTTCGACAATTTGCTTTGCTTGTTTGCAAAAGCGATGCTTACTATTAGTTTGGTTTGTTCAGTCTTCATTTTGATTGCATTGCTTGCATAATGCTTTTAAGGTGTTTAATGCTTATTTATTTAATACATAAATGAAGTCCACAGTGCAAAGAAAGTGGAACACTTAAGTCGTTACTATTATTGATATTATCATGGCCGTGCTTATGGTGTTAGCCGTCCTGGGAAAAGCAGATTTTAGTGGCCCTTAAAAATGTTTTGACATAACACAACGATAAAAAGATTTACCAGGGTTTAGCATTACAAAATAAAGTTCTTCACTGGTCTGAACGCTGTAGGTAAAGGTAAGATAATTTAGTTAAATTGAAAATAGGAGACAAAAATTAATTAAACAAAATACTAATCATTGTAATTTATTATTACTCTAATTATTATAATTATAACGAATTAATGAAAAGCTTTCTCAACGAACAAAGCCGCTTGTTTTATCCTATTAGAACTTACAAAGTAATTTTTCTAGCTTTTTGTGCAGCCAAGTGTTGGAAAATAGGAGTCTCTACAGTGGTCATATAGTCATCACTATCAGAGGCTACTGCTGCTAACTCATTTGACTAATAACACATGTATTTATTTCGACCACCATTTAGAAGCTGCATTATGGGAAGTATGACGTCACACACAAAAGGTGAGTTGACCAAATACTCTGTCGAAAGTATATGGGGCCGCTAAAATCTGATTTCTTGGTACTTACACTACACTTTTTTTTGGCGGCCCTAAATTTCAACTGCCCTGGGCGGCCATCCAGCTCGTACCCACTCAGCACGGCCCTGGATATTATATGATTATTTATATCCTTCTTAGCTATAATAGGGCATTAGTTGATTGTAATTTTGCTGACGACGCGGGTTCAAACTGCTGTCACCAGATGGCACTAACAGCAGCATGAATTATACTTAAATGTGTAGTGTTTAATATGTAACGTGTGGGTGAGAGTTCTTTTTCAAAGTTTAAACGAGAATTAGTAAATATGCAAGTTAGCTGGTATTGTTTAATTTGTTTTTTTTATAAATTACATCTTTTAAAAATATAGGCATCTTTCTACTGATAACCGAAACCACAGCAGTATTATTGCATAATTATTTCAGTGAGTAAAGGTGTTTGCTCTGGTAATGATTTTCTCCAACCATTTTGGCTATTAATCATTCGGTGTCTGGTCGTTAGACGGCCAGATAATAGCGGATGTTTGTCGGTCGTTTGCAGTAGAAGCATCAGGTTAGGTGACTGACATTACCCTATGATATATCCACACCGAACTAGGCTTACTTGGTTGTCGACCCCAAACTCATTAGATCCGAAAGCGGTTAACGTAACCACTGGGCGTGTGATAACAATTATTAAAATGTACACGAAATATTGAAGAAACATACACGAACAGGTTTCGAACAGACGAGGTTACTCTTCTTCAGGAATTTACTAAAATTCACCCAATGATTTAGTCTATTTCTGATGAAAGGCAACTTGCTTCTCGAAACGCACCAAAAAGTTTTTTCGAACATTCAATCGATGCTTTTTAGTGCTTTTATCGTCATGAAACTGTTGCGTATTCTGGGTAGTCTATGTCAAAATTATGCGCGTGCTACAATAACAGTTCCTTTAATATGCCTATGCACTTAGTACGCTTGCTGCAATCACCTTAATAGCTGTGCTCATACATTTAATGGGTAATGTACGTGTGTTGCCTTCTGTAGACGGTTGCCAAAATATTTTTTGCCAGAAGGCGGCGCTTGCTGTTGATATTGCCAGATAAACAAAAGTAGCGTTAACTGGCAACGTTCCATGAACACTTCGAGTTCACTCCATCCAGTTCCTGACGAAAGATAGCAACATTCGTCTGAAATGCGTCAATACGCTTAAACCAACATCTAAAGTTACTCTTTCCACGCACACTAACAACGTTGTTACTAACTTTGGTGTGTTTTACGTAGTTTTACACTATTTTACACTTACCAAAAGTCTATTTTGGTCACTTAAAAAGAACATGTATCAAAATGCTATTTGTTTGTTTTAAAATAAACACTTTATTATTTTTTCTAAACAATCATATCTGTGTAAATGCATAGCTGACAAGAAAAATAAAGTAAAAAAATTAATGGTGGAAAGAATATTAAGATGACTAAAAATATGGTTCCATAATTTTCGCAACTCTTTTCGCAATTCTTATTTTATACCCCCAAAAAATAACTTTATGAAGAAAAGTATATAATGTTGCATTCTACAAAGTGGATTTTTAAAATTATGTATACTTTTTGATTAAAAAACATTTAAACTTCGATATCACGAAATTAATATCACAATAATATTTAACAAATCATATTTGCAAAAATTAGAAAAATATACAAAATCCCCTTGGTATATTTTAAGATAATATAGTCGTCAATATACTGAAAAAATTCCATGTACATACCTTTAATAGTTAAAAAGTTTTTAAAGTTTAACCGCACGAAAACATTCAAAAATGCATCACAGGGAAAATAGGCTTTAAAAGTTGAGGAAAGGAAAAATTGACAATTATTATATTTGTATACCATTTATGCGTACTGATTACATTTCAGAAGACACCACATTTATAGGTGATATCTTCTTTATACTATTATTTATTTATATATTATATTAAATAATTATTATTATTATTATTATTATTATTATTATTATTATTATTATTTCATATTATTATTATTATTATTTATTATTATTATTATTATTATTATTTCATATTATTATTATTATTATTATTACACAATTATTATTATTGTTATTATATATTATTATTATTCATTATTTATATAATAAATATATTTATATATTTATTATTTTTGCCTTCTGTGTACTCTTAATTTTGATGATTGAAAAATGTTTTGGTATTTAAGTGTTAAAGGATCACAGTGACACTTTCCAGTTATTTTACACCTTTTGGACCTCAAAAATTAAATCAACCATATTTGAAATTCACATTAGAAAATGAAAGAAATTACGTACGAAAATAAATTTAGTATCAAAATATGAAGGGAAATTCGAAGTTTTTCTTGTTAAAAATTTGAAAATCGATTTTTTTGTCATTTTTTTCAATCAGCTGTGCCCCGTATCCCCTTAAACTCTTCATTGAAATTGGGATTTTAAATATCATACTGTGAACTCTCCTACAAATTCATGAAATTAGCTATATAGAGAGCTTATAGTTGTAGAGTATATAATTTAATAAACTTTTTGCGGTACTTCCGTTTAAAATTAGATTTGTAGTAGTCAGTGTTATTAAATAATGTGTGTATAATTCAATAATCAGTGTTACACAATAGTCAGTGAATTTCAAATCGTAAAACCTGATTGTTACAGAAGATCTACATTCTGATTTTTACAGAAAACGCGGAATATCATTTTTTGCTGAAATCGCTTTTTATTGTCTATTTCCTTGCAATGGGTATTCCAGTCACTTCGGTATTTAATTTCTGAATTGACAAGAATAGTCGTCAAGAGTTTTCTAGTTTACGCGAAAAACAAATCTATTTCATATTTATATGGTTTACAACGTTGTATGAAACGTTCGTAGACGTTTCGAATGACCTTTGATGAGAACTTTTTCTGTGTCGTCTTTTTCATGTAATTTTCTAGCTACCGCGGCTATATCTATTATTGCAGTTACTATTTTTAAAACAATTATCATGATGGTATCGATCGACGCACGGCTCTCTCGAAATTGTATCGCTTTTTGTTTTTTTAATTGATGAACATTTGTTTATTAACGGCTTTTCGTAATACACTGAAACAGGCAACATTTGCACTCGTAGACATAATGTTATAGACACCTATACCACCTATACCAAAAGAGTTTCGTGCTTTCTGTTAAAGTTAGGCACTGTATTGGCTACAGTAACACTTTATAGAGAAATAAATTACGTATTTAAAACTATGGTGGACTTTTATTTTATCATTTTTAGTTGAGAATGTTATTTGGTAAAGTCTTTACAAGTTTTGAGCGTCATGCACTTAAGCGTATATTTTCCCCATTAAATCCCTGTTTTTCTTATTATTCAATTTTCCATAACGTTGCCATTTTTTAATACATCCTATGATGCGATATGACACGAAATTCATATTATGAAAGATATATGGTTGTGTCTGGCTCGGACGTTTGATGGTAATATTGTTTATTTCCTTGTATTATGTCCCAGACGGATATTTATGTTATATTTTCGTCATTTGAGACGGCGTTACAAATATGTTTCATGTGAATTTGAATCAAAGTCCACGAACTAGTGAAATGAATATTATTTATATCACTAAAAACCCTTGTACATTTCTGTTACACTACCACAGAGTCTATATAGACGAGCTTATGGAATATTTGTTAAATTTTATTTCTTATCGTTTAATATTTCTTGAATAATTTGGATTAAATGGAAATATTTTCCGCCCTTTACTTGTGCGATAGCCAATTCTGTTAGCAAATATATTTTGGCAACGTTTTCTTGAAAGAAGCATTGAGAAATGTAAGCGGTATTTAATGTCTCCGGACATCACACTTCGTTTATGCCATTCTTCTAAATCCTGTACTCTTCCTTAAATAACAAATGTCTGTAGCCGTCAAAACGGGAAGCGTATAGATTGATTGATTACAGCGAAGTACGAATCCTTGAAGTCGCCCCCCAGATCTTCAAACTTTTTACCCAGTTTCTTGGGTTATTCACGTCCGAAATCATTGCCTATTCAAAGATGCTGCCACCTGGCGTTTACTGGATTTGTCCGAGGACGACCAACACCTGCCCAAACTTTGGTCTTTTTCAAGTGAGCCAATCTGGCGAGAAAGGGTAAAAACTTGGAAATGTTTCCTTGTCAGTTTCCAACAAAAGGCTTTTGATTTGATGGGGGTAGAATTCCACGACTAGACAGAAAAAACGACAAGGCGACTTTCTTGTCTTTTTCACATACAAATTTGATGTCAGTTTCTTTGATTGAAAACTGGCCTTTGTTTTGTAATTCTGAACCTAATCGACGAAACACATTTAATAAATGATAGAAAAAATCTGTCCATTTCATGCTGAGGAGATTAATCTAAAACATGACCATAGAACTAATTATCGGTTAATTAACGTATTATATTAATGTATTTTGACAACATCTGTGTGTACATACTGTATGTTGTGTGCTTTGGACGAATGATTTTTCGATGCCAGGTAACTTCACGATTTCGAATTTAAATGCCAATTTCAAACTCAATAAATGTGTTTCAATGCCATTTGCGTCTTAACGCAAGATAAAAAAATTTGGTTGATGTAGTTGCTTTTTATCTGTTCTTCTGCATATTTCATTAATTCCTCTATTGCTCAATATTGAGGTTTTAGTGTTGGTTTCGCTTATAAAAGTCCCCAACACCTAAAACCGTTTGCACTTCAACGCATTCAATTTAAACCACAGTTAAAAATTCATGTAATTGACATACCGTCTGCATTTAAAAATGTCCCATGAATTCTTGTAATTTTCTTTTTAAAGCTGATGAAGAATTTTTCTGCCACTTGTACACTAAACAATCCTCCTGCCTAAAATATAACGTGCAAACTAATTCATGCGCATCTGTAAATGGCAGAAATGATAAGATATGATAAAAAGTGAGCCATTTGTTCATTATGCCGGTTTTGTCTCATATATTTAATGATAGATCATATTGGATAGTTGGGCATTATATATATGTGTTTATATAAAAGGACTATGAACTGTCTTTTCGATATATAAGTTTGTTTGTTTGAATTTTTTATGGCGCAAGAGCATCTAGGCTATACTGCGCCAAGCGTATGTATAAGCTTATAACCAGCAAGTAACATCTGTCGTTGGCCTTCAGATTTACCCAGTAGTTCGCCTCTTACTGTCCAATACTATTCGTAATTTCTTTTGAGACGGGGGGAGGGACTAGCTAAATATGACCATCAAATGATGATACATTCATAAACGTACGAGGTTGTTTCGATTCCAGCCTTGGTGAAATTGACCTAATGCTGAGTGTTTAACCGCTGCAAAATAAGAATAATTCTACAAGTTAAAAATATGAAAAATGAAATACTCTTTTTTTTGTTGTTGTTGTAGAACCGAAGGTTGTCATTCGTTCTGGGAACTGTCCGTAGTAGTTAAAGCAAAAATATATTAAAAGAAATCGCGAAGGTGCATATAGCCCCAAAGAAAATTAAACATCTTTCAATAAACATATAAAGTTAAACATATGCAGATACATTTAATCTTTCGTCGGAGGAGGGACCATTCTTTAAAACAATTACATAAAGAAAGAACTTATTACCCCAGACCTAAAAATATCTATTTCCCCACTTCCATATACACGATTCAACATCAGAAGTTTTTCAATATGAGGGTCCCCAACCAAGTTTTTTCTTTTTTACTTATTCTTGTGATTCTTTTTTTAGCTCGATTCCCGTTGTTGAACTGTCGGAGATGACGATGGTTCGCCGATTACGATTTCAACAATTGCTGCGAACCAGCACTGTGTTAATGTCCTATATCATTAACACGCTCTACCTTTATGTGGGGGTAAGTTTTAGATATTGTTACGTATACCCTGGGATTTCCCCCGTTTTGCACCCCGCCCCATTCCTATTTTGTCCGATTCCCATTTTTTCCCATCGTTGTCCATTCCTCCCCATGTCTGATATTTTGCAAGATTCCTAAAAATGTAGCGATAGCTATCACGAATCGAATGCAGAAATGGGAAAAAATTGCATATAATCACGGAAATGTCAATTTCCTATTATTTGAAAATGACAGATTGGAACTCATTCAAATATTCAAATTATATTTTTCTTTGATCAGCTCCTTTAAATACGATGGAAAATCGCGGAATATTGGAGGAAAAATGTTTATGATTACCTTGTATGCATTATCAAAAGATACAATATACATATTTTTATCAAAAATTTTGTTCTTTCACGAAATTCTTTCCGGGAGTTTGAAAAACTGCGATTTTTAGGGGCTCACGCCCAACTTCCGAATTTCTTTGATCAGCTCCTTTAAATACGATGGAAAATAGCGGGGTATGGGAGGAAGAATGTTCATGTTACCTTATGTGCATTATTATAAGATAAAATAACGATATTTTTATAAATAAATTTATTTTCGTTCACGAAATTTTTTCCGATGTTAATGGGGAGGGAGAAGATCTGTTTCACAGAATTTTTAGGCATTTCAAATTAAGCCAAAAACAGGAGACGCTTTCCCGAACAGGACAGATCAACCGAATTCAAAAGTTGATAAATTGTAATTTAAAAAAAAAATCCGACACATTTCTAACATTTGCGTCCTGGATACTTGCCTAGCTTTTCCATTTATAAACTCGGACTTGTTTTCTATACAAACATACAGGGTGTTCCATAATTGACGAAAGAATGTCACATAGTGATATTTCTAGAAGAATTTCAACATAACAAAGTGAAGCTAAAAATGGAGAAAAATCAATACTTTTTTGTGTTTAAAATCTGCAGTTACAGTCTAGCCTATGTATGGCACAATGAAACTTGACCACCCATATTTCTTGACAAAAACTATTATAAACCAAAGCCTCAAATCCCTCCCCAATGCTGATGTTTAGTAGACGTGTGAGTTTTAGATGGGATTTAAAAAAAAGTTGCTTTGTTTAAGCACAACTCAAATATTAAGTACCCGAATTTAACGAAAAAATTGAAATCGTGACGTCACACATGCTGATTTTTTTTTACTAAACCAAGAACATCCTACCGTAACAGGAAGGTTTTTTTTTTAACTTTAATCCTATCCTATCACTGCTTTATTTATTCTTCATTTCTAAAGTCATAATAACAATATACTGTGTAACTACAGCGATAATACAGACAATATATACTAAAAGTACATCATATTAGACTCTACAATGAAAGATCTCAAGAAAATATCAGCAAGGATATAACATACCTGGGACCTTACGATTACAATCTGATTCCAAAGATGACACATAACTAATTATGAATCACTCATCATTCTTTTACTTTTTTTAGTTTCCATTACCTTGTATCAAATATTTTCTTAGACTTTTTTAAATGTTTATTTACTTTTCAATTTTTTGAATTCCTCTGGTAGTTCATTCCAAAGTTTTGCACCTTTTTAATTTACATTATTCCTTCCTACTTCGGTCCTTATTTTTGGGAGTAATAGATCATTGTATTTACGACGTGTATTTATATCTTTTTTATTTAATTTTATTCTTATAAGTTCAGTGTGCTTGCCTTCCCTTATTGTTTTATACATTTTTACCAAGACACTGTATTCGTGTAAATGTTCTATTGGTAATATGTTGTGCTTGAAAAATAAGTTTTTCCAGTTTAGTCTTTTATCACTGTTAATTAATTTCCACTTTTTTCCTGAATATTTTTCAACACATTTTTATTTACCAAGCCTAAGTTCCCCCCATACGCAATTATAATATGTCAGATGACTGTAGATCAATGAATAATACAGTTCTACGCTGGTTTTTTCCCTTATTGTTGTATTAATTCTTCTTAGAATTCCTAAGCTTTTACTTATTTTGTTTGCTGTTTTATCTATATGGTCATTCCAGTTCGATTTATTAGTTAATTGAATTCCTAAGAATTCAATTTTATCAACAATTTCAATTTTTTTATTATTATCTGTAATTCAAATATTCTTTATATCTTTATGTACATTTTATTCTTACTTGAAAATGGCATTACTTTGGTTTTTTCTACGTTTAGCTTCATCTGATTAACATTAAACCATTTTTCGTATTTTTAAATTTCTCTTATACTCACTTCCATCAGTTTCATTTAGTCACTATCAGTTAAAATCACGCTTGTGTCATCTGCGAACAAGATAATGTGTCCGATATATAACATTAACATATAACGAATATAGCAGTGGCCCCGTAATGAATCCCTGGGGTACTCCATAATTATTTGTCAGTAGCTCTGATATTATTCACTTGACACAAACTAATTGTTTTCTATCCCTTATATAACTACTTAAGAAATTATTGATTTTTTCCCCCTAATCCATAAGTTTTCAATTTTTCTGTTAATATCGTTATATTTATTACATCAAATGCCTTGCTTAAATCATAAAATATGCCAATTCCATTTTCCTTATTTTCAATTGCTTCTTGTACTTTTTCAATTGTTCTAAGCAGTGATCCCTCCGTTGATTTTCCTTTTCTAAAACCAAATTAATTTTTATTCATTATGCTGTTTTTCCTCTAAATTCAATTATTCTTTTATACAGTAGATTTTCAAATAATTTAGCAAATAGTGCAATTATTGCTATTGGTCTATAGTTAACTATACTACCTATATTTCCCTTTTTATAAATAGGAACTATTTTAGATCTTTTCATTTCAGTTGGAATTTCCTCAGTATCTATTATTTCATCAAATATGACCAACAAAGGTTCAACCAGTAGGTCTACACATTCTCTAACTATTTTTGCATGTATTTTATCATGTCACACACCTTTTTTACATCGAGTCTGTTTATTTCATCTAATAGTTCTGAGTAGCCAATATGATCTACACACATTATTTTTTCATAATTTTGTCGTGCATATTCCTTATAGTCATCGTTCAATTCATTACCTCTATCTATTATTTTTTCTGCTATTTCAACAAAAAAATTGTTAAAGCAGTTAGCGATTTCCCCATTATCGGATATTTTTTTACTGTCCCTTCCGATTAAACATTCAATTTCTTTCTTACTCTTTTTAGTTCCTTTTCCCAGGAATTTATTTAAAAATTTCCATTTATTTTTATTATCAGCGTTAGACAAGCTTTCATCCATAAAGGGGCGCTAGTTAATTTCAGAAAATTGTTTGACAATCATTATTCTGAAAGATATTATTTTATTGCAATGTTAATTTCCGTACGTTTTACTCTTCTAAAGGTTAGAATCTGAATCTGCCATTTAAGAACGTACCTCTGGTTGTTAAAAAATATTTTATGAAAGACTGAAATATGAAATACCATTTTCACAAAGTAAATGCTGTGACATTTACTTGATTTTTTGAAAACGTGGTGATAATATAAACACTATTTACAACATTTCACTATATTGTTAAGAACTTAATGGTTAAGAACTGGGGGCTTCTTAGAAATTGCAATTTTTGTATATTATGTTATATTATATTTATATTATATTATTATATTATATGGAAATTATACTAAGGTTGTAGTAAAAAAATTATTTATTTTTAATATATATTTTTAATGTATTGCGTCATCAAAGCTATCATTTATATAATATGTTTTACCGCCACCTTCTATATTTCTCAATACTTTTTAAAAATATCAGCAATACGAGTTCAAATATAAATGTGAAACTGCTGTTGCTGGGTGTTACAATAAAATGAAATAATAATATTTTACTAAGTATATTATGATCCAACTTTAGCACAAAAAGTATTAATTTGTCATCATTTTCAGCTTCACTTTGTCATATCGAAATTCTTTAAGGGATATCATATAATGGATTGCATCAACTATTTAGGGAACACCCCGTATATTAAAGAATTCTTTGGAAATGCATGATACCATTCGAGACGCGGGGTTAGTGCTACGCATATTTATACAATGAAACTTCTCTAGACGACCACTCCTGAAAACGACCATTAAATTTCCAGTACCTAATCAAAAAGGCCCTGAAATAATGCCAGAGCCGGTGCAAGGCTCTCCAGCGCCCGCCTACAAGGTAGATTTGAGCTCCCCTCCCCTCCCCACCCCAAAAATAAAAATCGTCGAAAATTATACTCGCCACAGTTTAGTGCAATACAGAAATAATCAGAACAAACAAACAAACGAACGCGCGAATGATGGTTTCATCATCAATAGATATACTGCATTTACTTGGACCTTTGCGCATAATTTCACCAGGAACAGACTTTAATGGAATCATTTACCAGTGTAGTTTTTGTGGCCTTCACCTTTCACTCTTACTTTTCGTATAACACTTCGTGTATATTTCTCTGGCGCAGTATAGCCCAGATGCTCTTGCGCCATAAAAAATCCAAACAAACAAACAAATTTCTCTTCATTGGAAATAACTCGCTTTCTTTTTACTTGAAGTTCATCATCAGAACTACTACTAACCATTTTAGAAACAAACTATCATAAAACACTACGTACCATACACTTATAATCCCAATACTGTAGTTTAAATTCTACATGACAACTTACCGTTTGGCAATGTAAACAACGGAAAACGGGTGATGCAACGGGGAGAACGAAAACAAGATTTCTAACAATACGAAAATTAGATTTACTGCGGAAACATGCCATGTGATGTCGCTTGTCGGGTTTCTGCACTAAATGCAATACTTACTGTAAATAATAACCCATAAAATGTATAGGCAGATGATGGGATTCTCCACAAAAATATGCGTTCACAATGTGAGATACAGAGTCCGTAAAAAAAAAACCAGAAATCCATAAACATGTCTGTTTACGGGTTTCTGAAATAAACGATTCAATTAGTAATGGACTATAAGACAAGTGAAATAGTCATGATTTTCTCTTTGCAGTTATTTGCTGATAGGATTTATTCTATTAAGTACATCATGCCAAATGACCAAGATGCAAATAAAAGTGCAATATCTTATTTTAAAGCACAAAATTTTGCTTTCTGTCAAGTACCTTTATCAGGGTTTAAGCTGGCTCAAAACATGCTGTCGCAAAAATGCTAAAATGGGAAAATAATTTGTAGCAAAATGCTAAAAAATATTAGTTGCTTTCGTTGCTCCAAGAACCCTATCCATGAAATTATTTATATCAACGATGCTTAACAGGTGCTGTTAAGAATTTTGAAGAGGAAACGAAAAGGAACAAGAAAAGATCGCTGAAGTGCAAAACGGATATTCTGGAATCGAGGAATCCTGTTTTCAGAGAATAAACTGTGGTTAAAAATGCCTGTCGCATTTTCGCGATGGGCAATAATTTTTTCTTCGCATTTTCGAGCAACTCGTCGCATTTTGCGAAAAATGCGACTGCAGCTTAAACCCTGGTGGGGGAAGATACACTGGTGCACGCAGGGGATGTTGATGGGGGTTGTAACCCACCTCCCACTGCAATGGAATTTTGTATATTTGACATAGGAATATGTAAGCTGTAGTTCTGTGACCCCCCCACCCATTGAGCCTATAACCCCCCTTATGAACTTTCTGCGTACACCTATGGGGAGGCACACGAACTTGGTGAATGTAATTTTTACCCCTGTTTCTATTTTTTCTTTTTTTTTCATCTATTTATGGAGAATATATGATTTTAGGATAGCCCACCTGCTTTGGTGTTAAAAAGAAATTCATTGTTATAGGTTTAAACTCCAATCAAGATATTACTACAGTCTTTGATTTTACCATGTTTGGCGCAGTATAGCCCAGATGCTCTTGCGCCATAAAAAAGCCAAACAATCAATCAATCAATCAGTCAGTCAATCCACTCAAGACCGTTGTTCATCCAATGAAAAAATGGAAGATGCCGTAACAAGGAAAGCTATTCGGCACTGAATAGAATGGGCCCTTTAATTTTAAAAATGGATGGGGCGTCTGGGTCAGACAATGTATAGGTATCTGAAAGACTTCTACATAATGCAATCAATCAATCAATAAATCAAAAATTAATTAATTAATTAATTGTGGACGAAGGAGTCTCTGCATTATAAGAGAAAGAAAAAATCAAGGAATATTTTAAGTGATGTCCAGTTCCACTACTCGTGGGATAAGAAAGCACATTTCGACAATTTTTTATGTTTCCTAATACATTTCATTTTTAATATATTGGGGATATTGGAAAATTTTAAATTTAACAGTCTTGAAAAGTTTTTTATCGGTACCTCTGTTCCGCGACCACCCCTCGACATGGCCAGTTTTCTTCAAGAATCGATAATGATCGCCTTAGAGAAGGTTCACTCTATATATACAAGTACATAAGCGAAACATTCGGGGGATTTCTACAAATATATCATCATCATCATATTCAACCATTATCTATCCACTGCTGGATGAAGGTCTCTCCAAATGCTTTCCACACAAGTCTATCCTGAGCAATTCGCTTCCACGTCACCCCAACCTGTTTTCTTATTTCATCCACCCATCTAGTTTGAGGACGTTTTCTAGGTCTTCGGTGGTCTCTTGGAATCCAGTTCAGAATTTCTGTTGTCCATCGTTGATCAGTTCTTCTTGCAATATGCCCAGCCCATCGCCATTTCAGCCCTTTTACTTTAACAATGATGTCCTCTACTCCTGTTTGCTCTCTCACCCAAGTGTTTCTTTTTCGATCTCTCCTAGTTATTCCAAGCATGCACCTCTCCATGCTCCTTTGCGTTGTCTGTAACTTTCGTATTGCTCCAACTGTTAGACTCCATGTCTCTGATCCATAAGAGAGGACTGGCAATACACACTGGTTGAAGACCTTTCTTTTTAGACACAAAGGCAATTTCCCCTTCAGGATAAAACTGTTTCTTCCAAATGCACTCCAGCCAAGTTTAATACGTCTGTTGAGTTCTTTCATAATGTTGCCATCCATTGAAATCAGCTGGCCAAGGTAAATATATGAATCAGCAATTTCTAGCTCAATGTTGTCAACTTGTATTTTTGTTTCCTCTACAAAATTATTGAACATGATCTTAGTTTTTTGTAGGTTCATCTTGAGTCCAACTTCTTTACTTCTAGTTGAGAGCTCCTGTACCATGTCTTGGAGTTCTAATGGGTTCGTTGAAAAAATAACAATGTCATCAGCAAACCGCAGATGATTTAAATATTCACCATTTATTTTTATTGCACAGATATTCTACAAATATATGCGTTGTAAAATTTATTCAAAATTCTGGAGTTGTCTCGATTATCTAAATTAATAAGGTAGAAAAAACTTCAGGCGAGAGGTTCTTTGTGGTTGACCCCTCCCCTGCGCGGAGTATTTTGAATATGGAAATATAAAGACCCTTTTAAAGACCTTTTCAAAAAGGGTATATGCGCAACCTCACTGCTATGAGTACCATTGATCTCGTTATAATCAATACCTGAATAGTGCTAAATAAAGAAACATTAATAGTCTACTATTAAAACACGATAATACGCACTACTAATTATACTATTAAAACGCAATAATACGCATTAATAATTGTACTATTTAACCACCATATAATACACACTAATAATTATACTAATAAAGTTATGAGTATCACTGATCTCGTTATAATCAATACCTGAATAGTGCTAAATAAAGAAACATTAATAGTCTACTATTAAAACACGATAATACTAAGATTTTCCATTGTAAGATGTAGATTTTTTAAAAGAAGCAAAACAGGAAGAACTTTAAATACTGCGCCATTGAAAAAATCCTAGCTTTTTTTAATGATGCTTCATGCAAATTATTATATTAGTAAATCGAATCATATGATAAAGTGTTCCGTAATATTCTTTTTAAGCAACTTGCCCCATGTATATGCCCAGCCAAGTTGTCAATGTATATTCAAAATTTAGATTGAAGCAGGTAATTTTACCACATAAAAATAAATATATAAATCAGCTAGGTTATAAAGAACACGCAAGAAAGGAAATCGCCTCTTAATTTAGAATTCAGTTCCAATGTGATAACTATGATATTTCAAATGGATCTAAAAGCATCTGATCGTCCTGCATACGTAAAGTTATGACAAAGGTGCCCGAAAAGACATTGGTTCGGTTGGAAATAGACAAGAAGGGAGAGAGAATGAGATCTTTGGAGGATGCAGAGCTTGAGATGGATGAAGGCCTGTGAGTAATGCCAACGCGATTAGACCCCACAGATCAATAACACACCGAATGACAATGTATGCCGATAGTGCCCCTCTCCGATCACCCACTATTCCCTACCTCCAAAGTATGAATCGATACAAGCCACCCCATGGTGATATCTGCCATTTCTACAAGTGAAAGGCTGCTTCTTGAGAAAGATGCCTTTTGCAAGCTTTTCAAGACATCTTGTGGCAGCGCCTTGCATTTCGTCGTCAGAATGGCATATGACTTGTCAATTTCCTGGTTAGGGGTTAAGAGATAGTCTCGGTGATTGAAACTGGCAACTAACTCATCGGAAACAACAGATCAGGGAAGAAATCAGTTGCCCAACCATTGAGCGGGTGTCAATTTCCTAAAATGGCCTTCTCCAACTTCCCTTTTCCGCAATCTTTCTATGTTTTTATTAAAATAACGCTACACCGGATATGGAAATAAAATCATTTATACTCGATTGTGTCAGGAAGTTACGGTTTTCATTTCGAGAAATGAAAAGGTGTTTCTTCTTGGCATTCACATTTCTTGACGTCTTTCTTCCCTTTTCTTTTTTCGTACGTTATATATTTTTTCTCTCCTGAACTGTACCTCCATTGTCCTATTGCCATAACTCGCGTTTGATTCCGGGTGTTGAAAATTGTACCGTTTTGTTGAAAGGTTCCCATTGTCAGGCCGAAGAAAAAGACGACATTTTCTTTCTGAGTGTTCCGTCTATTTCGCAGGTATTTATTCAACGGTCGCAATATCTTGCTTATTCGCCTACTGTGGACGTATATTTCGTTCATACTGCGGACATTCCTATAAGGCTTGTGCACAAGGAGGAGATTGAGGATTAAACCCCCTTTTGAACAATGTTATTAACTCTAAAATAAAGATCTTCATGAAACAAAAATTTGTTTCAGTCATAGCCCCCTTCCCTTTTCATCAAAAGGCATTCTTTTTTTGACATCCTGTGAAAGGGACTGATTTCCATATTTGCTCCTTCTTTAAAAGTCTACATGATGGAGGATTTGACGTGTAAATAATTTCTTTACGTTCTTCGTTTTTAGATAAATTGTCTTATTTAGATATTTCAAAACAAGATCCCCCTCTCTCGCTGTATTACAAATAATGTACTTTCATATGCATCATGCAATATCATATGTAGGCATGAAAGCAGTTATTTCATGTCAAAAACTACGTCGGATAAACCTCTTCTGAAAAGATCGTGGTGATAAATGTTGGGCAGACAAGCAAGGGCCAATGTTAATTTAAAAAAGTCAGTGATCAGAAATAAATTATTCAAGTTGGAGAAATAAGAAATTTGAGAGCATGTCTGTGTGTATATGTACATATAGTCGTGTCCATATAGTAGAACCCCAATAATCCGAAATGCGCTTAACCGAAATCCAGGGTTACCGAAATAAACCCTACTGCCCTTATTTTTATTATTTTTCTAGTAGATAGGTGTCCAACGTTTTAGGTAAAAACACTTATATATTTGTTTTCTAGTGTACTCTGATACTGAGATAAATTAATAAAAACGGCAGATATTGAATAAATGCAAAATTATATATATATATATATATATGGGTAAATGATATAAAAATTAAAATTTCTATGACTCCCACCCACAAATGATAGCATGTCAATGTTACCGTTTTCTATTTATTTTTAAAATTTAATTTGGAAATGGGCCCTTTTATTTCACGAAAGATGGATCCCGCACTCCTGTTCACACACACACACACACACATATGTTGTCATTTGCAAGAATTTTTGTAATTGACTAAGGAATTGAATATACAGTGTTCGTGCTACAATAGGCTAGTCTGCTGCATCGAACGATTCGGGAAACCAAGGTAATAGAGATTTTTGCTGTAGAATTGACAGACTATTTAATGTAGCTAATTATTTTCTACAAAGTGATTTGCTGTAATCAGAGGAAAAAATGGAAGCCAATCACTCCATTATTTTAATGTCCAGCAGGTCACTCTAATTACTAGTAATAACAGTCACATTAGAGAGAAATTGGGGCCCCCATCCGCCACCTTTCGAATGGGGCCCCAATTAATATTCTCAGAGAAATATATGAAAGGCATCATGATAATTGTAACTCGAGTCGTCAATTACGTCCTGGCCTAACACCCATAAAAATAAAATAACTGGTAATAAATGTTAAGAATTTTGAGGTCCCATAAATCGAGACCTGTTTCTTGGAGTAAAAAAGAAGTCTTTTTCCTATCACCCCGAGGGTCACATGTTATGCGTGAGCAAGTTAGTATCTTCGCTCGTCAAATCAACTGCTGATCAACTCCTCTTGAAATGGATAAATTATTAGAAAGAACATTGAGTTGGGAAAGTGACTAAAAGTTGTCTATTTTTCTGAGAGATATAAAGAAGAAAACATGCGTGTTTATCCACAGAACGAATAAAAATTTACCCGTCTAAATACGAGTAACCTATTAATTCAACGGTATCCATTGTATCACCCAAAATGCTGATGCGTGAGCTTAGAAATTTTTTGAAATTTACAAGAGAGATGAAAAATTGATCGATTATCAAGAAAATGATTTGATAGCATGCCTAATTGTTTGTCAAAAGCTAATGAGGTTTTAATCGGTTTCGAGTCCTTCTTAGAGCAATTCTCATATTAATAATAACGTAATTTATTTTAAAATGATTTGCGTTTGAAACATTATTATACGGAAAAAGATCTCCCAGCCCCTCGGGGTGAGGATATCAGCAAGAACCTTAAACCTATGTCATGTTATAACAAAGTATATATGTGTGTGTGTGTATGGAAATAGAGTTGCAATTGATATGTGATCAAATTTCCAAGAATGATTTGACGTAACATGAAATTTACAAGACTAAAATAAAAGTAAACGAAATCGATGAAAATGACAAGGTGTAAGATCAAATTTACGAAATTGAAATGATATAAATTGAAACTGACATATACTTTTACAATAATCTACATTCAACTTAATATAAAATTCTATTCATATATCAGTTTCATACTCTTTTTCCTAAGTGATCGTTAATCATGCAACTCCTTAAAACACGTCTATTGCAAAAAAAAAAGAAAAAAAAAAGAGGGCCTCCATATTGAAAAACTAAATCGTTTATATAAAAAATTAGGGGTCATTACTTCGATGCGCAAATGGAAGTAACGAAATTGATTGCACAGTGATATTTTTCACTATAAATAAAATAACGTATTTACATTGACCACCGGTGAAAAAGAGGGGTTGACTAATCCTTAATTAACCCAATGGATCTCTCCCCAGCCCCAATTTAAAGTGACGCATGTCCTCACCTTGACACCACTAAACAACACAAATACTAGCAAAGTGAAGAACGAACGTCAGACCACCACGGACGGTCATAAATTTTTTCGGAAGCAGCTTTCTTCGGAGCGCTTTTTAGCCTCTCGAAGACATGGGCGAAGTTTGGGGTGTTTTATGGGCCTGCTTTCCCGGGGGGGGGGGGCTCACTCACTATATCGGCGAAATTTCGACAGGTCTCACGAGCCAAAGAATAATTCCCTCCTTTCTCCTTGCCGACTGGTTTAGATAAACATAACTATCCGATTTCGACTCCGATTACGGATACACTGTCCTTAAATATACTGTGGCGGTTAAACGGGTTTTCAAATGACGCGCCTCTCCGTAACCGCGGATATAAATCACAGAACCGGAACTTGATGAACCGAAATTTCGCCGGATTTCGCATTCCGGTAGCGGGATCAATTAGTGGGATTCTATTTCGGTTCTAGATGGCTCCTTATTCAGAGAGAAGATCGCACAGCACTGTTACAGCGATTATAAATGAGAAATTGCAGACTTGACAAGGTTCATTTAAGTGGCGAGAAATTCTACTTTTTCATCGCGATATGGGGCGCTCTTTAGGACGAATTAGTGAAATCAACGAGGGAGGAATTGCTACATCTCATATAGTAATAAATGGACTGTAGTTACCATTTCTTTGGCTAATTCGATGACAATCAACGGTAATTATAATGGTTTGTCTTTTATTATTTGCATTTCCAAGTCAGCGCCAAATATATAGATCTGGCGCCAAAGAAAAAGCCCGCGCCAAAAGCAATTGACTATCCTTGTATGTTGCAGAATTATAAAATAGACGCTCGATAATTTAATATAGTTCTCTTTGTCATTACCGGATAAATTTCGTGGAAAAATTCATCATCTTATTTTTAATTTTTCATAATTATCATTAATTAATTACCGTCAGTGTTGTCAAATGCACCTGACCACAAAATAAATTACCAGAAAAGTTATAAATAAATCGTAATCAGTTTCGTTTAAAAACCAGAAATTCGCTCACTTTCTCTCTCGATAAATACTAGTTCTGCTTTTTTTTTTCCCTAAATGAAATCAGATTTAAAGGAAAAACAATAGCGGAAAACGACAGAAACTGATATGGAAATTGATAAATTGCAAAGACCTGTGTATTAAACTTTTCCGAAAGAAATAAAGTAACTGTGACAAATGCAAAAGAAAAACGCATAATCTCTATATGTATATTTGACTTCAATAGCATAGTATTTAACGGACAATTTGTTCAACATGGCTCCGTTGGAAACTGACACCGAAACGTATCTTGGAAAACGACATGACATGATTAGAAAATTCAATGAATAAAAGACCGCCAGATGATCTAATGACCAAAAGGCATAAAACAAAGAACAATCCGACGAAACACTTTTGTGTAAGATCACTAGTGCCATACAAATCTGACATTTAAAAAATTGCCATTTGACTTCAATTCTCCCTTTTTTCCTTTCAGTATGAATAGGAAAAAAAAGTTTCGGTTGCTAATGACATTCTAATGGCACCCTCGCGCCCTGGTTCAAACTACGTGGGTAAGGTTATGGCCCCAGCATCAAAGAAATAAGGGGGTGGGACCCCAGCACGAACGCCGACCCAGAATAAGTATGAAGTCCTACCTTCTCCAGACACCAATAGAAGACGGAGAATTCGCCTTGCCTACTTACAAACTTTGAGAATCGCTAGAACAGGTATATTGGAAGGTGGAGTCAGAAACCATCAGCGAAAAGGAGCATTTTGCTAGCTTTATTAGCTAGTAATGCTAATTTTACTTTCCGCACGCTTCGAAGAATTATGCGTCGCCAAAGTAATTAACACTTTGAGAACGAGAAAGGAGTGCACAAAGGTCATAAGGGCGTTTCAAGTCAAAGCTAACGAAAGTGACGATGAAATGCATGCCTTAAAATCTTTTTGGTCTTTTTCTTTCTTTCTATGAGCTGCGTCTAAATCTGACTCACACCGTATACTTCGGAAAAAAAATTCTGAAACCTCAGTACTTTTCCTTTTCGTTTTAAATTAAAGTATAATTGAAATCGAATTTCGGTAGCCCATTAGGGATTTTTTCTGCGTTTTTCCTTGCGTTAAATGACGCTGAAAATGGGTTTTAAAATTTGCAGGCATCTGCGGAATCTGCCGAAAGTGTGAAAATAACTATCTAAGGTTTTTTTTTAACTTTTCTTTATTTTTTATAGTCTGTTTTCAGACAATTTAAATTTGTCTTTATTGGAATTACAAAACGATGTTTTTGCAAGCGGTGCTGAAAATTAAAAAAAAATATATATAGATCGGTTTCGCCAGTTCTAGTGTCAAAATTGTAAGGAAAATAATTGAGCTATTGCAAATTTAATTAAACGTTCTTTGTGTGCCGAAATTGACGGAGAGTCGAAATGGGAAAATGAACTTTCTCTAAAGAAATAGGCAATAAAATTTATAAAACTATGCAATTGAAACGATTAAAAATCGGAGTAATAAGGTAATATTTACCTGTTAACGTTTTGCTCTTGTGATCTATTTCCATGTAGTTTTCTTTGTCACTATTTTTACTTACGATCTTCTAGAATGCGACGTTTTAGCGCCAGCCATTATTATCGAACGTTCAACAGCGTCAATCGTTTTTTAAAGAACCAGCGAATAAAAAACGCAACAACAGAGAGAAAGAGAGAGGAGAATTGAAATAGACCAGAAAAATGAAATGGCGTTTGAAATATACACACTCCGTCAACTACCAGCAAATTTCTGACATTTTTCAAAACATCCAATTAAATTTGTTTGCGACGCCTTCACTTTAACAGCGCTAAACGGCGGCAGTTTTTCAGCGTAGCGTCAATTTCACAGTTAATAAAAAAGTGTTTAAAAAAAGAACAAAAAATCTGCCTTGCCTTCTTTTTTTCAGCAGTAACAAAGAAGCGCCACGGCTCATCGCATGCTGCAGAAAAAGATATCTCTCCGACTAATTTAAAAAATCTTTTTCTTCTCTGCTGGAGAAAGAAAAAATGGGAAAACAAGTGAAAAGCCCTGCTTCTTTCCCCTTTTTTCTTTTTGAAAAAAAAAAAAGGAAAATGGTAAACTGTCCTTTTGACAAATGACGGTTTATTGTCAAACTGTAGCACACCTAATAACCAACAAAACTGTGAACTTGGACTTGTTAGACGCTGTATATTCAGTAAAAAGGATGGGGCTGGACTAGATACTGAACGGTGAGGAGTGCCATTTAGAAATTGACAAAAAAAAGAGTCGTCGTCTCGGGGGAAATCTATATCGTAAACAAGCGGAAATTCAAAGTTTTGGAGCGGGTGGCATTGATAATAAAGGCCTGCCCCTCGCTCCCTGCTGCTGAAGGAACAAACAGGTGCTGTAAAAACGGGCCACGAAAACAGGGTAAACCATCTATTGGTTTTCCTTCCTCTCGGGTTTCCCCTCCTTCAGCATTATGCCTGTGTATAAACAAATAGGCCATAATCACTCCTAAACAGCGTCGATTATTTTATTATACGCAATACAAAAAAAATGTCATTTTCAATGTAGATTATGCCTTTAATTTAATCGTATCAACTGGCGTCTTTTCGAAAAAGCTCGTTCGCTTTCAAAACATTTTAAAATATTTCATATAAATTTAATCTAAATCATAATTTTTGACAGGTGTTCTTTGTTGTTGAGTTATTAACTTAGTAACTTTTAAGTGACATCATTGCTATCTCAAGAACATTGAAAATATTTATTTCATTTATATTTATGAAAACAATTTATATGTAATATAAAGAATATATATAAAAATATGCAGATATGAAATTGATCATTATACTCCGCTTTTTTAAAAAAAATGTCTATTAAATAAATTACTTGTAATTGACAGTTTTCAAATAAATGAAAGGCGCTATAAAGAAGAAGAAATAATGATGAACATATGTCCATAAAAACTTGCACGTACGATTTCACGAATCATATGAAAACGATGTTGCATAAAGGAAGAAACCGACATTTAATCTTAGATAAATATAATCAATTACACACCAAATTAAATATATGGGACTATTAATATCTAATGTTTTATAGTTAGAAGTATACGTTTTTAACGGAGACATTGAAAATTGTGTCGCGATTGTACTGCATAAATTATGCACACAATATAAATTATCAGAAGCATTGAACTGATTGAACTCTATCTGCACTTTTCGCTGAAAGTTACTTCTGAATTTGTCAGAAATAACCCATATTAAAAATATCTTATTTTGCAGAGCAATTTTATGATTTTTATTGTAACAAATTACAATGTTTTAAGAGGATGCATTTTAATACATACGTCATATATTATACTTTATATTAATTATATTATATTATATTTTATATTTTTTTCAGTCGTGTTTTAGAAGCAAAATTTTAATATCTATGAAGGAATAATTTTCCCTTTTCTTTGATTTCTAAGTTTTATAATTTTTCTCTTAATTCTTAAATTGACTTTAATCATTACTTACTTTAATTATCACTGAATGTAATATATTTTCCAATTTTCCTACCATAAACGTATTTTTTTTTCATTACTAATATTGAATAATTTTCGGTTGAAATTTATGATTTTTCCGCTTCCAAATATCAACAATAATAATAACAACAACAATAATAATAATTGTACTACATTTTTTCAAGAGTCTCTTGTAAGAACTGCAATCGTATTTTTCAATTTTTAATAATTTTAAAGAAAAATACATGGAAATATACATAGAAAATGATGTATAGTTATATAAGATTGGAAAATGTTTATTATATGAGGGAGGGAAATTTACATATGCATATATTTATATCAGTCTATTTTTAAGAACTATAAAAGTTTGTCTCTGTCACAGTAATCGTAGCATCAAACGCTCGTTCGCAAGTAAACGGGTAATATTTAATACAAAAATAAATAGGGCCTGACATGTGTCTCATTATTATGGTTTCTATTAATGTGGAGGGAGTGTGGGAATAAAGAGTTGAATAAATGAGTGACCGATGCGCCAACGTTAGCCCCGAATGAAACTGACCGTTGGCTCCTCAATTACAGCAGGCCGGACCAAATATTGACTTCGGGCCGTCGCGCAGACCGGAGGGGGGGGGGACAAACTTTTATGAATGGGAACGTCGAAAATCCCCTATCCGCGGGGAAATTTCCGACTATTCCTCTCTCGCTCCCCACCCTATCAGACACTATTCCACCTAGAAATCGGCATCAAAGGAAGAGGGGGGAGGAGAAATAGAGAATGAAGGGAGGGGGGTCACGGTGTGTGGTGTTGTCTTCCTCCAGTCTGTACGTACACCCCCGGCAAGACGCCTTCCCATTGGCCGCGAATAGGTCACGTGGGGTTGTTTTCACCGAATATGATTACAGACTTCCTCGTAAACGTGCAGCTTGAAAGAATCAGTCACAAATCATTTCTAGCTCTCACCGCGAGATGACTTCTGCAGGCGACATTCATAACTCTCATCCCCATCTTTACCATTATAATCATCAAACTTATGATCAACAGTTATACTGTGGCAAACTTGAAAATGGCCAGTATGCACCCCACTACGCCACCTATCCAAGGTATAATTGCAGCAATTTCACCTACACTAACGTCACGCCACCCAAGACTCCACCACCTTCTCAACTTCACTCGCCAGCTGTTAACTGTACGGGCATGGCGAATTTGTACCATCCCACTTACGAAAGTTATGGACCTCACCAGCAGACCTATTATCACCCACACCCCCACCATGCGGTAGTGGCGAACTGTGAATTTCCAGTAAATAACACTTTTGATGCCTCACCGTCCTATAGTCCACCCGGTCAGCCGGAATTTGAAGAAGTTGTCAAAGGAGCTTGTGGGACAGATGGGAAAGTGACAACAGCTGAGCATGAAGGTCAAGTCTTCGATACACGGAAACAGAGCAGTTGTACCTCCAAAAATCCATCGAACCCTTCTACACCACCAAGGACATCGAATTTGTACCCTTGGATGAAATCCTACACAGGTACGTTTCTTCATTTACATTTTCGGAAAAGAATGCTCCGGGCAAAATTTTAATCTCTGGTCAATTTCGAGACACTAGGGTGAATAAAAAAGAAATCAAGGCTAAATAGGATTGTCAATTTCTTTCTGAAATGTCCTTATACGGACAGCTATACGGTTTGCTCATATAGTTAATCAATTTCATTTGGAGCTTATTATAATGCTGATGATATAAATAAATTACAAGCTTTAATAATATAAACCATATAATTAACCTAATAATAAAATATAAATTATAATAATAAATAATATAAATTTCCTTTATTAATGACCTCTCTCTAAGAGAGTGATAAAAAATAAGCAAACGTGTTGTCCATTTCTGCCCGGTATGCATATAATACATATTGACTCTATCCTTAATTTCTCTATCCATATCGCATAAAAATCTAAATTAGCATTCGTTAACGTCGGGTAACAAAAATAAGGATTTAAATTCATCCTTGCACTTAAAATTATCGAAATGTTTGATGTCTGAAATATTCTACGGCGGTGGTAGAATTGTTTAATAATTTTATGCGTAAACATTAAGTAATAATTATTTTTAGATTACATAAGCACTACTTTTCATGTTTAGGAAAAACTACGTGAATAAATCACTTTCACAGATAAATTAGAATGCCCCAGTTTGACCAAACA
>QLNU02015360.1:289781399-289840136 GCA_006491805.2 Dysdera silvatica
TATATGTCAAAAAAACACAGAAGAATATCATCAGAGAAATTGATGGTTTTATTTACAATGTGTCTATTAGACATACAATACCAATCAAATCATTTGACATTTGAAGCAATAAATGCATTTGTGAAATTTTCTTACACGCTGTCTGGTATAAAAAATGGGTTAAATCACATAAAAATTTCAAGAGCGTTGCAGAATACAAAAGAGATTTGAAGGATTTTTGGACACTTTGTGTTATTTAACATAGATAAATGTTTTTCAACATTTGCCATCATGTGTAAAAGGTTCTATGCTTCAAACATACAGAAATTTCTTGATAATACAGAGCAATATATAAATCTGGGTACAAGCACTACCCCTATCTTCAAACACATACAGGGTGCTTTTGAGAAACTCAAAGCTATCCAATCTCCAATCAACTTCCCATACATGACGCTTACTGTTAAATTTTATAAAAGTCCAATTGGTTTTCGCACTGTTAGATGTGCTACTAGCTCTTATAGTGTTAGAGCTGTTAAACTGCTTCTTTGAGCACTTAGAGATATTTATGTTAAAATTTCCTTAAATACCTTTATTTTAAAAAATAGTTTTCAACTTTTAAAGACTTCGAACTCCAGTGATAGGAATCCCACTTTCATTAAGTGCTTTGATTTTGAGGATCTATTTAACCAAATCAATTTAAGAGACCTATATCGTGTATTATTAGAATTATTTACAGAGTATGATATAAAATCAATTGACAAAATCTCGTTTGTAAAACTACTAAACTTCTGTCTTAACTATAATATGGTATATAATGGCACTGGTTATTATAAACAGGTAAGAGGGCTTTCTCAAGGGGGAGTATATTCTTCTGTAGCTGCAGATTTATACTTACATAAATATGAAAGTTTGTCTTCACCAAGAACGGATTTATTTTTTGGCAGATATATAGATGATATAATCTGTATAGGCTATGGTATGGAGCATCAATTGGACCTTGATTTTTATCCCTCAGGATTAACACTGAAAGATACCTCTGTATCTAGAACTTAAGTTCACTTTTTAGATCTACTTATTACTATCAATGAAAATAATAGATTTGTCTTTCAAATATGCGATAAAAGAAAACAATTTTCATTTGCTTTTGTTCAGTACTTGCAATATGACACATGTCTCAGAAAACATGTTATAAAAAATTTGATTTTAGGTGAACTCTCCAGACAGAAAGTGCTTTCAAATAGAGTTGAAGCCATTTCTGAAGGCTTAAGATCTTTTAAAAAATGTTTGGTTTTAAATGGTTTTCCAATGAACTATATAAATAGAACATTTGCAAATTTCATCTCTAGAAAGAAATCTTAAATGTTTCTTATAAAGAATAATCATTGCAATTAAATACATCTAATCGCAGTTCTCAAATATAGATGGAAGCACCTGTTCATTACTCCTTTTGGATATCTGGTATTGCTTAGTTTATAAGATGTGGAAACACTTTCAAAACTGCCTTCAACTGATCATGTGCTATCTTTTTAGTTACGAGTTTGAATTTAATTTCTACATTACTGCTATTACAAGGTAATTTAACCACTTCCTATTTTATTATTAATAAAATATGTTTGCAAAAACTCGGCTAAAAATGTTTAAAAATGAAAAGTTTCTGACACTGAATAAATTCATCTATATTTTTTTTACATTTGTGGTATTACTTGAACTGAGTTTGTTGAATTACTACTTGTAAGTTATTCAACAGTGTTACTTTGATGTGAGATGTATACAGGACTTTCTATTTCTTTCTATTTTTTGTCTCTTTCAAACACAAAAAATTGTTTAAATCTCTGCCACATGGATGGTTATAAACAAACAGGTCTTCCTGTATAATGTCTGCATTGAATGGGGAATGTTGGATCTTTAAAACATTGTTTAACCCATGATTATTGGCTCATAACGCCAATGAATATTTGTACATTGCAGGTCCAATTCTTCTTTCTTATTCAGACCAACTATGATCTGTCTAAATTTATTGATTCTTCATTTATATATTAAATGGAGTGTTATAAATGCTGTGTTTTATAACAACTCCATTTGCATCATTTAAAATGGGTACATATTGGGCATTGGTTAATGGTATTGAGATGGGATTTAAATACCTGGTACTACAAATTTATTATGTTGGTGTGATATTTGTATATTTAATGATAAAACTATTCAAAAACAATGTTATTACTATTGTATAATTTGTTCTGAGTACATATTGTAAAATATTTTTTAATTGTTTTCAAACCTATATATATATATATATACATAGTATTTTTAAAAATGCTAAAATGGGAAAAAAAAGTTGTAATTAAATGCTAAAAAATATTACTTGGTCAGCTTGCCCCCTTTTCCCAGTTGTAGTTCCCTCTTGAGTAATAAGTAAGAGGATGGGGTATTCATGCAGGTTCTGTTAAGAATTTTGAAGAGGAAACAAGTAGGGACCAAAAAAAGATTGTTGAAGTATGAAACAGATATTCTGAAATCGGGGAATTATGTTTTCAGAAAATAAACTGTGGTTAAAAATGCCTGTCGCATTTTCGCGATGGCAATAATTTTTTTTTCGCATTTTCGAGCAACTCGTCGCATTTTGCGAAATATGCGACTAAAAATGCGACTGCAGCTCAAACCCTGATGCAGTTGTAGCTCTGTAACGCCCCCCCCCCCAAGCCTGTGACCACCCCTTATGAATTTTCTGCTTATGGTAATGCTATTCCGCAGCTCTCGTATGGCATGTTTCTCAAAACGAATGTTATTTTAGCGTGATCGTTGCTAACATATTAGGCAATATTGTGTCTGATTAAAGATAGATATTTTTTTGGGTGGGGGCCAGTTAACATTTGAAAATAAGTGTGTACTTCCAACTCCAATTCATGCGCGCCGATGTCATAAAAATATTGGGGGGGAGGGGCAATATACCAGTAAAAGGCATTTTGTTTGAAATTGGAGGGGGATATGGAACCCTAATACCAACATTGGAGGGCGGGTCCCCCCTGTCCCCCCCGCTAACGGCGCCCCTGGTTTTGTGCTGTACGACATAGCGACTCACTTTTACACATTTCAGTCTCAATTCCAAATGAATGTGGCATATATGTTGCAACTGCTCAAAACCAGTTCTCTACAATCCCACTATGCCATTATGGTCATTGAAAGCATCCCACTTTGCATGCATCCGTTGCTTGTTTGACGCAAACTTTACATTGCCTTTTCGCTGCTACGCTCTGCATATGTCATTGCTAGCTTGCATATATTGCATACGCTACGTTTCCCCTTTACAATATCCATTATGGTTTTAATAGTGATATGTATATCACCATTAAGATAAGAGGGATATGCCATGTCCAGGACAAACGCAAGCACAACTCATATTTAGTAAAAAATAAACTAAAAGTTTTGAAGCAGCTTAATAAAAGTTGGTAGGTGATTAAGTTAGCAAAGGGATTCACAATCCAGTTCGGACTATCCGAGCTTTCAGATGACACGTTGGTCGAATTTGCGGGGTTTTACCCTGCGTCGAATCTGAGGAGGAGTAACAGTTATAATCCTCATCTAAATCTACTCAAAGAAAGAATGATATTAGCAGTATACAGAGTGGGACTCCGATAAACCGAAGGGAGTAAAAAAAAAGTCGAATCTTCGAGACATGTACATACTACAGATGTGCCAAATCCTTCTCTAAACGAATCGATGAACGATTTTTCCCATCTATGAAAAACGAACAGTCCCGTTCAGTAATTCGATCACTGACCGACTCAGTACACCCTGAATGCACACACTGTACATTTTTTTCATTTCGTATTGCTATGACTTTTAGGAAAGTTCAAGTCATTGAAGTGGAACTTACCGACGACATTCTACTGCATATTGTTTAATTATGATGTCACACATGTTGTAGCATTTTGTTTACCCTTTTTTCGGCAACAATATTCAGTCAATAACAATAGTAACCATTATCAATTGTTGTTCTTCTTAAAACTGTTACTTTTTTAAGCAATTAGTTTTTTTACCCTTATTACTTCGTATATTGTTATAATTTTGAATTGTTACTCTTATTGTATTTAATTGTGCTCCCTTTCTCTTAAACAACATTCGTCACGCTACAGTAGAATTTGAAAAAGTTTCAACGAAATATTGCTTACAAAACTTGAGTTCGCCATAACAAAGTTAACCATAACTAAACCTCACTCTCAGCTACCTCCATTTCTGGAAATTTTTTGTCCTTCGGTTTTATGCTTGGATCAAATTATTAAGGATATCGTCTGCTTGGTTTAATAACTTGGAAAGCATTATTGGATGCGAAGTTCTTGGAAAGATCATGGCGTGGAGTGGTTTGAATCTTCCAAGATGGCCGCTGCATGACACAGTGCAAGTACAATCCATTGTCCCCAATGCACCACAAGTTTCTCTTCCATCTTGGCGACAGTTGCCTTGGGATTCAAAATTGCCAATGCCAAGATGTCCGAAGGGAGAAGTCCCGTTTTCCAGGAGAACGTTGAGCTCAAGTACTTATAAGTCATACCCTCACCATATATACACTTTGTATGACCAACATAATTACGAAGATGCAGGTGTTAAAGAATACCATCCCCATTTTGACCATGACCTGTAGCATTACTTTCTGAACAAGTGTCATTTTAGGTTACTGTTGAAACACTACCTCATTACAAATGAGGTGGATATAACAAATACAGCCACTATCTTTTCAACCTCTGGAGTTTGGTAGTGGATCAGTTGAAGAAGAGACAAATCGATGGAGAAAAGCGGTTATAGAAAGCCGAGTACCAAGATGTATTAAAAAAGCCTTATACCTCTACCCCTGACGCTAGGAACCGCGGGTTGGAATATCAGAATGAGCTGAAGAAAGAATATGGAAAGTACTACCATGCTATATCAAAATGGCTATAGAAACGCCATCATGATAAAAGTTGCTCGCCACGACGATAGAGAAAAACAATTTCGTCAAAAGTGGGACCGTCAATACGAACATGACATAGCGTTTTTCGAAGAAGAATGCGCAATGCGTAGAAATGAAGAAATTCATCTAAAAAGGGGATGAGCCCGGCGATTGAAAGAGTTTCAAAAACAGTGAAAGCGAATGAGAGACAAATGGCGAAATGTAAAGCCAAACAGAAGAGCAATCTGCAGGACTCATGCGACAAGACAGCAGAAATAATAAGAAAATTCAGAGCCAAATATGCCAAAGAACTGGACGATTATGAAGCAAGGGAAGGAATAAAAGTTATAGTAGTTATTGAAGAATCAAACAAATTCGATAATGAAGCAAGGAAAGGAATAAGACCTACAGTAGCTACTAAAGAATCAAACAAATTGGACGATAATGAAGCAAGAGTAGGGATAAAATGTGCAGTAGCTACTGAAGAATCAAACAAATTGGATGATAATGAAGCAAAGGAAGGAATAAAATCTACAATAGTTATTGAAGAATCAGATAAATTGGACAATAATGAAGCAAGCGGAGTACAACTTACAGAAATTACCAAAGAATCGAACGAATTGGATGATAATGAAATAAGGAAAGAAATAAAACCTACAGCAGCTATTAAAAAAGCAAACGATAATGAAGTATAAGAAAGAAAATCTACATTCATCAGATTTGAATATATCGTTTTAATCAATTAAGTTTAGAAACGTTAGATGTCATTCCTATTTCCAATATCAGAATAGATCGAACTCAAAAAATATACTGCATGTTATAAAGAAAAAATTGTGTTTCATAAAGGAAAATAAATGTTCATATAATCAATGCAATTCGTCTGTATACAGTGTGGACCACGGGAAGTTGATAATGGAAAATATCTAAAAAAATAAGCGTTTTACAAAAAAAATTTGAAACAAGAGTTGCCGGTTTTCAGGGGGTGGGTGGGGAGGGAGTATTTTTCATTATTTATGTTTTACTTGGGGTCGTTTTCAATGTCACTTGAAGGTCAAACTAGTTTCTTCTAGAGAGAAACCTATATTTTTTATTCTTACTTTTCGTGAAAAAAATAAGCAACTTTTGTAGAAAGCATTTTTTTCGAATTAGCGCTTAGTTTCCGAGATATTTAAAAAATAAGCTTGAATAAAAACATTCATACCATATCACGCCTGTGCATCCCCGCCCCCCGAGATTCCCCTTAAAAAAAACATTTCGACTTTTTCCTCTGCAGACAGATATCTTCATTTTTAACACACACAATAAACTAATTTATCTTAACACTTAAGTGCTAACTTTTAAATGACTTACATTAAATGGACGGCTGTATGGCGGAAGTAGAGGAAAAGCTGAATGCTGTTAGTAAGGGGCGCGGACGCCGTTAGCGGGGGAGCCAGGGGAACCCATTCCCCCCTCAATGTTGGCATTAGGATTCCATGTCCCCAATTTCAAGCAAAAATTTTATAATAGGTAACGTCGTTCAAAGTTTAAAATATTTTCTCTTTCTTTTCTTTTTTTTTTAATCTAAGGAATGTGGTTATATTTTTCGGCGTAGTGTATTTAGTTCGAAATAAAAAAAAATGCACTTTGTCATTTATTTGATGTAATTATTTTATTTAATTATTTGATTTATTTGATTGCATTACATAACGCTTTTTTCTGCATGGTAGCGTTTACATTGGCGTGTTATTATTTCAGCTTTCAAACGTTTTTAATAACATTACAACTACATCTATAGTTTCTCTATTTTAATTACGCAAGCTCAAGGAATTTTTTGGCTTAGACATAAATTAAAGGGATTTTCTTAGTACCGTAGCCAGGAATTAATTTCGTGTGGGGGGAGGGAGCTTTTACAGCATGCAAGACCGTAGACAAGTCCTATTAAAAATTTGATTTCGGGGAACCGGTCCCTATAATCCCCGCTCTGGATAAGGGCATGGACTGTCTACACCAGAAGTCTTCGACCTTTTTCAGTCCAAGGGTCAATTTTGCTTATTCTTGTTGGCCCGCGGGCCACACTACTATACTAGCAATATTAAGACTAAACAAAGGCGAAACAAGGAGCTCCCTGCGCCTCCCTAGATCAACTTTTATTGCCGTTTTTTCTATAAGATTTCTACATTGGTTTTATGTGCCCGCCCAAAAATATTTTCTGTATCCACCTCTGGGACTTTTTATATATATTACAATATAAAATACGTATGGAAGTAAAAACATTTACATTTTTCGTTATTAATATATAAAAGAAAATCAAACCTTTTAGTCTGATTTTTGGCACTGCTTATTATTAACAAACCTGTCAATATCAGGTCTTATTTTTGATGCAACCCTAACAGTGTTTTCAAGGTGAACGTCAGTTATTCTGATCCCAACTTTTGAGTTTACTAACTTCATTCTTGAAGAAAATAGCTGTTCACAAACGCACTGGCGTGCGCAAATGGAGGAGAGTTGATGGTGGTGTAACCTCCCATTGCGGTGAAATATTGTATATATACATATAAATATATGAAGTTGTAGCTCTGTAACTCCCGCCATTGTAAGCCTGTAACCCACTTATGAATTTTCTACATATGCCTATGCGAAGATGTAAGTGTTCCCAAATAGCGACATCGTTTTTAGAGCATGCAGTCAGATGGTTGGAAGGATGTTCTTATCGACATATTTAGAATAGAATTCAACGAGTCCTAAGTTGAATTCCTTTAAAATCACTGTTGCACTGCAAATAAATAAAACTATTCCTAATATCCATATAAGCCTGAGAACTAAAATGAAACACGATTGCGGAAAATCACGTACTACTTTAGTTCTCTAGCGTTTCAAGGTATTTATTACGAAATGTGGATGGAATAAAATATATGGGATTAAGGTTTAGAAGAAGCAAATGGGCAGTATTTTTGTGTGAAATAATTTGTACTTTTTTATAAATTGGCGGGCTTTAAATGGCCCGCGGGCCTCGGGTTGAAGACTCCTGGTCTACACCGCCATCACCAGCTTAATAAATACGAAATTTAGTAAGGAGCATTGCATGCGAAAATGAAACTGGAAATGTAACTAGAATATTAATTTTATGGTAAAGTGAACGTCATCAAGCAGAAGCACATTTAACTTAAACACTGCTTTGTTGATGTCTGTTATCCCTGTAAAGCAGTTGTTCTTAACTCAATTTAAACCGCGGACCACTTTTTCACTTCAATTGTACCCGCGGACCACTTTTCCATCTCAATTGTACCCGCGGACCACTTTTCCATCTCAATTGTACCCGCGGACCATTTTTCCACTTCAATTGTACCCGCGGACCACTTTGAAAAATTCTCACGAGCTGATTGCAAGACCTTAATAAAAAAAGGGAGCCGGGTCTTTTTTGGGGGAAATGTGTTTGTAAAATCGTTCTTTAGTAAAAATAAATAAATAAACAGAAAAAGAAATAATAAAATCTAATGATAATGCAGTCAAACCTCGTTAAGACGAACACGCTTAAAACGAATTACTTTTAATACGAACCGTTTTCTGAAGTTCCGTCAGATTGTAAAATACTACAAATATGCAATCAATTTCATTTTTATATTTAATTTTAATATTTAATAATAACAATTTTTATAAGTGTTTTTATTAATTATTATTTCTTTTTAAATAATGACCCGTCTCGCGGACCACTTGGGACTTCTTCGCGGGCCAGCAGTGGTCCACGGACCACCAGTTGGGAACCACCTCAGTAAAGAGTTGTTAACAACAAGGCCTTAATCAGAAATATTTTCGGGGAGGCAAAAAATTTTTATAGCCCCACTAACGAGTAAGTATTGGTTGCAAAAACATTTTGAAGGGAGGCCCTTGGGACCACCCGCTGGCTACGGCCCTCATTAACAACAAGCTGCCTTTCACTGGTATACTGTCCCCCCCCAATACTTTTATGCCATCGGCGCCAATATGAGAAACTATAGTTTTAGTTGTAACGTTATTAAAAACATTCCGTTTGAAAGTTGAAATAATAACACGTCAATAAAAACGCTGCCGTGCAGAAAAGAGAGCTATATAATGCAATCCAACAAAAGGTATAATTACATCAAATAAATGACAAAGTGATTTTTTTTATTTCGTACTAAATACACTACGCCGAAAAATATAACCGCACTCCTTAGATTAAAAAAAATAAAAGAAAAAGAAAATATTTTAAACTCTGAACGACGTTACTTATTATAAAAGTTTTGTTTGAAATTGTAGGGGACATGGAACCCCAATATCAACATTGGGAGGACGGGTTCCACTGCCGGTGCTCCAGTTGTAGTACTTTTTATGTTTTGGGACACCCTGTACGTGCGTTGTCTTCTCCAGACCGCCCCCCCCCGTTACCTTATTTACGATATGGTATATGCAATTTATATTGTGGAATTTTGTTCTAATTTACATTGCAAAATTTTGTTCCAATCTACATTGCGAAATTTTGTACTAATTTACATCGTATATAGAAATTTGTTTTTATTTACATTGTGGAATTTTGTACTAATTTACAGTACAAAATTCCTAATTTGTCACATTGTCGAACTGTATATTAAGGGCGGCTAAATGAATATTAATAACGTTGTAATTATAATATTCTGTAATTAGTGGAATAATTATAATACGAAAAATAATGTCAGAATGCATTAAAAAGCGACTTTGAATTAAACATCAGCTAAAGCAAATATATACTATTTTTTATTAATCTATTAATTAATATCAAATCAAATAATCAAATTAATCTAATTAATATCAAATTAATCTAATTAATATCAATTAATCTAATTAATATCAAATTAATCTAATTAATATCAAGGTAATTAATATCAAATTGATCTAATTATGTATAATATGTATTAATATGTATGATGTATAAATATCGAAATATAAAACGAGTTGTCATTAGATCCTCAATTTAAATACGTTCGTTAGAAATGGAAGAGTTCGTCCATTATTTTCGCCTGACGCCACACATGTCAAAAGCTCTCTATCTTTCGTGCTTTTTTTCTGTTTGTTTCACGATCTGTTTTATAGCCATAAGAAGTCACACTCAATGCAGACATTAAAATAATTCTTCGTTCGTGGAAGTTTATGTTACAGAAATGTCGTATTTTTTTAAACACATTGCAGTTTACTTAATTAATTAAATGTTTAAATTACGTCTGCCTACCAACGAACAAGGATATTCAACTCTTGAAATTGACCAGTTTCATTTCTTTTCGGCTTCATGACAATTTCTGTCACCGCATGAACCATCCGTGTCAAGTGACAGTAAAAACAAAAACAACTTAAGCTTCATGTCACATATGACATCTAATTTTTTTAGCATAAATTAATGGAAAGAACATCCTGTCGCTAATCTAGCTGTAGAAAGAGAAGCAGCTCTGTTATCTCGGCCTGGTTTTTTATGCGTTTTTACTACTTGTGATTCGTGTATATCCAGTTCTTATATTTCACTCATACTTACTTTCTGTGTCTTAAAAAATATGTAAGCTATCAGAAAATACAAATTTTATATATTGCATTATGTAGTGCAAACAGAAAGTAAATTTATGTGCATGAAAGTGACGAAAAGAGGGAATATCCAATCGGTTTTGCGGTGTTTAAGAACCTGATACAATGAGGTCCTACCTGCTACGTACTTTAATGCCATACATAAAATATATACGGTCTTTTTTGGTCTATTTTTTACTTTTTTTTTACTTGTTAATATGCCCACTTAACTGCGTAAGAAAAACGCATCTCACAACTACTAATAGATGCATTCGTTTTTTCGCTGTTGTTATTTTAACATTACGTAATTTGCTTTCTTTCGTTATTAAATATGCTTCCCCTCTTTTTATCATTTATTTTCCCTTTTCATCTAATATTTTTCTCAAAATATAGAATGCAATCGCGAGGAGTGAAATTGGCGCGATTGTTGTCCAAAGCACACAATGGCTTGTCACTACTAAAGGAAGCTAAAGTCATGCTCAAATCCTGTCATTTCAAAGGTTTATTTCAAATTGACATGCTTCTGCACAGCTATTGGTCAATTTTATATCCAATCAAATTCCATTCCCACAGTTGTCGCGACTACTTTATCTCTTGGTTTTATTCACAAGAAGCGTAAGAATCAGCAATACGTAACAAATGATGTACTAGGCAATATAAGGATTATGTTAAAAATTCTACAGATAAATTTCTAAGTGTGATTTGTAGTCTGGAAGTCTACAAAACGAATAGACACTCGTGCTACTATTCCTATCCTGATGGGTTCTTCTATAATATATGCTCATGCGCGCTAGCCGTAAGTTTCTAATTTTTGTATTAAAGAATGTGCAAGCAAACGGACATATTTCCAAATAAAACAATATAGACACATTGGATTGACATACACTTAGGAGGGAATTGAATTATATTTGTAAAGTTAAACACTAAAATAGAACCTCCAAGGGAAGAAAAACAGAGGTAGGCCAAGAAAAACATGGAGCAGAAAAACTTAGTGCAAGCAAAACATGAGGAGAGATCAAGCGATTTACATGAAACATATGAAACACTAAATGAAGATTATTTTTAAAGGCTATACATCCCACTAAGAAGAAGAAAGGACTAGGAGGACGGGGGAAGAAGAAGTAGTAGTAAAAGATGAAGAAAAATAAAATGAAGAGTAGTAGAAGATGAAGAAAAATAAAATGAAGAGTAGTAGAAGATGAAGAAAAATAAAATGAAGAGTAGTAGAAGATGAAGAAAAATAAAAAGAAGAGTAGTAGAAGTAGTAGAAGAGGGAAGAGGAAAAAAAAGACACACCGAAAGATCATTTTAAACTATTTTGACATTTTCTGCTAAAGGTGATGATCACTGTCTAGACAGCAATGCAACAACATATGTCAAAATTTTCCAACGCTGACTAGAAGAAAGTGGCATGATTTACATCATTTGCCTTCCCGTTCAGTTACATCTCGTCAATATACGTAGAGTATAGCAACACTATTCTAGCCGATAACAAAGCCCCCCTAAATTCTTTAGGATTGTTAAGTCCGATGGCCTTCCATGGCTTGCTTTCAAATCAGGGCTCTAAGACTTAATGCTGATGTTTAGCTTCTATACGAGTTAATTACTTGAGAAAACATCCCTGTGAGAAAAAGACTATGCATTGCTGTATTCAGTGGCTTAGCAACAAAAGGTTAATCCAAAGTTCGCCGATTCGATTCTAGCCTGCAAGTGCGTTCATTTCTAATTTCTTCACCGGCTGTTATGAGCCGAACCATACGCACTTGTATGAATCTCGAACCATAAAGGATTTAATATGAATGATTGAGTCCTTCATAATCTCTTTAATTACTCAAGAACCTTCCTTTTGACTTTCTAGTTTTTCGCGGTTAAATTAATTTTTTTTAAGTGAATGGGGTTTATAGAATTCTAGCTGCGATGTAGTCCTCCCAATCTGAATATCAAGAAAAATCCGACTTCATTTAATGTTAGATAAATGTTTATTTTGAAAAAATCGCCTAACATTTTGCACATAGAATCCACGTTAAACGTACCAAAATAAGCAAGTGTTGAAGAAAAGAGGGTTCTGCGGTGGCGCAGTGGTAAAGCGTTAATGTAGCATGCCGTTGATCCGGGTTTGGCTGTTCAAAAAAAAAAAGTTACCGACTAACTACTCATTTTAGTCCGAGGGTTGGATACCTAGGCCTTAAGAGTTCGGATTCCTCGAAAAAATGTAGGTCCATTGAAGTTGTGTAGCGGTAGCGCATTCGTTCATCGTGTCATCGACTCGAAGTCGAGCCTCAATAGTGTCGTAGAGCGCGGGCCGTTTTTCTACACACCGTAGTCCGAAGTTTGGTTCCTTTCAAAGGCTCGGATGCCTCGGAAAACTTTTGGTTCCTGCACAGTATGACCTTTGCTGTCCTTGCACCGTAAAAATGTACACTCGTTGAAAGAAATTATATGATTGAATTAGGGATACCTCCCAAGCTTTGTCTATTTCAATGTCACTTTTTGACACCATTCTGAAAGTAATGTACATACAAGATATTATGTTTTTATTTATTGTCATTTATAATTCAAGAACAAAGCACTACTACAGGAGGACCCGTATATAACGAGAAGTTTGGAACCAACGGATATACTCACTGTGTCCGGTTACTCACTAAATCCGTTATGGAATTTAAAATCCCAAACTCTTCGAAAATAATGTGTATATAGACAACATTCACGAATATATAAACAACGTATATTACCAATTGAATTTCAGTACACTGAGCTAAAAAAAAAAAATATGATATAAAGCAACTTATATTATTATTCATTCCCAAAATCGGCTTCGTTTGGTAATGCTCAAAAAACGCTCCATATTTATTTGCTTCTTTTTTGCAAATGACAATTACATTTTCGTTATAAACTATTTAACGCATGAAATACATCGATGTGAGTGTAATCCAGCGCCTTAAAAAACTATCGTTTTAAACTTCTTGCTATGTTTTCTGAAAGAAGTACAAGTTCCCAGAAATTCTTCGGTTTCGAGTGCTGGAAAAGTTGCTTTTCATCATGTTTATCTTACTTGTTAAATCCGGTGTCTACCAGTGGCCGGTGGTTCCAGAGGGAAAGGAGGTTAAGGATTATAGCAATAGTAACAGTCGCCTAATTTGACTCTAAGTCGTCCATAGCCCTGCACACTCACACGCACATGCGTTATTACATCAAGACGTTCTCTGCTCTGCACTCTATACGTGCTTTATTGAAATATATTTCTTGCATGACAGGGGCACGGCGCGTGTCTTCTTAGATTTCCGTCTTTTTTAATTATTTACAATAATTATTAAAAAAATTGCGAGTTTGACAATCCGTTAGTTTTTAGCTTTTGAAGAGTGGTTGGGTTTAGTGTAGAGATTATTTGGGGGGGGCTCCATCCTCTAAACTGTCTTGGGACCCTTAAATTCTGTTCGCAACCTTGATTTTTTGCACATGCTAAAAAATATCAGCTTGTGAAAAAAAATATACAGATTTGCTATAGAATTTTATAGGTTATCTTATCTTCTATATCTATATATTTAATTCTTTTATCTTATAGATAAGATTCCATTTCTCTAGATAGCAGCATTGCTAAGTAACGATACGTCTTGTAAGCTACAATGAATTCATCTGTACAATAAATTCACCTGAATGGAATTGAATCGTGTGATTTAAGAGCTGAAGCGTCGATAAGAAATTGGTGTCAAAGTTAGGGGGAGGCCACATCCATTGACGTAACTAGGGGGTGATTTAAAAAAACAAACAATTTTAGTTCAGTTAGGGAAATAAACTTACAATAAAAAATTTGTTTATTTAACCCAATTTTGTATACATTTTCGTGAAGTACATACCATCAGCAATTTGAGAAAACATAGAAGAAATCTTTTTACATTTTACGTTTAAGATTTGGGTTAGAATTGCAAGAGAATATAAAGCCGAAGCTTGTTACGGGACAAATGTACGTTATGAAGAAATAGAGAAAAGAGAAGAAATATAGGAAGAGAATTGGGGGCTTTATCTCCCCAAGACTTTGAGGTTAGCTAAGCATTGGTCAAATCCTGAATTGACATCTATTGTTTGTATAGCAAGAAACAAAACTTTTTTCCCATATGCTAGGTGTGAAGCAATCAGCACTTAAAGGCTAAAAAATTTACCTAAATATATTTCCTTTAATTTCATTATTACACTCATAAAGAAAAAACTCTATCTAGTACCTTCTTGTAAAACTTGGAGTCGATCAAAGCAAAACTTTCTTAGTTATATCGGATTTACTTTTTAAAGGCTGCAGGCATAGGCGTAGAGTTATATAAGGCCCGTGGGGCCCGAGCCCCCAGAATAATTTGAATTATGTTACAATTTTATAAATACTGTAATGTATAAATGTACATAATATGCTTGCCTCCTCCCCCACCAATTATTTGGCAAACTCTGCGTTGACGGCTACGGGTAAGTTCAGCCTCCGAGGCTAACAAATCATAGCATGTAGAAGCCTACCTTTACTCTACCTTTACTTTACTCTACCACTTTTATCTTACTCTTCTCTACCCCTTTTACTTTACCTCGACCTTTGGCTTCGCAAGGGGTTAAAGGGTAGATCATATTTTTTTAACAAAATCTTCAAATTTAATTAATATAAATTGTGAATTTTGCTATAATGGATAAATGAAAAAAGTGAAAGAATTTATGGCAAGAATAAAAAACTAATAATAAATAAATAATCAGATCTATCAGACTTTTCCCCCTGCTGCCTTGGCAAAGCATAACATTTTCCACTGTATAATTTACTTATCATTATATGTATGATACTTGCCAAAATAATAATAATAAGAATAAATTTTATGCAACCTAATTACAGTTTTGGAGATATATTCTGTTATGCGATATTCTTGATGCTACATCTAGTGATAAATGTTATATCTAGTGACAGATCTTTGATGTTATATCTAGTGACAGATCTTTGATGTTAAATCTATTTTGATATAATATCTAGCTTTAAATGAAAAATGGAATGGAAATAACAATTTTTCTTTTAAGAATGATGAAATTGTTAAGTTTTACATGTATATAGCTTAAATCAATTTTATGCTGTTTCCTTATTTTAACTTATTTTTAAATCGTAACGCTCGTTAGTTGCATTTAAAATGGACAAGAAAATTACAAAATACTTATTGCGGCAGTAATAATAAAATTGATACATTTTTTAAAATTTATTCTAGTATTTACTTTCATTAATTTCCTTCTCTCTTTTTCTAAATCTGTTTCTCTGACTTTTTTAACTAGTCTATGTAAGAAATAGAATGGATTAAAAAAATATATACCCATATATGCCCCCTCTAATAAAGCCTGATTAACGAACAGGCCTCCGAGGCCGCGGCTCTGGACCCCCCAAATTTTGTATTTTCTTGAAAATTGAATGAAAATTTTAAAACGTGAGTTTCAACCCTAATTTTTTCAATTGCAACTTAGTAATTTATTAATATTACAATTTTTCTTGATTATAACTTAGGTGTCATTGAAAATGACATACTTTTATTAAATGATTTATTTTTTAAAGTATTAATTATGCAGATGATATATATATATATAACAAGAGTTTGCATTTGTTACTTACTTATTGAATAATTTTGTTGGGAATGCGTGGGGGAAGCCCCGTGTGAATACTGGACCTTGGGCCCCACTTTAGCTTGATAGGGTCCTGCCCACTACACGTGAGTACTCATATAATGAATTACGATTAATTTTACAAAACAATAGGTGGCGAAATATCACTTTCGACGTGAAATGACAATCATAGTGAATGACTTATAAATTTCAGGGATCATATAAAATACGCAATTGTTACCGAGTTTGCTTCATTCGCTCGTTGGAATTCTTTGCGTTGAAAGCCAGGCAATTTTTTTTTATTTTATAAATAGAATAATAGATCGTGTTGAAATGTAAACTTCTCTAAGTTTATTGATATTTTCTCATGTAAAATACGTATTCCGTAATTTTTCGTCCTTTATATCCAAATCCACAATCATGCCATTTTCCAATCGTCGCCTATAAAACGGAATATCAAACAGTGCTTTTGAATAATTAGCGAAAATAAGAATGATCTATTTCAAATCTTTTGGAGTTTATGACCACACTTTCTTCAAACATACTGTTAGGTTTTTAAAATGTAAAAATAAAATCGAAACCGCCTTTCCATCAACTTGATAGTCTCCCACTAACTTTGGACAAGATGATTGATCAGCAGTGATCTCGTGGGGAAACTCTTAATGCATATTCTTATAAATGAACTGACAACAAATTCATTAGAAATGGAGATAAATCAATTTATGAAGTGACGCCAGTTTCTGATTTCTTTCCTTGTCATTTTAATTATTCTGTAATGTGTAAATTGCGCGAGTAAGCATGGAAAAGAAACGTTATTTAATGCTGATGAAACTGAAAACTAAAATTTTCAACCAAACCTTAATATTTCAATATACTATGCTAATTAAATAATTGCTTATTTTTTACGCTAATTAAAATTTTGTCGAAGGGATTAAGCAATGTGAAATTTAAGAGATTTTTTTCAATTCCTTCTCTTCGAAAGAGCAAGGTAGATAATTATTTGGGGACGTATACTTATGAAGCTATATTTATAAATTTATATTTCCGTCCCTCTCACCCCACGAGGTTTATAGGTATCGTTGTGTATGCCAATTTTGGTGTGTTGAGATATAAGTTGAGAGTACGCTAAGTTTAATTTGTCTTGATTTTTAAAATATTTCCTCGAGAAATAATAATAATAATAATTTAGTCAATACGACATATATTTTGAACGATATATACAGTGAGAGACATACGAGTTATTTATAGGAATAGTAATATTGAATAGACGTTCTGTTGCAATATTAGGTTAGAAATGGAATAGAACATAAAACGAATCCGTAACTTGTTAATTGAGTCTATTTCAAAGTTGTCAATGTAGTCAAAAAATATCAAAGTTGTCAAAGTAGTCAATATTTAGGCAAAAAGTAGCAATTTTATCGAAGCAATGTGTTTTTTTTTTATCTTCGACCTAAGTTGAGTTATTTCAATTTTAAAAAATAACTTTTAGATATTAGTATTTATTTATTTATTTATTGATATTCTAAGGCTTTGTAGGCACCATGTAAGAAGATTGCGGCAAATGCGTGAATCAAGATTTTTGATTTAAGCTATTTATTTTTAACTATTATATTTACTATCATAAATTAACTACTTCCATTTTTAGCTATCATAGTAAGGTAAATTAATGCAAACTTTGTGACGTTATCGCAGAATCTTCTAAATAAATACACAAACGAACTTGGGTAATATTAGTTTTAAAAGAAGACAAAACTTTCTAGCATTACATATTTTAATTTCAATATTTGATTCCTTTTTTCATATAAATATACATTATATTTTATGTTGTGTGTTTCTTAAGGTCATTTAAAATTATTCTTTAACCTTTTGCTACCCCCCTCCCCATCTCATCTCAATCGAAAATTGTAACATCATTATTTTCACTTTACTTTTACTTTAGGGAGCTATCTTAATCCACGCCAACCGCTATTTCTTTCGTGGGGATAATTCTTAAAAGTAACCTCATTCCGAGGGTCTTGTAATCTCGACTTAACTGAACCCACAAGTGCGAATTCAGATGCACTTGGATGTTTATAAACCTATTATGGATAGGATATCACGACACTGGCCGTCTTGTGACAGTTGCGAGCTGTCTCTAAGCGGAGAATTCCACAATATCAAAATGTAATTTGGGAGTATTCAAGTATTACGTAAGCACCTTTGGGGAGAGAGGGCATTGCTGTTGTGCTTATTTTCCTTGTTAGCCCATGTTAATTTTTGCTTAGGAGGGAGAGGGGTATAAAATGGCCAAAATATTGCTTATGTAATGCTTGAAACCTCCCTTTATAAAAATGAATTTTCACTGGGCACTTACTCTAAACTTATGTTGTTGCTGGTTATCATATAGAAAAATATAGGAAGTATAATGCATGATTCTTTCAGTTGTTACAGTTTGATTGAGTTTGTTTCCATCATTTTCCAGATACGAACCAAGGCCCTAAAAGAACTCGCCAGACCTACACGAGATACCAGACTCTCGAGTTGGAGAAGGAATTTCACTTTAACCACTATCTGACAAGAAGACGTCGGATTGAGATTGCACACACGTTGGGACTTACAGAACGCCAGATTAAGATCTGGTTCCAGAATCGTAGAATGAAAGCCAAGAAGGATGGTAAGTTACCATCGCAATCCTCAGATTCGAAAGGATTCTCAACAACAAGTGCAACTGGACTCCTCAACTGCAATCAAAACAGCAACTCCTCGGAACTTGCTGAATCATCACCACCAATATGTGATAAACTTCAGCATGCTCAACATCCTCATCTTCAGCATCCTCTAAGTCAACACCAACAACCTCATCAGTTTCCTCTGTACCCTCAGCATCAGCAAAGTGTCATGATGAATCATCCTCAATCATTAGCGACCTGAGAAGGTCGATAAAAAAGTTATCTAATTTATTCTGTTATTTACCAGTATAATGAAATTATGTTTTTCGTTATGTTGTGGTGAAGTTTTCTTAAGTTTAAGTAAAAAATATCATTTACCAGATTTATTTGAAATTGACTGGTACATTTTGTTCTGATTGTTTTACAGTTATTTTGGAACTTTTGGGTCCACAGGTACTCAGACATCATTTTCATATAGATAGAAGTTCACGTGGTTTTCCAAACCTAATTTGATAAATGATACATATTGCAAACGATTGAACATTTGGATAATTTTTTTATTTATTATTATTTACCTAGTGCTACAAAAACACATCACTTGTGTCTAAAATATCTTCATTCCTGCTATCGGAAAGTTGTGAAGTCACATTTCTATCCATTACAAAAGAATTGGAACATTATTTTATTTCTAATTGTCAATTGCATGTTTACTCTCCTTCACGGCGATACAATTTTTCCTGTTAGATACAATCTAAAAATGTATTCGTCGAACAACATTAGTTTAACATGGTGTCTTCGTTTTAATTGCATTTTGGAATCTGGAACTTGCAAACAGTCAATTTCGGTTGCGTTTGACAAGCTGGCCCAGATTTCAAAACTGTTTTAGCTTCTAAATACTTTATCCTAGAAGAATTTTAATAACGCGAAAAGCACCTTTCTTATGCCATTCCCCCATACTCTCCTCTTTTAAGATTAAAAACAAACAGATAGGATTCTTATCTCAACTGGTCTTTTGGAATAAATGCAATTAGAGATAATGCAGTGAATCTAGAGCAATATAGGCCGAAGAAACGCGAGCTACTGTCCATATAATGGAAGACTTTCAGTTAAACAAACGCTCGTCTATGAATCCAAGAACGTGAGAGATGTGAAAGAGTGGTATCTGCAATATAGGTTTAAAACAATAACGATTAATTCTGTTCAATGAAAGACGTATAAATTTAACTTCGAGTTTGGACAACGTCATTGGTTTACAAACGGCGTCTCCAAACGCTTCCCATTCTTCCAGCGTTCATTTTGCGTTAAATTTTGATTGTTCGTTCCATTGCTTTGATTTTGCATTGGGCCCAAATCAAAAGCCTAATGCGTTACCGATAATGACCAGAAAAAAGCTCCCCGATAATTTTTATATTCGGTTACTATTGGCAACCAATCGGAGAGGTTGCGAAGACAGAAATACCGCACAAACGATTTTGGTCTTCTGGTAACCTTTCCGAATATTAATCGCTGGAAAAATGAACGCAAATAATGCTACGTTTTTTTAAGCATGCTTCTTTGTTACAGGAGAATTTAAACAAATCGTTGTACGTGTCCAGGTGTCGGATTCTAAAAAACCAATTTTTCACTGTCTGACATATGTCAACCTTTAACCCTTCCCGACCTTGACATTGGAAAGAGAGTTGAGGGAGGGAGGGGGCAGTGGATTACCCCCCAAGGTTCGAATGCCGCCCTCTTTTGGTGAAATCCTCCCATCGAAATTCTGAAAATTTACGGTTTCATGGCTTCGAGGGAAGAGTGTGGGGGGATCGACACCCAAGAGGAACAGACGGAGGACCATTTCTCCTACACCCCTAAGGCCGCGGGCCTTTTCCCAGATATTTGGAATCCATTACTCTTTGGTCCTTTTGGACTAACCCTTTCCTCCGTCAAGCTGAAAGATATTTTTGCCATTTTGTCTTCTGTGACTGCCGACAATAGGCGGTTTTTGTATACTGCGGTGGCCGGATGCCTCGAGCGACAGACTACATTGCTCGGGCTATCACCTGCTCACGTTTTCAATGGGGATTCAGTGACGGATTTATGATGAGGTGATCTTCCATGCCGTTTACCTGGCAATGTGTGCGTGTGTTGTTCTGCCCTAGCATGAGGCCCTGTTTGTGATACTAGACAATAAAAGGGTACTGTCCTCTTTACCCGCTTCTGTTTCAGAGATGATCGTCTCTTTCCTCCTCAGTTGCTCGGGGCATTTTTCCTAAGCTCTCTTTAAGCAGATTTTCCACACAGAAAAGATTTGAAAGAGATCGTTTTCAAGCTTCGATCTTTCGAACAAAGCCTGAAAAACTGGTGGCAGTTATGGTGAAACCCTCTCGATGCGATCTGCAGGGTGTTGTTAAATCTACGACTACACTGAAGTCAAGTTTTCAAGTGTCATTTTCACCCAGGGCTACAGCATGGAAATTCCCGTAAAGAAATCCTCTGTCAATTTCTTATCACTGTCCTGGAACACCATTGCTTCGATTTTTTCCCGCCCCGCAGGAAAGAAAAAGCGCAATATCTGCTTAATTTCTATTTCTTTTCGTGTGGAATTCTTTCCAACAATAAAAAAAATCCCTAACCATTCAATCTTATAGGGAAAAAATCCCCATCATCCCCTCGCGGGAAAACCTTTATAATGCTCTAGTGATGACTGCGCGATAAGTGTTTTATTATCCTAGACGTGCTATCATATTGCGCGGATGATTAAATCCAATGTCCCTACGCATGTATTATTCATATGGTAGGAAACGTATGTCCGCCAAAACCAACGCATTTTTTATAGATCTTTTATAGAATCCATGCAACGCAATCATAGAAAAATGTCGCTGAAAAAAACTGACATATTTAGATAAATTTCTAGTTGGGTGAGAGGGGGCGGCGATTCGTTTAGTTGTACTCTTCAATGACAATTCCGAGACCCAAAATTTTCTTTAACGGGAAGTATTACATTTTCGAACATAAATATTTTACTATTCTCGAACTTAAACGATTATTATTATCTGAATGAAATCTACACACGTTTATGAAATAGATTACTATAAATTTTCACTTAAGGCTGAAGAATTTGTGAACCGATATTTTGAAATTCCAATCACTTAGCTATGTCAAAACAAATATTATATAAAATGAAGGATACCCTGCATTTGTCATAACTACTTTTCTTTGATGGAAAAATTCCAAGAATTTTGTCGAATTTATTACCTTCGGTTTTGCTGCAACTGACATCCCAGTCGGCAATCAATTAGCCGTAATTATATCCTATAATTAATTTTATTCCGAATCACTCATGGAAATTAGGAGAGTGGAGATAGTGGGAGAGAGTGTAAACGGGATGAAACTGATTTTTGAATTGGAGATTAATTCCAAACTGACAAACTCGCAATTGACCTAAATCAGAAATTGACGCGAATTTGAAATTAATATAATTTCGAAATTAGTGCGAGTCAAAAATTGACCTAAACTTGAAATTGACACCCAGATTTGAATCTGACATGAATTTGAAAAATGTATTTTGACATTTTATACTAAGCTGTAAATAAATACTACAGACTTCTTAAAACTTTCCTATTCTGAAATAGATCAAGTTTATGTTGGAACATGATGAACGCCGTCTGGAAATTTAGAAGAGTTGCAAAGTATTCTTTTATTTGTAATAAAAGTGCTTTACCCCTGTCGCACATGAGAGCTGTGGATGGATGCATTTAAGTACGCCTTTCAAGCTCATGCATTATTTATGCAGTAGTACACGAAGGTCTTTGCGGGCAATAGACCACTTCTATACGAAATAGGGGGAGAGACCTTTTGTTAATGATAATGCTAGACGTGTATTGCTCCGCATTTTCTGCATGTTTTTGCATTTTGTTGGCAATAGGTTTGTAATAGCAACTATGGGAGCAAAAGCCTTCGTCCTCCTGAAAATTCCTAGTCCGGAGAGTATTCACATTTAACCGTACACACTATTTAATAGAATTAACTTATGCACTATTATATCCGAACAGTCATTTTCAAAAATATCCATCAACAATTTCTTTAGTTGGTGTCATTTTCTTACAGATCAACTGAAATTTCTATGAGTTACAAACTATTTTACGTTTATGATCTATGTTATAAAGGTGCATATTCATGTCAAAGAAAATTCTGACTATAATTTTTTACATTTTTTTCCATTCTTTTGTGCATTTCTGTTTCAGTTTGGGAAATTATTGCAGAAATACTTAAGCATCCCAGACGTTGAAAAATTGTGCACCCTAATTTTTAATTCAATACTTAAGCAGCTTCACTATCAAGCGTTTGAAGTTCCTATCTCATTAATCAGTGTAGCAGTATTTGCATAATATATTTGTCCCAAATCGTGAATATTTCTGCGCTTATTGCACATTGATTATCACGTCCTTCCTTTATTGATATTCCTAATGGCATTGTTATTTTTTTTTTTTGATCAAAAAAGTGGCCACTCGTAGGTGGATTGAAGTGACTCTATATTGTATGCATCGTTCGATCAGTATTGGCTAGGTATTGTGGTTGAAAATCAAAATAATGATACGGGTGAAAATTTTAATGTGATGGTTAGTAGTTGAATTGTTGATAGTGCTAGTTTTGTCCAACGTTGATGTAATGCTGTGTACTCATCGGTTAATGTACAGTGTGGTAAAATAATCGATATGCGGTATTTGTAAGAAAAATCCAGTCCATTGTTTTTTTTGTAAATGCAAATGATCTATTGTCGATTCCGTTACGTATATATACAGAAATCGCCGTCTGTACGCATGACTTTCGTATCTAATAACCATCAATATAATATATCACAGGATGAATATAAACTATTGTTATTATAACCACTACTATGTCCACTTCTGAAAAAAAAAAGATCGTGGCTTATTCAGTAAAAAGATTTTTTTCCTACGATTAAAATTATGTCCATTACTTCGATGTTGAGGATGTAATTGATTGGAACAGATAAATAACAGCAATATCATTAAAAATAAATTAAAACGAGAGACATTTGTTTTTGCAATTGATCGATTGAACAAGAGAACATTTTTAGGAGAGATGTCGTGTTTCTCCCTCAGATTTAATTCATTTCAATGAGACAATAAATCCGCAAAGCTGAAAGCTTATGGTTCTAAGAAAAACTAAGAGGGGAAGATTTTTTAACCTTTCCTTCGGGGTAAGAAAAAGAAGGAAAAAACAATATTTTGCGGCACCTCGGACTTACCAGTCGCTATTGTATTTAGCGTTGCATGCGAGAATGCAATTTCATCCCTATGGAATAAAACGATCGGTTATGTATGCCACCGCGTGATTTTGTGAAGTTTGGGTGTAAATTGTGGAAAAGGTTGAAAAATTCTTTCAAGCGACTCCTTTATCCGATACTTTGATTCGTTTATGCGGTGATTTAATTTAGTTTTCGCTTACCAATGCAAGTGATCAGCTTATGCAATTAACCAGTGATACGAAAAGACGGAGACTATTGTATATAAATTATTTTCTTTAGCATATGATTATCGAACGCTTATAAAAGCCTCGAGACAAAATTAATTCACCTCATTTCAATTTTGTTACACTTAATTTTAAATTAACTAAATAAAACAAAAAGAATATTCTTATTTTCGGGTTATTCTGATTTTTTGGAGGTCAGTTTAAGGAAATGTACTTGTTTTTCTTTCAATGTCCTTGCCGAATGATATTGCTATAATTAGTAAGTAATTGGCATGGCATTTTGCGAAGTACAAGATATGGACTGGAGGAATCGTTTGAAATGTCTCGAATAATTTACTCGAAATGATCAATTTCGTTAAAAAATACGGGTAATTATTCAATGTTTAGTACTTTTCCAGTCAGGAAAACGACAAGAAAATGACACATGAAAAAAAGGATAGTTTTATGATAAAAAGAAAAGGAAATTGTCACCAGAAAATTTCTGTCATGTCACTAGCTGCCATTGACTGTTTGGTAAATTTCTTTTCTTGCATTCGAGCGAATGATCAAAAGTGTTTATAATTTGAACGACTGAAATACTGCATTTGATGTTATTGATTAGGAAATTGAATGATGTAGAAAATTGAGTATTCATGATCATGTGAATGATTATGGAATAATAATGTTTGTCAAGTTTTTGATAACTGTGAAAAGCTTACAAGAAAGTGACACTTCGACAGATGTGTGAGAATTATATTTTGTAAAATTTGGTTGCTTTTTTAATAAAATTTTATATAGAGAGATCTTCCAATTTTCTGCATATCAATTACCTTCATTCAAATTATATGAACCATAAGAAAACACCAGTAGAAGGTTTTGTTTTTCCGCTGTTTATGCTAATTTGAAACTATCATTTTCCATATGTATTTTATTTAAAAAGGTTCACTTCGGTCGTAAATAATATATTAAATATTTTTTTAAAACTAATCGAAACAAAAAGTAATTTTTTCAACCCAAGTCTATATTGCACTTAAAGCATAATACACTAGACATAACATTGGTGTAGAAAAAACAGATGATTATTATTGACATCGCAATATCTGGTGACAGCAGAATTAAAGAGAAGGAATTCGAAAAAATCTCCAAATATCGTGACCTTGCAATAGAAATCAATAGACTCTGAAAAAGACAAGTAACAGTCATCCCGATTGTGATAGGTGCACTGGGGGCCATCACACCTAATTTAAAAAACTTCCTAGAAAATCTGGACATTACTGACATAACGACAACAGACCTACAAAAAACTGCCTTACTGGGCACCATCTACATATTAAGAAGATACATGGACAGTTCTCAGGTTTCTGGGTGAGACTTGAACTGAACCAAGAAGTCCAGATCAAAAGGATAGTGATTATCTCCTTGATGCTGTGTAATACAGCAATGTATAATGGAAATAATAATAATGATGATAATCTTTTCATAATTAAAAAAATCAGTTCTGTTAGATCGTTTGTTAACCTTTTATTCAACCATTGGTTAACAAATGAAATTAACTCGATATCTTCGACGAAAAATATTTGATCAATTCCAATACATTTGAGGACTTGACTCACAGAGAAAAACAGATAGCCATCTTTTGATACTGACACTTTTTCAGTCTACTATAAATCCCCCCCCCCCGCAAAATATTGTCTTCCTTCTCCAAAATATTCTTGCATCTAATAAGCCAATTTTTGATATATTTTCATTAAATGCTTTTTACGAATAACAGTGTATATAGAATGAAAAATTATTGTACATAAAATATTATATAAAACATATATATAAAAGCGCTGGTAAAATTAATAAAAACTAGCGATTGACGCATATCAATTAAAATATCGGACCTTAATTTTTACATCGAAATTTTCAATCAAGTAAGTTAATATCAATATAATTCTCGAATACACAAGTAAATATCAGGAAAGTACAAACAAAAAATCAACAATTCATAATCAATATAAACAAATCATCAGTACAGCAATTTTCAAAAGAACTATCAGCAATCGAATGGCGAAAATTAGTCGATTATCAGCCACAACGAATCATCGAAATGTTTGATTCTTACAACGTAACTGTCAACGTATGCACATCGGGGAATGGGATTACCCTATTGGTGTGCGCTTCCCCATTTTTAAAAACTTGAAAATGCCCCGTTTACAGCTTGAAAACGCCCCTTAATATTATCCATAATGGGGCGTTGCTCATATGTTCATGTACTTTGTTAATGTGTATGATAATGCAGAAGATCATACATATCCGTCACGCTATTCGGAAGTATCAAAAAAAAGCAAAATTTGCATTTTTGCAGGAAGACATATCTGAATTCGAAAGGATTTGCACTTCCAGTATAGGAATAAAAAATTGCATTCATTTGTATATATATATGAGGAGGGGAATTACATGACATTGTAGGACTCAGTGAAGTTAGAAGAAAAGGTGAAGAGTTGGTGGAACTGAAAAGCGGACATTTGTTTTATTATAGAGGAACGGAAACTGGAAGAACAAGTGGTGTTGGCTTCTTAATCAACAAAAGAATTAAAGACTACCTTCTTGAAGTCGAAAGCACGTCAGATCGAGCAGCGAGGCTCGTTGTTCAACTAACCCAGCGATACCAACTTCAGATAGTACAGGTATATGCACCAACATCAAGCCATACCGACGAAGAGGTTGAAGAATTTTATGAAGAAATCAAAGAGTTACACACCAAAGGGAAACAACATATCAAGCTCATCATGGGGGATTTCAATGCAAGAATTGGACAACAGGAACAAGGAGAGACATCGGTTGGTAAATACGGATATGGGGAAAGGAATGAACGTGGCGATCAACTCATCGAATTTGCAGAAGCTGAAAATCTTAGCATCATGAATTCATTTTTTAAGAAGAAACCGCAAAGAAAATGGACATGGAAACACCCAAATGGGGGAACTAGTGAAATTGACTATATCCTGGCAAACAAGAAATCAATTATTGAAGATTGCAGTGTACTGAACAGATTTAATACTGGAAGTGATCATCGAATGGTGAGATGTAAAGTGCACTTAAATACTAAATTAGAACGACAGAAGCTCATTAGGAAACAAGTAAGTAAGAGGGTGGATTTAAAGAAATTAAAAGAAAATACCGAGGCATTCAAGTTGGAATTAAAAAATCGCTTTTCTGCACTGGAAGGACTTATTGATGAAAGTGATATCTCAGAAGCAAATGAAAACATTGTTAAGACAATAGTTGAAACTGCTGGGGAAATTGGTGGTGTAACCTGTAAAAAGCACAATAGCAAATTATCTGAGAAGACGAAACAGCTCATGAAAAGGCGAAGAGATATGAAGGTGGACAATCAAAATACCAGTTCCAGGATTGAGTACATAGAACTTTGCAAAACTTTGCGCAAAAACATGAAAGAAGATATAAGAAAATTCAATTGTGAGTTAGTAAGGAAGGCCATTGAAAGCAACAAGAGCCTTAGGGTTGTTAAAGGGAGTTTGTCTATTGGGAAGAAACACATCATTGCATTAAAAGGAGAGGATGGCACTGTAACAAGAAATAGGGAAGAAATACTTAGAAGAGTTGAAGAATTCTACAGAAAGCTGTATGAGGGAAACAGTGGATTAAACGAAGACTCTGAGATAGTCGAAGGAACAGCTCCTAAAATCTTAAAAGAAGAAGTAGCATTTGCAATAAAAAGTATGAAGAAAGGAAGATCCCCTGGCGATGATGGCATTACATTAGATATCTTAAAAGAAGCTGGAGAACATGTAGAAGACATACTCGCAAAATTCTTTACCAAATGCCTCAACAGTGGTAACATACCAAACCAATGGGATTCTGCAACAGTAATTCTTTTGCATAAAAAAGGTGATAAAGAGGATTTAAAAAATTACCGACCAATTAGCTTGTTACCTGCTATTTATAAAATCTTCACAAAAGTGCTAACACATCGCCTGCAGAAAAAATTAGATGCAGCTCAACCAAGAGAACAAGCTGGATTTCGAAGTGGATTCAGTACAGTGGACCATATTCAAGTATTAAGAGAATTAATTGAAAGAACACATGAATATGAACTTCCATTGTGTATGGCATTTATTGACAATGAGAAGCCATTTGACTCTATTTAAACGTCAGCAGTCATCAACTCTTTAAGATCAACAGGCGTCGAGGATATGTAGATTGACATTTTGAAATGTGTGTATAAAAATGCAAGTGCAAAATTTCGGTTACATAAAGATAGCAAAGCTATCGAAATTGGTAATAGTGTTTGGCAGGACTTTTTACTTCAGATTTACAGATGATTTTTCAGCAGATAAATTGGAATAACAAGGAAATAAAAAGAAATGGCGAACATTTAAATCATTTGCGGTTTGCTGATGACATAGTTATTTTTTCAACGAGCCCGTCAGAACTCCAAGACATGGTACAGGAGCTTTCAACTAGAAGTAGAGAAGTTGGACTCAAGATGAACCATAAAAACACAAAGATCATGTTCAATAATTTCGTAGAGAAAATAAAAATACAAGTTGATAACATGGAGCTAGAAATTGCTGATTCATATATTAACCTTGGCCGGCTGATTTCAATGGATGGCAACATTATGAAAGAACTCAACAGACGTATTAAACTTGGCTGGAGTGCATTTGGAAGAAACAGTTTTATCCTGAAGGGGAAATTGCCTTTATGTCTAAAAAGAAAAGTCTTCAACCAGTGTGTATTGCCAGTCCTCTCTTATGGATCAGAGACATGGAGTCTAACAGTTGGAGCAATACGAAAGTTACAGACAACGCAAAGGAGCATGGAGAGGTGCATGCTTGGAATAACTAGGAGAGATCGAAAAAGGAACACTTGGGTGAGAGAGCAAACTAGAGTAGAGGACATCATTGTTAAAGTAAAAGGGCTGAAATGGCGATGGGCTGGGCATATTGCAAGAAGAACTGATCAACGATGGACAACAGAAATTCTGAACTGGATTCCAAGAGACCACCGAAGACCTAGAAAACGTCCTCAAACTAGATGGGTGGATGAAATAAGAAAAGAGGTTGGGGTGACGTGGAAACGAATGGCCCAGGATAGACTTGTGTGGAAAGCATTTGGAGAGACCTTCATCCAGCAGTGGATAGATAATGGTTGAATATGATGATGATGATGATGATATATATATATATATACAGGGTGTCCCAAAAACATTGACCGTAGTTCTAATTCCTTAAATATTGATTCTAGACATATGTATTAAATTGGAAAGTGCCGTAAAAAAGGTGCAGCATTTTATGAAATCAATTAAAATGGTAGAGAATTATTTTTCGAAGAAATACAAAATTTAAGTTTTTGTACGGTCCCTGTACACAAAAATGTCCAATGAGTGAAATGTGCCCCATACTCCAATAGGTCAATATACAAAATTTCAGCATTCTAGTGGATAAAAGAACCAGAGATATCAAGACCCAAAATAACTGACTTAACACCACATTTTGAAGGGAGCAATAGCTACATGCTGGGAAGATTGAAATTAATGCTGTTAAGTCACGTTATACAATAATAAATTTTATTAAAACTATACATGTTAAAACGGTGATTATCCATCCCTAGAACCTCTTGTAAAAATCTTTGTTCACGGTTACAACTGTACATTATATATTTGTTTCGATATGTACAATTCTAATATTTCACAGCTGAGTATACCAAGATGAGGACCCACCGCTCCGTCGTGTTAGGTTATGGATGGGCCAACGATTGTTTATTTACCAAACAGAAAATATACTTTATATAAGGGCTTAAGTTTCCATTTTTAGTCCCTATTAAAAATAACTATTATTAACTTAATAGAAACAAGCATCCGCTAATCTTATTTTATAGTCAAAAAGCCTACATTATACTGTATGATACAATATAATAAAACATAGCACTTGAAGATTTTGTTTGTCTTATCTTTTATCTTTATATAAAAAATAAAATAAGGAAGCTAGAAAATATTGACGGAACCATCGTATTTGCTATTGATCATACACGTATTCAACCACCATATGTCCACCATATCTCTTACTCGCATTTGATGTATGGCTAGATAAGGGAAGAGGGAATATCTTCAACTGCCAATAGCTTCTTCGGGAAGATGCGAGGAATAGACTGCGAGAATATACAGAACTTGCCTTTCTTCCTTCTTCTGTGGCAAAAACATTAAGCACTACATTCGTAAATAAATTATAAAATTTATATTTATTAGTGAAAGTTGCAACAGTTGGGTCAAAAATATTTAAGTGAGAACATATAATTATATTTTTAAATATTTTGTTAATACAAAAATATAATTCCAAAGTATATCATCATTTCTTATCCATCGCACATATAATTTCTTCATCCTATCACAAGTTACGAAATCGTTGCCCACAGCCGAATACCTAACTGCTAATAGCAAAATACATGTTTTTATGCATGTTTTGAAAAGTTACGATAAAATTAACTCTATTGAAAACGACAAGATAATTAAAAATTTTTAAGATCGATTCTTTTTATTTTCCGTAATAAAATATGTCAATTTCACCATCGCTGATTCTTTGTTTACTGAAAAGAATTTTGGCCTGAGTAAACTCCACGAAGCAACATAAATCGATTTTTTTTTAAATTCATGTAACTTTCATTATACATTTTAGTGTATTATGAAATCGTTGAAATATTTTTTAAATGTTCAATTTTTAACGTGTCACCAAGGACTCAGTGCTGTATGACTTTGAATATGAAACTGTTTTGGTAGGGACCATCCATTGTACGTTATCTTAGATACAGAAAGCTATTGTACTGTTAATCCTAAGTCCGGGATAGGAGCCTTAAATTCAGCTTGTTACGTTAAGCTTGCTTTTTTTATTTTTTATTTTTACATCTGACAACCGCAAACAAAGTGACACAACTAGAAAATTATCGATTTCACAACCGAAATAAAAGAAAATTTTGCGATGCCATAGTGTCATAGTAAACATATGATACTTTCCACTGAGTGCTTTTAGAACTATATTTATGAAACATTTTCTGTGCTGACAACGTAACGCATTTCTTAAATAATGGGGAATAATCCAGAAACTCAAATGTTTTATCGTGTATTTTTTTCTTTCGTGGAAGTGCAACATCTTTCTGTATTTGTTGAAAAATATATTCGAAGTTGAAAATATGTTTTTTTCATATTGAATATAATGCTGCCATAACTTTTCACATCTATTTAAACAGATTATTTTGTCTACACAAAAACAATGACTGAATCAACTATCGCTCATTTTCCTCCACAACAAAAAGACATGATAATCTGAACACTAGAAATTGAAAATAGATTTCATCATTTATTGAAATAACGCTTTTATTTCAATACAAAGGAAGCGAAACAAATAAAATTATTTGTTTCTAAATATCTAATTTATTTAGTTCAACGATAGGAAGTATTTTCGATAACTGAAATTGATCCTCTATGATTTAAAATGCCCTTTGTCTATTACCACACATTTCCATACTATTGACGTCTTATCAAAGGAAATAAACCATTGATCAGTTACAAAAATTAATTGATATTTTGTATATCCGTATTTTGGTAACTAATTATTATACTTGTTAATATTTTTCCATACAGTAGTGTCTGATTGTTTCAAAAAATGTTGGCTCAGCTTTCGCGCAGTGGCAACTACCTCACTTATCATTGCCGTTAACCCGAGTTCAACTCCCAACGGTGAAAAAAAAAAACTCACTGTCTAACTGCTTACTGGAATCTGGGGCAAGGCCGTAGTTAAAAGCTTTCTACAGTGTGGAGCTCAGAAAGCCACAAGGAAGACTTAGAATTCCTTAATATCCTATGCAATATATTTTATTAATATACTTAATAATACTAGACATCTAAGCAGAATAATATATTTAGCATTAATGAATCAATTTCTTAGCATAACTTTTGCATTGAAAACATATAGAGGTATACTAAAATTCATAATTTCCCTTATATTTACTATAGAGAAGAGAACGACCCAAACATCTGTAAAACATATGATGTACACAATATTTACCGAAGAAATCTATTTTGAACATATTTCCAATGTCGAAGAACAATTTCCATTGTTGTGCACAATTTTATACGAAACAAAACATTTAGAACACAATTCTACAATAATGAATTTTGAGAAAAAATTATTTTCCAGGGGGGTAAGGGGCTGACTATATTTCCAGATGGGGCTCAGCCCCCCTCTTGTCACACTGTCTGGCTACGGCTCTGCTCCAAGGTTTAGTTTTCTACGCCTTAAGAGGTTCGGATTTCTCGGGAAAGTTTAGGTCTTGGTGTAGCATGACCTATGCCGTCCTTGGACCTTAAAAATACAAGCAAACCAAAAAAGTTGATTCGCTCTTCGACCATCGTTCTAATACCTTGTCAATTTCATGGAAGTCTAGCGTGTTTGGGACTTTTACGGTGGAAGGGGGCATGCTGCGCCGAGACCTACAGTTTTCTGTGGAATCTGAACCTCTTAAAGCTTAAAGAACCAACCCCCGGACTACGGTGAATAGTTAGTAAACGTGTTTTTTTTGTATTTTTTAAGCACTGTTAGGAGTCGAACGCGGTATAATCGCACGATAGACAAATGTAAGGCTCCTGTAAAAGAGAGCTGGCGTCTATCCGCCATATTTTTTTAATAATAATAATAATAATAATTTATTAAAACTCAGATGGATACAAACACTTATACTGAGAGTAAAATCGATTAATAAATCAAAATCACAAACATGGCACATGCAGAATAGTACAAAATAAAAATCCTAAAAAGGAAAACAATGTAAAAATTGAGACAAGTCAGTCATGTCCAGAGCAGATACAAATTCACGGTAGCTAGCACAACATACAAGCTCAGCGGGCAATACATTCCAAATACGTCCAACTCTATTTATATAGTAATAAAAACGGGAATTTAACCTTACAGTTGGAATAACGACCCTTTAAGGATAGCCCCTTGAAACCCGAGGAGAGGCCATAGCTATCAGAGGTCGGTCGTGATCAGAATATATCATATCGCGGATCAATTTATAGAATAGCTTCAAATCAATTACAAGTCGACGCCATTCGCATAAATGAACCCCACAAAGAGCCAAACGGTCGCTATAAGAAAGACCCCTCAATCCAGGTAAACGTTTAGTAAATCTTCTAAGAGGAAACTCCATGATCCTAATATCTCTAAGTTTATAAGGATTCCACACTGGAGATGCAAATTCCAATGAGGGAAGAATATGTGTATTAAAGGCCAAAACTAAAGTAACGAGATTACACCTAGAAAATACACGTAACAACATATAACATTTATTATTGGCCTTTGAAACGATTCTAGCAGAATGGTCAGAAAAATCATGGCGACCAGATATAGTAATACCTAAATCAATGTAATAACCAACACTGCCCAATAATGAACCACATACTATATAATCTAAGTCCATATTTAATTCACCAAGATGTAAGACAGATGATTTTTCAATTGAAATGGCCAACTTGTTTAACTCGCACCATTCCCCCAGTCTATCATAAGCTGATGCAAAGGATTGAACACTTCTATAGAACTTTAAATCATCGGCAAATAAGTCAGAGGGCAATGGTCGCAATATTTAAGGCACATCAGACATCATAACAAGAAAGAGAATGGCACCGAGTGCAGAACCCATCGTATCACGTGATCTCATTCACTGCTGCGTTAAAGTTGAGTGATTTCCAAGTGTGTTATTTTTAATAAAATAAGGTGAAATGTGTGGGTGTTCCGCTGGGAATTGTTCTAATCATTCGAGGAATAAATATAGAATGTGTTGATTCGCAACAGATTCTGTGAGAAGAAAATGGATTATTAATTTTCCAATGGTAAACGTTGTGTTATGAAACCGGAAGTAGACCAGAAAATGGCGGTTGATGCGTCGGTCTATTAAGTCTAAGGGTTTTAGGCAAATGCTTTACCATCACGTCACCGCAGAGGGTTGAAAGTCCAGAAAACAGTGATCACAAACGTAGTAACAAAACCCACCAGTGTTTTTCGCAGAAACGCGTTATTAAATAAATTTTGTTTATAAACAATAATGATAAAAAAAAAAGCAACTGCGCTAACTATTCTTCCGTTTCTTCTAAATGATAAAAATTGAACTTTTCCGTGGATATCGCGCCAAACGTCGCCAAGTGGTACACAATCTCCATAAAGTTAATTTGTTGAACAGGCCAGTTTGACAGAGTGCGCCACGTCGCCTCCCTTGGCGCTTTAGGTGCTAAAAGGGCATTTTATTACCACAGCTAACAATCTATCAGAAGAACATTTTTACCGCTAATGTCAACGCCACTCGTTTCTGTCATTTTCATTTCGGTTAACTTTATCCTTTCGCTAATGACGTAATATAATAGAATTTATTCTCCTTTCCAAAATAAACTTTCGGGCTTGTCAATATCATATTTGAGAAATTAATACCATCAATTTCGCTTAGCTTGAAACTGACATTACGTAACACCGAGCACTGATAAAACAATATTGCAACTCAAAACACCCAAACAGAATAAGCCATGTGTGAATAAAAATATCAGACTTTTTAAATGATGGAAATATAGTTTTTACTGTAGAAGATAAAATAACATGTTTCTTTTAAGGCACATAAAATATCACATTCCCTTTGAAGAACATAAAATATCATATTTCTGACTGAGGAAGTTAAAGTAATGTCTTATCCTTCTGATAACTCATACCATATTTAACTCATATATATAACTCATATATAACTCATACCATATTTAACCATTTTATATCCATTGATTACTGAAAGCCTATCCAAGTGCCTACCATGCATGTGTCTCTTTATTGGTCAGTTCGCCTTCTCTTTATTGAACCTTGGTTTCTTATTTCATCCACTATCGTCGGAGGATATTTCCCGACATTAAATGGTTTTTTAAGATCCAGTTGCCAATTTTCGTTCTCCATCGTTGATTAGTTCTCCTTGCAATATATCCAGCCCAATGGTATTTCAGTCTTATTACTTTAACAATAGTGTTCCCCATTTTTCGTTGGCTCTCCTTTTCTTTAATCTTTCCAAGTTATTATAAGACTCCACCTTTCTATACTCCATTGTGTTACTTTCAGTTTCTGCATTGCTCCTTATCTATTAAATATCTGTGAAAACAGCACGCAGAAATCTGTATTCAGTAATGAATGGATACTAGTTAAGGAAAATGATTTGTATATTAATTTCATAAATATGAAAAACGACCCATCAACACCCAATATAAAATCTACAGAGGGTTCGAAGAAAGGTCCTTATTCAGTATAATAGCTATCAGTACAATGGCTAATTATTGTATATAATAAAATGGCAGTGCCCGATCGACTAAAAGCAATTATGGTGCTTTAATAAGAAAATTATAGAATTTGGGAAATCTAATTCTGTAACAAAGCGAGATAGAAGAAACATGTCAATTACAAAGTCGTAGAGCATCGTCAAGTTAGTAGAAAACTGCATAGGACACGCACAAATTATTTATATACAGAGCCCGAAATGCTGATAATTTGAAATTGGTAATCTGTGCAGAAGCGGATAGAGAGAGAGTGATATGAGACAGAGTCTATAAAGACTGATTTGAACAACCACTGACGACTAGTTACTACAGATGCTATTTATAGCCACAACACAAAATTTGTGCGAAATCATACGTTGTACAATCAGTTCAAATTGGCTACGGCTACATCAAAGTTCGAAGTGGCTACATCCAGCTACGGTTTGCACTTTATTAGCATTTCACGACGTGCATGCACGTGTTTCTGAAGTAGCCTAGGTCGTTTCCTACTAATTCGACAATGTTTTACAATTTTGTAATTGACATTTCTTTTTTATTGATTTCTTGCAGTGTTAAATTTTCTAAGTTTTATAATTTTTCGCTAGGGGCGCTATAATCGCTTTCATTCGATTGGATATTACCACTTTACTGTAGATCAGGGAGTCTTCTATACTCCCTAAAACCCTCCCAAATTTCTTGACACGCGCTAAAACTCGAAGTTCACATACCCGCTAAATATTCAAATTACAAGAAAGGAAATAAAACATTGCGCAAATTATTTTTCTGCATATGTAAATTGTAATAATCTTTAGTGTGTAGCAATTTTTCAAAAAAAAAATAATAATACAGATAAGGATACCAAGAGGAAGAAAGGTACTATATGAAATACAATCCTAAATTATCACCTATCTGTGTGAATGGGTTAAATGTCCAAGAAGAAATGCTTGAATTTTGTTTTCCTCTGAATAAAAAATGAACTTTTTTATATAAATATGGACGAATTATTTCATTGTTACTGAATATTTTATTTCGTTTCTTTTCCGGTAAGTACATTTTATAAGAAAAATTAAAATTTTGAAGGTAAATTTGACACCCCAAAGCGAAGTTTGATACTCCCCCGAGCAAATATTCTGGCAGACACCCTGTTGTAGATAGACCTAACTGATGTGTCACTTGAAATATATGAAAATTAATATATGTACATGATATTCCACATATCATGTACACATACTTCTTTTCTAGGTATATCGGGATTAATTTCTCGTATTGTTTCAAAAATAGGCGGCTGTAGAGATAGTCTAAAATATGTTTATCGATTTATTTTCGATATCGCTTTTATCGGAACAATTCTATCGATACATCTATATCATATAATCTCGTATGAAATTGTCATGGTATTATCTTATAGTGTGTAAGTACTCATCATTAATATACATAATATACACTACTAAAAAAGCTCCCAACTGTGAGGGCGCACCTGCGTGGAGGCGCGACAAAGTTTGGAAGAGGAAGGGGGCGCGACTTATTTTTCGTATGGGGAATTATTATTTTTAACTCGAGTTAAATTAACTAAAAACAAAAGTATTTAGTCCGACTGTAGGTAACAACTCATTTATAAATAAATACGACATTTTTATTAGATCTATATTATAATTTACTTATTTTGTCATATGTGCAAAAATACGCTGAGCAAACAGAATATTTTTATTCATACATTACGACCAGCGGGAAAAGGTTGAGTTGGCAACGTCTTCATGTAGGTGTAAAGGGGCAGCATGGAGGTCAAAAATCGAGTACCACTAGGTTAGGGGACAAGCATTGAAATTGGGAACTGTGAAAGTGTCCTTTATTCGAGAGTGTCCGCTAAGGAGGTTTAACTATAGCAGGCACTTTGCTTGTTATTAAGGATGGGATTTTGCATTTCGACACCAACGTAGGGTCAGGAGTTTGATTCTGGATTTGGGGACGTCGTTCTTTTTTTTTCTTCTCCTTAAAAATTAATTTTGCTGTAACAAATGAAACCATTCTATTAGACTGAAAGTTATTAAACATTTTTTCCCTTCTCTCCATGTGTGAATTTGTTTTGCAGAGCAAAACCATTTAAAAAAAAAAAGCTCGACTTCCTGAATCGAACACTGAACACTACATCGTGATGAAAAGAAACTTTTTCCTTTAACTGAGCATCAAACTGGTAACGGTTGACTGGCCTTGTTCCCATATTTCTCTCAGCGTTCCTTAAGTGTTTCTAGCATATTAAAAAATTATTTAGTAAAATTTCGAAATTCATGTCACCGTCATTATAGTTCGAGCATATGACATTTATTTTTATAGTTTTGCGTATAAACACAAGTTGAAATAAGGGCAATAAACGTCTGATACAGTGAAATCTCTGAATAGCGCACACTTCTCCGCAGTTGAATATCTGTTCGCTACTCGGGGGTTAAGACAAAGGTTCCCACATGGTGGGGGGGGGAGGGGGACACTTTCTTAAGGGAAGCGCGAGATATTTTTCATACTACATGAAATTATTATTTTTCAATAGAGTTCAATTAGTTTCAGGAAAGAAATACCGTTCTGCCGAGCAACAAAATCTTGTATTTTTCTGAAGGAAATATGGTCGGTAACTACTTCTGAAAGTGCTCCGCATAGCATGGAGTGAAACGTTAAGTGTGTTTAATGCACAGACGCGGCGGAATATCCAACAAAGCTCTATAATGTATATTACAAACTAATTGCTCACTGTAGTCCGAGCGTTGGTTCCCTGGGACGTAAGAGATTCGGATTCCACGGAAAACCGTAGATCTCGGCGCAGCATGACACCGTCTCTCCTTGAGCAGTGAAACTGATAAACTAACAAAACGATATTGACACAGGTTCTTTTGTCAGTCAATTATCATTGATATGCAATGGTAAAAAAATTTAGCTACCACGATAGAAACGAACTGCTTATTGAAATCGTTTGGGTGCTTCTACGTTTAAATTGATATGAACTGGCTATGATTGCGATCAATATACATTTGTAATGATAGCACAGATCCATCTATGGAATTGTAGATACAGATCGTATAATAGTGCTCTATTATGAAACTGATGATTGTCATGCTTTTACTCAATATTCCAAGATCAGTTTCCGTGGTAAATTGTCGATTGTTTTCAGGTCATGAGAATAAAATTAACTTTCAATTAATAGCAGAAATTGTAAGCTTATAATAAACGATGTTTAGCGGTTGTACACATTTGTTTTGACAGAAATATTTTCTTTTTTTAGAGTAAAATTTGTTTTAAATTAAGTGAACTCTGGAAAATAAACTCTCTAAAAGACAGACCCCCAATTAAACAGTGGTGTGTCTATTCTATTCCTTGTATATGTAATAAAACTTATATTGGCCAGACTCGTAAATCCCTTGACACACGTGTTAAGGAACACCACGCGTTAGTGAGTAAAGTCCTGGTTCCATTGATTCAAATTCTTCTGTTGTTAATCACAGTTATTTACATGATCATAGTTTTTTATTCAATGAATCCAAAATAATTTGTCAACCTCAATCCCTTTTTGATCTTAACTTTTTTGAATCGTTGTATATTTACATTAATAGGCAGTCTGTTGTAAATGACATACACCGAAGCGCCACCTACACTTCTTTCGATATGGATACCTCTGTTTTTGGATAAACATAACCTGAGCCATAGTAATTTTTCCATTTAACATCTGGCAACTTCTCATAAGTTGTTTGCAATCATCCTGAAGAAGGAGGATCCATTATCTTCCGAAAACGTTTGATTTTTAAATAAATTTTAACTGAATTTTTAAAAAACGTTGTCAGTCAAATTGTTTTTTACTTAAATGAATTATATAATAAATACTCTTTTCCTACGCCCGGTTTTCAATTTCGACAATGCGGTCATTTGCAGTGGAGGCACCTTCGATGATTAAAATAATTTAATAATTATAAAGGAAAAGAAAAGCCAGTACACGAACAGCAACACAAAAGATTTTCAAATTTCATTAAAACGTTGACGTTTTATATAAACCGACGTTACTTTAAAATAAGCATATAAATATATTTTAAAAAAAATGATTACGCAATTAATATTAAAACAATGCTGTTTGAATTTGAAACTGCAATAAAATTTCACAAGCGTAATTAAATAAACCTTATATATGAAAATCATCTTTAATGTGTTTATTACACTTATTTTGGAATATTTTAAATTTAATAATAAATCATTTTCTGCCGAGCAACCAAGCGAAAGTCTTGCATTTTTACAGAGGGAAACTTGGTCGGCTGTTACTTCTGAGGATGCTCCGCATAGCACGGAGTGAAACGTTAAGTGTTTTTAATAAACAGACGTTGCGGAATAACCCGCAAAGCTCTATGATGTATATAATAATAAATTATTTGCCTACCTTGACCTCGTTTTTTAATTTGCAGATTTGCAAATAAAATATCATGTGACATATTTATATAGCTTAATAATGAAATTGATCAAGTTTCGTTAGCCGAATTTGCCAAAGTGTGTTTTATTGTCAGTTCAAAATAAGAATGCCCGAAAGGAAAGGACCCAACGAGATTTCAGTCCGTTTCAAGTTCACTCTTGTCTAGCTTCGTCAGAAAATACTATATTATCATTAGAAGTTTTTGGCCATATTTTATGTCAAAAAATACGTCGTCTATGTATAGGATAATATTGCTCCAAGTCTGATGAATAGTATATTGTTGATTTCTTATTTGAACATGAATATTATTACATTTCAGTCTAGGGGCAACTGTTGTTTCATTGGTTTATAGACTCAATTCTGTTTTTCACTTCCATCTATTCAAAATTATGTTGTTGAACGTGTGGAAACAACCTGTGCATTCCGAATTTACTCTTTTCCTACTGGTTAGAAATAAAACCGGGTTCGTGCAAATCGGTAAGAAAACCAAATTTTGTTGGAAATAGATGGGAAGGTTGGGTAAAAAGTAGGAAAAAATGCCTTTAGCATTCTCTGATATTGATCTGATTTTACGAAAGTCAAATAAGATTGGTCGGCTTTAAAACCCAATAAGAAGCTGATCGATTTTTAATTGGTCGAGGACCCGATATTTCGATTCCCCACCCCCTGTCCCTCGAGTGACGTCACGATCTCCTTAGCCGACCGATCGGATTGTATTTTTTTTTATATATTTTTTTATTTTTTTAAATAAAAACAAATAAAGGAAAATGGAGGAACAAAACGAGAAAAAAATAGCGGTAGCGCGTGGACAAAACGATTTTTTGATTGGTCTGGTTTTAAAAGGGAGTTTTGCGATCGAAATTGAGGGATTGGTTGTTTTGAACGAAGGGATTTTATTTTTTATTTTCCTTCCGTGCCATCAATCAATGTCTGGCGTTTCCCTGTGTCCTAAAGTTTACGTAATTTATCGAAAATCCAAAGAAAATATCGTTTCTGCTTAAACTACTTGCAAAATTAAGCAATTGACACCTTATACTTGTTAAAGTTTGAAAAATAACAACTATAGCTTTGGCATATTGAGTACAAGGATCCAAAAAGTTGCAAAAGTGATTGGTGTCCGAGCCAAATTTTATAAATTTCGCCACTTCGAAGGAAATTTTCTACAGCATTTTGCCTTACGAAGCTTTTATTATTATTATGGATCGACATCTGAGGTGGCGTGATTGAAGAATATATTCTAAAATTTCAAAAAACTCACATCAATAAAATTAGCAAACTTTGCTGTCTATTTCCTTCCGCTCTATTTCTTATCGTAAATTGAATTTGTTTGTTTTCTGAGTTTTTCAAAATAACGAGTATTTTGTAAAGAAAGGACACAAGCACGACACATCGTTCCTACCCCTAATGAGCCGGTTTATGAAGTGAATTGGATGCTGATCTGCAATTAACAGATGTTGTAGGGAAAGTGACATAACTTTGGAGAAGGTGAACGATTTAAAAGACGCCCTGGAAAAGGTAACAAAGGTTAACTAGATGGTGAAACCCCAGCAAGCAGCTTAACCTTGACACACCCATTTATTCCACGTTATTGCTGACAGAGCGTGAAAATATATGACAACTGAAAAACAACTGTGCAAAGTAAGGGCTTAAATTGGCAGATCTAAACCTGACGTGCACTTCTTCATGGTTTGAAAGACACCTTTAAACACCATGTGCCAACCGAGAGGTGGAAAATGATATATTATATGACAAGATTTCGTGGAACATAAACATGGAAAATTTTGAATAATTTTTCAATAACATTTGATAAATTTCATGTCTTTACTCCAGAACAAGATGATTATGTGGCATTATTTATAGAACTCTTCCAGCGTGAATTGATGACGTTGAACTCCATAAAAGTGACTTAGACAATCAATAAGTTTGCCTAGTTATAAGAATTTAATTCATTTACGCTTAAAATTTAACAATTCAGTGCTCGTAGATTCAGATCCATATCTCGATGGGTGCGTTTTTTTTTTGTTTTTTTTTTCATGACTCTAAAAGAACTGTATAAACAAACAATTAGTACTAACTATTATTAAAGAAGAAGAAACGTTATTGCTTGGTGAATTTCAGACATATATAAAAATAGGCCTTTAGATAAACAGAAACCTTGCTGAGATGTTGAAAATGAAACATTTAAAAAATTATTTGAAAGATTTCATAATACATTAAATATAATTACAGTTATATAATTTAAAATATAAATATATATATATATTCAGTTATGCAGCTTAGTGTATTCAGACCGAAATTCTTTCTTTTCAATTAACTGAGAATCAGCTATAATGAAATTGACATATTTTGTTTATTACGAAAGATACATGGAATTTATTTTAAAGAATATTAATTACCTTGTCGTTTTCAATAGAGCTAATTTTATCTCGATTTTTTTTTTAAATATTTTGACTTTACATTCTTCAAGTATTTGCTCGCAGACTTACAAAAAACAGCCCTAAAATTAATCAACTAAATCTTAGCTAAACTCAAACTACTGCAATTGGGCTCTTTTGGTTTTTCTTCGCAAAATAATTGTTTGATAATGAATTATGGAGTAAATGCTACTATACATGCTAGAAGGGATAATTTGAAATTGAGTATTTTTTAAAAAAATTGGGAGAGTCATTGGATAAATCTCTTCTCCCCCCCCACCTCCTACACTTGTTTCCTCTTGCACTACCCTTCCGAAATATATCAATCCTATAATCTTTTGTAAGTGTTAATTTTAATGTACACCTTCAAAATTAATTTTCCCTAACTAACCCGAGCAGTAGAGAACAAAAATTAATTTGTTCTCATAATATATCCTATATCAAACTGGATCGAATTCTGAAGAAACAAATTATGCTCATAATTTTTTCCACCTGTGTACTATTTTATTTAAATACATAATTTTTATCTACTTATGAATTACAGTACTAGTACAATTTTCTCAAATGAGGCTCAACAAAATTACATATATGGTATTAAAATATGTTATTCGTTGGTCCATGAAAATGTTTTTCAACAGGTTAACTTATTATAAAATGTTCTTTCTATGTCTCAAGTATTTAAGAAAACAACAAACATCAACAGAAATGTAATTAAAATCCTGGGAAAAATCTATCCTTCCTATGTAACATCTCAATTTTGGAAAAGAACTTCATAACAAGCTTCCGCTTTATATTCTCTTCCATTTCTAATCCGAATTTTGAAACCTAAAATATTTCTTCTTCTATACTTATTTCTTGTATCGCTTACAATATGTACCACAAAAAAATCTATAAAATTGGGTTGAATAAATATATACAGTTGAACCTCGTTAAGACGAACACCAAGGGGAACAGAAAATCTGTTTTCATTAAGAGTAATTCGTATTATCCGTAAAGGATGGGGATCGCATTCTTAAGTTATTTATCCCATCACTGGTTACGATATTCACATTGTTTTATTATATATATATATATATAGGTTGTTAATTTATAATTATATTTTATGAGTATTACTATTTTATTATGCACATTTTTTAACAAAAACCATGGTATGCACGTACCTTTAACGTGGATATTATGTGTAGTTGATAGATTCGAAAAATCCTTGTTTTACTATATATATATACTATGGTTTAGTAAATATTTATTTGTTCCGGATTACATACTGTGCCAAGAAAAAACTTTAAATTGTAATAGTACACTTAAAAAAATTTAGTAATTACCGGTTGTTTTCTCTTTCTGTCTGTACAGTTTGTTATGCAATTTTATATAAAAGTCTCCACCCCCGCATATTTAATCTAGCAACTGCAGCCTGCTGAAATTATCAATGAGGAACTCTGATCTCATAAAGCGCGTTTTGTTCGCATTAAGTGGAGGACATTTTACAAGGGCCATTGATTATCAGTTCGTAGTAAAAGGTATTTCGTCTTAACCATGTTTGTGTTAAAGGAAAAAATAACATGGGATTCCTGTGCAATTTGACGGGACTTTAGAAAACGGTTCGTATTGAAAGTAATTCGCCTTAAACGTGTTCGTTTTAACGAGGTTCGAGTGTATTATTATTAAACGTGCATTTAGCTTTTAGCAGTTAGGTTCTCATATTCTTCTATGGACAATGATTTCATGGCCTGCAGCTTAGTGAAAAATTAATACACGCTACGAATAGAAAAGTATGGCTGAGTGAATTTATTTTAGAATTATATTTCTGTACTAGCAAGATGTAGAATTATATTTCTGTACTAGCAAGATGTAGAATTATATTTCTGTACTAGCAAGGTGTAGAATTATATTTCTGTACTAGCAAGATGTAGAATTATATTTCTGTACCAGCAAGATGTAGAATTATATTTCTGTACTAGCAAGATGTAGAATTATATTTCTGTACCAGCAAGATGTAGAATTATATTTCTGTACTAGCAAGTTGTAGAATACGGAGCATCAACATCGTGATACACATGCGCGTATCCGGAGAGGGATCTCAGGGACCGGTCCCGCCCGAAAATAAATTTTTAATGGGACTTGGACATACATGCTGTAAAAATTTTTGAACCCCGCGAAATTAAATCTTGGCTACGGTTTTGGAGGTACATATCACCGAAGTGAGGTAGCTGCGAAGCTCTCAACGGTTAATGGGTTGCTCCTAATACGACATTTTCACAGATTTCTTAAAGTTCAGAAGTCTCATTTTGAAACCGAGAAAGCTACTTGTTCACCGAAATAGCATGAAGGGAGAAATATGATGTTAGCATTGAATGCTTGTATCCAGGGGGTGGGGGAATCTTAGGGACCGGTTCCCCCCGAAACTAAATTTTTAATGGGACTTGGCTACGGACTTGCATGCTGTAATTGTATCGATGCATGCGGTAAAAATTTTTGAACCCCCCCTTGAAATTAAATCCTGGCTACGGTCTTGTAGCATTGCATTGGGTTAAGGGTTCGAGTCTGTCTCTGAAATTTTCCCTTTAAAGAAATAAATTTAATTATATAGTGAATACAAAAAGTCAAGAGTTTGTAAAAATCTGGAGACCTAATTCTTCGACTGAATCTGTACGATCCGTTGCTGTATAAGGTTATTAGCAATGCGAAGATGAATTGTTTTGCGACCCTGAGGTGTGGTTTAGAGATGAGAAGGGCCCATCCCGAAGGCCCGGAACGGGCTCAGGCTCGTTAGACGGATGCATGTGAAGATGAAACTGACTTTTCTATATCGAAATTCTTCAAGGAATTCAACTATGTGATTCATTTTCAAGATTTATAGAAATACAAGCATATGAAAATTCGAAGGAAATTAAACAATGTAGTTAAGAAAACTTTTTTAATTTAAATCGTGCTTCAAGGGGTTAAAGCTTGGACTAAAATTCCCACAAAGTATTTCAGGCTCGGGAAGGGGCGGACTGGGTCCTTACAAAGGGCTCATACCTTGGACTTTCGGATGGCGCGAATGCTTGCTCATTCGGAGGCAGAAGTCTTATCACCCATGAGGGCGCACCGGCTCATTTTGCCCCTGGGCTGGGGCCGGCTCAAACTGCTAGTGTTCGGGCTCATTCGGGCTGGCCTCAGAAAATGAGCCCGAATTTTTCTCTAGTGCGGTTGCCTAGCTTACTTCGGACAATCGGCGAAAACCATCTTATTTTGTTTGTCTTTACCTTACGCTATGACCTATTATGCTTTTGGCATTTCTTATGAATTTATTTCGGATTTTCTTCTTTGTTTGTGGCTTTGGAATCATAGCTCAATTTCCACTTTCACCATTTTTATTTAACAGCTCAAAAAAGTCGCAGAAAAAACGGAATAGTTTGGCTGTATACATAGTTTTTCGTGAGCAATTTACAAACTACTCCCAAAAAAGTTAAAGAAACAGACAAGACTTGAAAAGAAAACAAGTGTTGTCTCTTTCCTTAACTTTTTGTGAGCAGTTTGTAAACTGCTCACGAAAAACTGTTTAAGGTCACGAAAAATTAGTTAACTGACAAACTACGTTCTTTTTCCTAAAACTTTATTGAATTATGCAAAAAAGATATTGTCAGTAAGCATTAAGACCTGAGCATTACAAGCGAGCAAGAAAATCCAAAAGCAGACAAAAGAAATTTTGTAAGAAATGCTAAGCTAACTGCTCATGAAAGATTAGGGTTTCAGTCAAAACTCTCTATTTATTTTCGCTATATTTTTAAGTTGTTGAATAAAAACGTTGCGTTAGAATTCCGACGTCAAGAACAAACAAAAAATGCAACTGTAGACAAAATAAATTTTGTAGGAAATGCCATAATAATATTTATTACAAAGACAAAACGAAGGGCACTTTTCTAGTGACGGAGTAATTCGTAGATTGGGCAAATACCTCTGCATCGCAAAATACATCGTCATCTTTGGCGCAGTATAGCCCAGATGCTCTTGCGCCATAAAAAAGCCAAACAAACAAACATCGTCATCTTCGCATATTAAGAACATCATTAACCCTTAAATGGGTGAGGGGAAATACATCCCCACTTAGATTTTTGTCACACATTTATCAGTCGGTTCTAAACAGGTAACGGGAATGATTTTCCCATAATCAAATTTTCATTAACTGGCAAAGGGAACATATTTTTAACAAATTTTTCTATTCATGTGTTTAATTAAAATACACCATATGTTGCCTGAAAACAAAATTTCAGCAAACAACTGCTTTTTATTTATATAAATCGAACACTACGCAGATTAAATTAAACAACAATGTCAATCAATCAACGTTTATTGGCGTAGTGATACCAACGCCGATGGTATGGCGTGATTAGATGGTGAAACGTTCGAAAGAAAATAAATATTTCTGCCTTCGGTGGGACCTGAACCCACGACCTTCCATTAGCCACGAACGTTTCGCCATCTATCCACGAACGCTCCACCATCTAGCCACGTCATAACATCGGCGCTGGTATCACTACGCCAATAAACGTTGATTTATATTGTTGTTTGATTTACACAACTGCTTGCCCGCATAAGAGTTAAGTAGTAACTCGGAACGTTTGTCCGAATAATTAGCACTTCAGATTTTTACATATCCTTAAGTTTTTGTAGGCGGTGAATACTTATGTACACGGCCCACAAAAAGTTATAAATAGATCATTATACGCTATATATCATCAATTTCGTAATATGCTATATATCATCAATTTCGTAATATGCTAAATATCATTGAGTACTTTTTGCATCTTGCAAATGTTTTTTTCTTTCTTTTAACATATTTTAATACGTTATAGACTTTAATTTAGCGTTCAGAAACTGCGATAAGATGGCAAATGACATTGAAGTGACGTTTCATTTTCGCTTGGCTTTTATTGTATGATACTCTAACATTTTCAGCATATTTTTTTGAACAGAGAGTGTTGGTTAATTGAAAATTTGGTATTTTTTAAAATTCAAATCTTCATATAAAAGAAATACTGTAAAACCGGCTTTGAAAATCCCTCATTGAATGTAAGAATGATGTGATGCAAGAAGAAATTCACTCTACGGTAACTGACCTCAGATGGAAAATTTTTATGCGTGTTCAGTTATCTTCGTTGACCTAGGAATATTTGTGTCAATATTTACGAATTATGTAATAGCGAACAAACATAGCGCATTGAATCCATAATATCTCGTCAATTTCATTTGCTTCGTTTTTACATTTATTTGCTTTTTGCAAACAAATATATAACTTGTAATATTTTAATGAAATCCAAAGTCGCCTTTTAATGGCTCATATCCAAAATTGTCAATTTCATTCCAATAATATTTGGGCTTTCATTTTTTAGTTCCACCCCACGACTGAGGATTGCAAATAGCTTTAACGAAATTTATCATTTTTGTCTTTCATCCACGATTTGATGCATTCATACTTTGAAACGCAAAGATATAAAACCAAAAATGTAATGTCCATTTATTATCGAAACGCACGATGTCATTTACAATATTTTATTTTTCTTTCAAATCAAGTTACCTTGTAATAAACTGGAAACATGCATGCAAGTGACTAATAAGCCTGTAATTACCGATTTTTTTATAACGTTGTCATGCAATCCTGTATTGTGAGAAGTGAAATAGGCAAGTAGGTCAAGTTAACCCAGGTATTTTAGAATTTCCCAACTTAAAGCCGTTCTAACTACTCGCGTAATGCACCCGATCATGTAATCTGTTACGAAAGTGATCCCTGTCTGTTTCGAGAAGCAGAAATCTATCAGATTTATAAAGCATTTCAATTGAATTTGTATATGATACATAAATTGATATAATAAAAGAAAACATTTCTTCTTGAACTTTATATTATCACCACTAAAATTTCAAGGCACATTTATTTTTGATATTAACCTTCGCTTACACATTTTTATTAGTCCTTAATTTATTAATGTTTTATCATCGTTTGCAAGGTCACAGAGAAAATGTCAGGTCATAAGGAAATGTACTAAGTAAGTAATTGTCATGTAATCAGTGCTACATTTTTTTTACACGCGGTCTCTAGTTTACCTATTATTCTCGCAGAATACATGTAATCTCTTGTTCTTCCAACAGAAAGGAAGGCCCGTTATTAGTATCGTTATGGCTGTGTTTCAATTTCCCTTCTAAAAGTCTTTGAAGTCTCCTAATGTATGAAATAACAAAGAATAAAATATTATCATTAGTGTGAAATGACAAGTGAAAGGCAATTTATATATATGCTATGATAAATTGCAATTGATAACAATCTGATCCATTTCATCAATAAATATTTTCTCGCCATCATTGCGAAGAAGTTAGTATCTGACCGGTTATCTAACCCCAACTCTCGAAGTCGCCACTTGTCAGGTGAGTGTATTGGTTGGGGCTACTTTTTAGTATTATTAAATGAGCGAGATAATATTCATAATAAATTATACTCATAAAGATGATGTTTCAGTGAAACATTCATATTAAAAATAAATATTTTATTTTCAACGATAAGCAAGAAAAACACGCTGAAAACTAAAAAAAAAAAATCGAATTTAAAAAATAAATAAATAAAAGCGTTATCACTTCATATTCCCATCATTAAAACTTTAAACGTGCTGTTTGCACAATTTTGAAAAAAAAAAAAAAAGATTTAATAAAAACGAAAAGCTGAATAAAATTCAAAATAAGGTTTGTCGTCTTTTGGCTTCGATAATTAATACCAAAAACAACGGAAAGTGGCTAAGCGAAACCCCATCCCTGAACTACTTTTTTGGTAAACAAATTATGTAAATTAGATACAAATCGGTGCCTCTGGACGGGTTCTGAATGGCTAATGCGGTAGCTGGCAACCATCGCCTAAAAAGGTTGCATAAATCATTTAAGCGATCGTCCATTTTTCAAATTTAAACAAAAATATTCGTTGGGTACATAACCTAGTCGAAAAGCGCGGTCAATATATATCCTAACGAGAAAAGTCCAACGTATGAAAAAATGAAGTCCATCTTTCTGCAAAATAGAGTTATAATCAATCAATACCTACATAAATCTAGCTACTTTCAGTAGTTTGGATATGAACTTGAACCTGTAACTAGTTTAACGTAACCCCAGAAAACAAACTTTATTTTTATAAAACAGGAAATTTATTGATCTATTTCTTGTGTCAATTTCCTATCAATATCAAAGTTCTTAACTTGACGTTGAGCAGATTAATCATAATGGTGCAGGATATGCTAATTTGAATTGACTAGAAAGGAAACCAATTAAAACTTTACAGTTGCACTATTATTTTGAACTTGAAATTGACTAACCCTGATTCTGCTTATTTCTATGTGATCGCGTTTAGTAGTAAGTAGGGCCCGGATTTCTATGCATTTGCATATTTCGCCTTTGTGCGCGTATTTCCATACTTTGAATGTTTCTGCATATATTAGTAAGAAAAATACAATCAATCACAGTTATATATTCGAAAAAAGTTTACAATTGTTTCGAAGGAGTTTAGTCTGGGGGAAAAGCTAGAACAGAGTTCTAGCTTTTCGCTCAGACTGTAAGCACGTATTCGTTCTGAGGAAGAAGGATAAATCCTGCGAAACAATTGTAAACATTTTTTTTTTTGAATATATACCTGTGATTGATTATATTCTTCTCACTAATTTGCACAGTGTTTTTCGCCAATTGTTTTCTTCATTTCTGCATATTTCTGCAACATTTTTATAAAAGTTTCAAAAAGTTTGCATTTTTCTAATCCGCTTATAATCTAATCAATTACATTAATTCGATGTTTTTCGTTTTTTAGAAAAAGGCCAAAGGTATTTAAATAAAAATGAAAAAAAAAGACTAAGAAAAAAAAAGACTAAGAAAAAAACACATCCTTCGAAACAATCGTAAGCGTTTTTTTTCGAATATATAACTACGATTTGTGGCGTAGCTAGATGTTTTGCCGCACGGGGCGAGTGATTGTCATTGCCGCCCTACCAATGGGGTAACAAAACAAATAAATTTTGTTTTTTAAAGGCTAATTGCCGCCCTCCGAATTGTGGCGCCCGGGGCGACCGCCCCCTTGCCCCCTTAGCTACGCTACTGACTACGATTGATTGTGTTTTTCTCACCAATATGCAGGGTCTTTATGATTAAAGTTAAACTTTAAAATGGTCATAAAAGGAAAACTACTGGACCAAATGTTATCAAACTTGGTAATAGCTAAGTATAGGAGGACATGGGATTTTACGTTCCGCAAAAACATAAATAAATAAAATAAAAATAGAAATAAAAGTTAAAAAATCACCACCAGCGGAAATGGCACTGTATGCAATATTGTTAAACGAAATAAGACATGAAGACATCGTTTTAAAACGTTTTTAATCGTTTCTAAAACGTGTTACAAAGCATGTTGAATGTGGCGTCCACCATTTTCTGAAAGCAAGTTAAATCGCATTACTGCGTTCTCAACAGCAGCTCTTAGCATATCAGGAGGAATGTTGCGGACATGTCGGTGTATCGCATCTTTCAATTCCGCCAAATTGTTTATGTTATCACCATAAACAATTTGCATAACCCCACAAAGAGTTTCGTTTTAGAAACGATTAAAAACGTTTTAAACCAATGTCTTCATTTTTTTTATTTCGTTTAACAATATTGATTACAGTGCCATTCCCGGTGGTGGTGATTTTTGAACTTCTATTTTTTTCATTTTATTATATTTTTTTTATTTTATTATTTTATTTATTTTTTTTTTGCGGAAAATAAAATCCCATGACCACTTGTAAGCTATTACCAAGTTTGGTAACATTTGGTCCAGTAGTTTTCATTTTATGGCCATTTCAAAGTGGAACTTTAATTATAAACACCCTGTATTTTTCATAGTGTTTTTCGTCAACTGTTTTCTTTATTTCTGCAAAATTTTCATAAAATTTTCAAAAAGTGTGTATTTTTCTAATCCGCTTGTAATTCAATTGCTTAGATTAATTCGGTATGTCTCGCTTTTGTTAAAAAGGCCAAGAACATTTAAATAAAAATGGGAAAAATGCTACAGAATATGTTTCCATTGTAAATGATATGATTAGATAATATTAAAGTTAGAAAAAACAAATAAATTTATGTTTTCACGTTTCTGTGGCGATGTTTCTCAATATGCATAATACTTTCCAAGTCAAGACCAAGTGTAATATTTTCCACCCCAAGCCATGGGCGCCGGCAGATATAGCAAGAAGGGTGGGCCGTTGTCCCCAATTTCGATTTTATTTAAAAAAGTAAAATTAAAAGAGCAAGGTAGAAAATTTCCATTTTTAAGGTCTTTGCCCCCTCCATAGATTTTACCCTGCCAGCGTTCTTGGCCCAAGCCAATGCTTGTGATGCCATATTTTCAAACACATCTCCGTACGTATTTCATACATTTTGGTGTGTATTTTGTGTTAATTTTGTGCATACTCATATTCGAGGACGTAACAAAGTGATATTTTTTATGCATTTCAGTACATATTATGTAATAATTTCAAGAACATTTGCACTGTTTCAATAAATTGTCATTTTATACATTTCGAAACATCGCTTATGAGTAGGGTCCAAATTTCTATGCACTTGCATATTTTGTAATAATTTGGAGCATATTTGCATATTATTTGACCTAAAGTTTATGCATGAAAATCCGGGCCTTAATAATAAGGAAAAGTTACGAAATATATATATATATATATATATAGCCCTCAAAAATATGTATATTGCATTTTTAACTTCCTTGTCATTTACATTATCGTTTGCTTTATATTTAAAAAAAAAATGCCAATAAGACTGCGAAATTGACAGTTCAGAAAATTTCGAAATTGATTACTGATATACCCATTTCTGCGTGAGATTGTTTGCACTCATTTTATGAAAGAAAGTATATAATTGTCTATTTAAACAGGTCTGTTTCCATAAAAGTCCCTGCCTATGTTTTGTCAATGTTATTTACAAACCCACAAGTATTTTTGACACTGAAACTGACCCCACTTACAAATTTATAGTTGGATATTGCACTGCCTTTATTAAAAATGCAATGGAAAGTATATGTGCATGTATGTGTAAAGAAAATGATCACGACGAAGAAGAAAATACAAGAAGCAGATGAAATAAAAACAATAATTTATTTACAAATTTAAACAGAAATAGGTATTCTAAATACAAAAATTACGACTAAACGCTAATAATACTAAAATAAAATTAGAATTTCATTTCATTTTTTAAACCAAACTATTTTAACTTTTCGTATTTCCATGTCTTTTTTTTTTTTAATTGTATGTTTATAAAAAATTGACAGTACACGCAAATGTACACACTACCATTATATAAGGAACATGTGTAACAACCCTTTGGTTTGAAGACCGTTTCTAAATCCAGTAATGTGTACAGGCAGAATGTGTCAAACTACATCATTATTAGTGCAATTCGCAACGGGTAAACGTTCGGATCTTATCGAATTTGATTGCGGTATGATTGTGGAGATGCAATGGAAAAGTCATGTCATTACGACAGTGTAGCGGTGTTTCTGTATTCCTGTGTTGTGATGAGAGGCTAAAAAGAAATCCAACTGCTAGCCAATGAGCAACAGACGAGCAAGGTGGATAAGTGATGTCAATGTCAGTATCACAACGATGATTTGTCCACGGGTGCCTTTAGCGGTGGGGACAGGGAGGACACCTCCCTCTATGTTGGTATTAGGGTTCCATGTCCCCCTCCAATTTCAAACAAAATGCCTTCTACTGGTATATTCCCCCAATATTTTTATGCCGTCGGCGTTTATGAATTTGTCAAAAAAATTATATAAACCTTCAGTGTAATATCTAAATGCAGTCACAGCTATTTATGTGAACTAAACGTAAGCAGGGAATGTCCCAAAAGTATGAATTTTCATTTAGTAGATGACCCCCTTCTCAAATATTTTGATTCTGATGACCAAAACACACTTAACGAAAGTGAATATGGAAATACAGATCCCCAATAAATTAGGGCACTATTCATTTCTACATACCGGGGATAGGGAATTTATTATATTGGGTTAGGTTTATATGGCATGTGTTGTGATCACATCGCCACGTGACGTTTAAACAATCACAATTCCGTACTTTACTTGCCGATGAACTGTAGCCTATCCCTCCCCACATAGATATAGCATATTTTAAAGATAATGGCAATTGTCAGCATGATAATGTACATACCCATCAGGCTCAGGAAGTAATTGACATGCTGAAGAAACATGGTGTGGAATTTGCCATATCAACATGTCCTCTAACTCTGTCGTATATCGATACTATAGACCGTATTTGAGACGTGATGGAAAAGATATGATCCTGCTGATCTTCTTGCCCAACGTGCACGAATTGTCAGACATACTGTGGCGAATATTGGGGTGGGGGGGGGTCCTACTTTAGCAACGAGCTAAGGTAACTTGTAGAATATGTCATACGCAGGTCATGGATTCTACTGCGGATTACTAGTTAGGTCATCCAATGTACTGCTACGTATAATAAACATGTACACACATCAACATTTTGCCAAACACGACGGCTTCAGGATATTAAATCGCTTTTTTCAAAATAAGTATATTTCATTGCGATAATAACTTGAGATAGTAGGAAAGGCATATACAATATGATAACTTAAATACTTACCTTAAAAATCACCGTATTTTCAATTTTTGTCGTACAACGATAATTTTATGGCTGCAAATCGCATTGTTAAACATATTCTACGACTGACTTTTGCGCAGAACTGAAATTAAAACTATAAATTAACTGGTAAAATGAATAATCTTTTAATTAGTGCAGACAAACCTACACGTTAATGCAAAATAATTGTAAAAAGTATATTGCAATATATATAACATATGTAATATACAAAGGAAGAGAAATAAATTAAATGCATTGTAAAATCTTGATCTTGACCGCAGATTAATTTGACAGAAGCGTGTACATTTCTGATATCCCTTTCCTTGTTTTCTGAAAGTGACAAGAAGAAGAAAGGGACAAGAAAAGCGGGAGGGGGAAAGACTATACTTTGATACCTAACTCTCAAATAACAATAAATACAGAATAATATCTTTAGCTTGAATTGCTGAAGACTTTGGGAAAAAACTCGACCAAATGTTGTTAGCAACCACGTTCTCTTCAGCGAATAAGAAAACCATTTTTGTCGGTGGTACTTTAGGAATGACAATCGCATCACCCGGTTTTCTTCCTTTTCTTTTGGTCAATGCTTTGTGCCTGAAATAAAGAACAAGAATGAAAAATGGTACGTACCTATCACAGAAATAAAATATCTTTTTTCAAACAAGTAAATTAAAAAAAAAAATGGTCCATTTATTTTTACTAGCATAGAAGAATCATTTTAGAAGAAATGGATGAAGAGAGGCTAAAGTTCATTCAAGTTCGTTAGTACATCCACAGAAGTTCGGAAAACCCCGCGAACACGGATTTCATAGTTGTCAATTTCCATGGCAGTTAATGTGCATAATCGTCAATTTTCACACACGTCACTTTTCAGTAACGGCAAAATACTTTTCAATAGCGGTATTCTTTAAGAATTTCGCAAATGTTACCATAGGCAAAGGAATGTTACTGTAAATATATTATTAATGTCAAGTATATTAATAATATAGCACACATGTTTTCGTTTGAAATAATATTATTTCTATTCTAGAAGCTATAAATAAAATTTTGTTTGGATTTTTTATGGCACAAGAGCATCTAAGCTATACTCCACCAATATACGAGATTTTCAGAAATATCGAAAACACACATCATTAAAAAAGTGCAGCGTTCATCATCAGTGTAAAGCTTTCAAAATCATTGAGAGATTCAAGCTTATATTATGTACATTTATACATTATAATATATGTAAAATTGTAATTTATTTCAAATTATTGAGGGGCTCGGGCCCATATAAGTCTACGCCTGTGGCATCCATAGAAACCAGTATTTTGGTATCACGAGAAACTGATGAAATTAATTCCAGTTGGAAGTAGGCGGAATTGTTCACTAATGCAGTAAGTGACGGATTCGGCCCACCTCTAATTCCAATTCCACAATTTTTACAATTGTCAGTTCTTCTACTTCAAATAATATTTTTTTAATTGTCAATTTCAAATCAATTTTACACTCCAAGGAGTTCATTATTTTTAATTTTCCAAATAATTTAGAATATATTTATCATTTCTAATTCCAAATCCGTTTCAATGTACCTCTGTCGTTTTCAATTCCAAATCCATTCCGATTCAATGTTTTTATTATTTTCGATTATCGTCCAACATTTTTTTGATCTATTTCAGATCCCAGTTTTAGTTCCGACGTATTTAAGTTTTTGAATTTAGTTGCATCAGCTTCGGTGAGACCGTATAACGAACCATACACTATGGATATACTAATAGCAGATACTCTTAAATCTGATTAAATAATAACTTTAGGTGTTTTCAAAACATGCTCATTTAAATGTTAAAATTCTCAGGATTGGTAATTGACACTTTAGCAAGAATAACATTTTTAAATCTTCTTTTCTCCGAGGTCCATATAAGCAATTTTCATTATACGTTAAAAAATACACATTTTCCTTAGAAATTTAAAATTTTCTCACTTGAAAAGTATTTGCTATTAAGCTGAAATATAACTTTTCTTCGAAAGAGAGTAGCATTTCCGCAGACGTAAATTAAGTCGCTAAAAAGAGGGAGTAACACCTACGTTACTTATTTTCATTAATGTTATCAGCTTGCAAACTCCTCAGGCCTAATAACATGACGCTATATTCGTATCTTCTAGTCGGCCAACGAAACGTCTCATTAAAAGCTACTATACCACCACACATAGCTACTAACAAGATATTTTAGTATCTAATTCAATCACAAAGGTCTTTTAGTATAGCAGATATGAATTTCTAGATAGTAAGATAGTGAAAGGCCTCCTGTGAAAACCTTATATGTAGCATTGAAATTCTTACGTTTAAAACCGGTTCTTACGAACGGAGCATTGCATTTTCAGTCTCGCAAAACGCATTTGCAAAACAACGAATGAAACACAATTCAACGTTTATCGTCTTCATTGCTACAGTGACGGATTAAGGGCGGTGCGACCAGTGCCGTCACACTGGAGCGTTAAGCCAAGGGATGGAGGCGCCAAAATGGCTTAACGACCCCGAAGTGCAAAAACATTTTACAAATATTTACCTTATTAACTTTTTAAAACATAAAATGTTTTAAACCTTATTTAATTTTTTAATAAATCCTTTATCTTTTATTATTACCCATTATTCAATCCTTGTACAAACTACTCTTTTTTATAATATGTTTAATTAATTTAGTGTGTAAGAAAGTGAAAAGGCCCGTTTCCAACAAAACCACAATATGGCGCTGCAAGTAATAAATTAGGAAAGTATAAAAACCACATCAAAATGGATGACCATATTTGAGTGTAGCAAGGATAGTTCAGAGTATTCAAACTCATGTCAGGCTTTAATTTTTATATTAAAACAATTTAATTTTTGTCTCTTCAGAAAAAGTACTTGTTGTTTGCTTACACGTTATTTGTTGTAAGGAGATATTAATTATCATCGTGGCCTTTCGCCTTGTAATAAGATTCAGTAGCCTATTGAGAAGATCCCTAGAAAGAGAGAAAAAGCTGCGCCACAAAAGAAATTAGGAATTATTTTGAAAATAATTAATATTTAGTGACGGGGCGCCAAATTTTAGGTTCGTACCGACATTTCGAAAATTTTCGGAATTATGGCTACATATAAATCTAAAAAAATAAATAAATAAAATAAAATAAAAATAAATTATGATTTAAATTTAATTGCAATTTTTTTAAACTTCCTCACTTTAAAAATGACACCGAATTTAAAAAATCGCTCAAGTTGTTTTTCCAGATCCACACGTTGGTTGTCACTTCATTTTCATTTAACAAATGCAATTTAACTTCAAAACACTGCAGAAAATGTGCAGAAATTTTTGACGTTATGCTCGGGAACTGTATTTGGTACAAAGTACAATAAATTAGGTCTTTGAAGACTCTGCAGCCACCCCAGACATCAAATTACTCTCTAACATAAAATCCTCCAATCAGAATTCCGCCCTGCGGTGGCGCAGTGTGGTAACGCGTTCTCCTAGTGCGCCGCTAATCCGGGTTCGACTCCCAGCAGTGCAAAAAGAACGCTTACTCAGAGATCTCATAAAGATCGCACTGCTCACTGTAGTCCGGGGTTTGGTTCCCTAGGCCTTAAGAGGTTCGGATTCCTCGGAAAACAGTAGGTCCCGGCGCAGCATGACCATTGTAGTCTTTGAGCCGTAAAACCGCAAGTAAAGCCAATCAGAATTCCATCATACTGAGGTCGCAGAAAACTAAGCCAGGTCAAATATTGCACGGTGCAGTCGAACCTCGTTAAGACGAGCACGCTTAAGACGAATTACTTTTAATACGAACCGTTTTCTGAAGTCCCGTCAGAGTGTATAACATACTACCCTTTCCGGATAAGACGAATTACTGTTAATAGGAACAGATTTTCTGTTCCCCTTGGTGTTCGTCTTAACGAGGTTCGACTGTACTCATCTTGTACCAAAGTGACGTGACGCAGCATGACCTCTGTTGTCCTTGCACCATAAAACTTTAACCAAAGCGTATACTTTATGCCTGTCCAATTTGTAAGTGGACACTGCTCTTCATTAGCGGCCTGGTGGTAAACGCGTTCAGCTAACGTACCATTAATCCGGGTTCAATTCCCAGCGGTGCCAAAAAAAGAACTGTTACCAGCTGACTGTAGCCCGGGGTTGGTTCCCTAGGTCCTAAGTGGTTCGGTTTCCTCAGAAAAAATGCAGATCCCCCGTGGCGCAGTGGTTACGCGTTCGCCTGCCGTCGTACCATCAACCCGGGTTCGACTCCCGATGGTATCGGGAAACGCGTTCCATTCATCTGCCTATCGTAATCCATGGTTCGGTTCCCTAGTTAACACAGGTTCGGGATCCTCTGGAAGCAATATGTCTCACCGCCGCATGACCTTCGTTGTCCTTGCCTAGTAAAAAAACAAATACTTTTCGTCAGCAATGTTAATTACAAGTCGGAGCATTGCTAATCTATTTCCAATCAATTTCTTTGTTAGTAACACATATACGATGCATCTTTCTTTACTTCTGGTAAAAAAGGAAAAAACTTGGATAACTTACGTATTGAAGATACATGTTAAGGTGTTTAGCATGTCTGTTTCCGAATCTGCGAAACCATTCATCGTCCCCAAGCATAACACGTCAACGCACGTGTTAAAAGGTGAAACATATTGGTTAGTCTACGAAAAATAGTGTTAGAATGTGGGATGCTGTCAACGGTAACTGCAGCAACGCCTAGAATCTACTGAATAGCATCGTGGGGCGTCATTGCATA
>QLNU02015360.1:289840236-289850365 GCA_006491805.2 Dysdera silvatica
GCCTGCAAATTTAAGAACTAAATGTAATAGTTTACTGAAGTACTGAATAATTTACTGTATAGTTTACATCAAAAAAACTGTGGATCGAGTTTACACTTGCACAGGATGTGAAGAGCAAGTGCAAATTGCGAGCGTTTTAAAAAAACTAATATTTTTTTTTTTCAGATTTAAAAGTTTCGAACAAAATACTACGAACATTTTTTATTTGCATTTTTAGAGACTGTGCGCTATTTCAGACTTCGGCTAGTTAAAATGTAGGTCGCCTTTGCCCAACCCACAATAAGCTCTGTGTCCATGTGTACGGTGCTTTTTATAGAAACTGAAATAAGGAACTGATAAAATAAAAAGTCAGAATACTGGTCAAATGGTATTTTTATTTATATTTCGGTTGCTATGTATATCAAATAAACATTATCAATACTTGAAAAAAGAAATGCTGGTAAGTACTGATTAGATATATAAACGAATCGTGACACTATTATTTTTATCAAGTACAGTAAATATTATTTAGGTGAAGTACTGAATTAAAATCCATCCACCCGACTGGCTGCTTATGTAGCTTTTTTACATGTATAATACGGATACGTATAATTGCACCAAAACATAGATTTACGGAAGATTTAAGCATAAGATCAGATTAACAAAATGAGCAATTAGTTTCCTCTAATTTTTGTAGCGTGTAAACCAACTGACATGACATAACAATTTTTGAAATGATGTAAAAGACGTTGGAAAAAAGAAAATATAATAAATCCATCTCCTACAGTCAATTTCCATGGTCTTCCATTAACTCATAGTTTCTTTCACAATATACGTAATTTTAATTTGTTAATTTTAAACTATTTATAATATAAAGTACAAAAGTTTATAGCACAAAGGAAGCTGCTTGCTTAAATAATACGAGACTTTTCTACAATGTGCTTCATGATCGACCTTTGGTCCTCGAAGGAGAGGCTTACCATGGCGGGAATTTCCCGAAAGACAGAACCTCTGTGAAAATATTCTAAGTCTTGAAAACTCGTATTCTGAACGAAAACGTAAAGTTTGCATAAGACAAATGTCAATTACAAACTTTTTTCAGCAAGAAGTAGTGTTATATAGTAGTTGTAAAATATACCGTATTGTAACATACGTATATTTCAGTAAACAATTGTTGAATTGTTTTTCTATGAAATTTTGAATGGTTTCTCGGAACAATGATTTTACCTCATATATCGTTTTTTACGCTATCGTCTTGAAAAACGATGGAGCGGGGTTTCACACACTTTGAAACCTTTTTTTACAATAATTATAGTAGCTTAATAATATGTGATTAAATGTGTTTTTGGAAAAATGTTATAGTTTCTTTGCACCTTTACACTGAAGATTGGATGTCTGGATAATCCGATATCTAATCCGTTTTCTTTATTTAGAATAATCGAGATTCTATTGTACTTGCGCAAATGTAACGTACATAGTGAAAATGTTTTTTTAAGTATTTCAACTTAGATTGCTCCATCCATATGCTGAAAGATATTTTGAATATAATAAAACATCGATTATCGTAATCATCGATCTATGGAACCATTATCGATAGGGAGAGGAAATTCTTATCATCATCGTCGCAAAAATAATCGATATCAGTCATATTTCAATATCGATAATTTAAAGAGTTCTAATCGGGTCAATCAATTATGTATGGTTTTGATTAGAAGTAAACATAACGTTCATTTTCACTGAACCTTGTCCATTTCACCTGATGTTTACTGTGCTAATGAAATTTAAATTACTATAAGTTCTATACTGTTCAGTTCTAATGGCTCCTGAAAAAATGGGAAAAAGAAGAAAGCTAAATAAAAAAATAAATAAAGATCAAAGAAAAATATATATTAAAAAAATATTTCTAACGTATTATACACACAGTTTGTTTGTGAGTTTTATGGCGCAAGGACAGCCAGGGTCATGTTGGCCCAGATTTACAGTTTTCCGAGGATTCCGAAGCTCTTGTGGCCACGGGTGCCGTTAGCGGGGGGGGGGACCCGTCACCCCCAGTGTTGGTATTAGGGTTCCATGTCCCTCTCCAATTTAAAAACAAATGCCTTCTTCGGGTATATTCCCCCCACAATGTTTTTATGCTGCCGGCACCTATGCTTATGGCTTAGAGAACCAAGCTCTATCGGGTATCGAACCCGTGATATCGGCGGGCTAGGCGAACGCGTTACCACTGCACCATAGCAGGGCCAATACTGTCCGTTCACAAAAAGAAGTCCGGTGGAAAGGCCAGAAAAAAAACACTTTTTTTTTTTTTGACGCCATAAAACGATCTTTTTCACCGGACAGTATACATACCGTTAATTCTCCAAATAACGACTTTCAGGGGATAAAAGAAAACTGTCGTTAAAGAAAAATATTGGTCAATCAGGAGGACGTTTTTTGGGATAAGTTACTATGAGTATATGTGTATAACTACATTTTCCCAAAAACACGTTTAATTACATATTATTGAACTACAATATGGATTTTAATTCAAAGGGGGCAACAAATTAACACAGTTTAATTAAGTTAAATCGACAAGAACTCCACAGATCTGCTTTGGCTAAACACTCGTGGGAATCTGGCTATAAATTTTTATTTCATAAAGCACAACTTATCCAAAAAGTTTCCTCTCCACTGGACCTCAACTTTTTTTGAGGCCTTACGCAATAATCGCCAACGCAGATAATGCCGTTAATGACTAGTTACCGTCCAATTTCATTTCTCCCTTTTGGACGAATTTTCTCCCCACATCGAACAATATTTCTTCATAAAATGTTTCTTCTGTCTCACATTATGCATTTCCTCCCATATAGTATTTTTTTCTACTAGTCTGTTTCTTTTTAAACTCATGTTTTACTACTAGAAACGTTTCTCTAAACTTTACGTTCCATTACAAGAGACGTTTTCCTTAACCCATGTGTGTGTGTATTTATTTTTACCGTTCATTTCATTATACCTGTAACCGCCGTTTGTAACACGTATTTGTCATTACACGTTGTGCGTAGGACAACAGAGGATGTCCTCATTAAAACAGTTAATAAAATTCAACAAAAAATTGAAAATAAAGAATTTTTTATAGGAATATTCTTTGACTTAAGAAAGGCTTTCGATATTATAAATAGACCAATCATTGTTATTAATTAAAATGCAAATGTATGGAGTTAGAGATAATGTGCTTAAATTGTTTCATAGTTATTTAACAGGTAGAACTAAAATTGTGCAAATAAATCATATACATTCTAATCAAGAGCAAAATACATGTGGAATTCCCCAAGGCTCCATACTTGGGCCGCTATTGTTTCTCATATACATAAATGACATTACTGACATTGATCATGATGTAAACTTATTTGCTGACTACGTAGGTCTGATTTTTGGAGATATGTCATAAGAAAACCTCTTCATCAAGGCAAAATTAAAACTAGAAATTCTAAATCAGTGGTTTAAAAATAATAAACTAATAGTTAATAGAGAAAAAACTAAGCATATACTTTTTCATAATATAAATAAAAAATTAGATAATTTGGAAATATTAAAGTTAGATAATAAGGAAATAAAGAAAACGGATGAAATTAAGTTCCTTGGTATTTATATAAATGAAGTTTAAATTGGAATAAATATATTTTGGAAGTTAATAAAAAAAATTAGAAAAAGTGTAGGAGTAATACTAAGATTGAAGCATCTGTTACCCATACACATAAAAATTCATTCATGTTATTCATTGATATATAGTTACATTTTATATGGAAATAGTGTCTGAGATAATATGAATATGAAAAATCGAAAAGTATACAAACAATATGAAATAGGTTTTGGAACAATGTAACGCAAAAAAAAAACAAAAAACAAGAAATAAAAATTGAAAATAATATAATGAATTTAGATCAAATACATGGATTTAAAATTTTGATAATGATATTTAATCGAATAAAAAAAGGGAAGTATATTGAGGACATAAATATAGAAAATAAACCAAATATGAACAATAGTTGATCAAGGAAAACTTTAAAAATTAAAATAAAAACAAACATGGGTTCCGGTAATATAAATTATTACGGCATTAAGATGTGGAATTCATTACCAAACGAAATAAAAAATATTACGTCAGAAACTGAATTTAGAAACAAATTAAGAAGACTAATTATAAGAAATGAAACTTAAGCCAGTATATGGAGAGAGGGAATTAACCTTAGGTTTTGCAACTCTTCCTCCATGTACAGGATTGACAAAACTGTAGTATGGAATATAAAGTATTGTACTGTATATCGTCGACCGTTTTGACGAAAATAGCCCAGGGCTATTGAAACAGTCTGTAAACGATTAAACTTAATTAAACTGTGTTAATTTGTTGTCCTTTTTCAATTAATTTAATAACGCGCAGTGTCGTCGTCAAATTACTACAATATGGATAGTGAGAAATGTTACAAAGTTTATGTCTGTGTTAATTGAGATATTAACTGCTTTGAAAATAGTCCAAAATATCCGATATATAAGAATATATCCGATAATATATAATATATCCTATATATAAGAAGCACATACATAGCTTTGCATATAGCCGATATTCACTATTTACACTTTTTTCTAAGGCCGGAGTACACTAAAAAATAAATACGAAGGTTTTTGCCGAAACCATTAAAAGAGTGTCTATCTGCTACTACTACTAATAATAATTAAAAGTACAGCAGGCGAAATCTCTGAAGCCGTATACATATATAAGCTGACAATTTATCCTTAAAAAAAAAAAATTGCGATTGGTCAACTACCCGGATATAGCCTACGACTAGATAAAATAGCGGAAAAAATAGCTATAGCAACTCGCGCCATTTCATCAGTAAGATGGCACGTTTAAAGCATCGAATAACGCTTTTTCTCCAATAAAAAGGGATTCGGATTTTATTTCAAATAGAAATCCATCTCGAAAAAAGGTTTTCGACCGGGAAGAAACGGAAAGAGAACGAAAAGAGACGAGAGGGAAGAGTAGGAGTGCAGAAACAAATAAGGATAAAGATTTTTTTCGCATCCCTTCCACCACAAAAATCGGTGGAGAAATGGGGGCGGGGGGCGACCCTTGTATCTTAGCCCCCCCCCTTTCCTGAGACAAACGCGTTGAAATCAATGATTACGTTTGCTACTTCGCGGGAGGAGACATTTCGGGGTATGCCTGCGGGGATTTTCAACCCTTTCTATAAATCATTCTCAAGAGAGAAAAGGAGAGAGGAAGAACGCGAGAGAGAGGGTTTATCTGCGGCTGATCCTCCGTTGGACAATCGACCCTCACGATTTCTCGGATACCTTTTCCGTATTTCAAGTTTATTAATACTTTGTTTTCATACAGCATCAACGTTTTAACGATTTTTCGACTGCAACGACATTTCATGTCGTGTATTGCTATCCTCAGATATTTACAGATCAATTTCATGCGTTGTCACTTTCTTCCATTAAGCACCTTGTCTATTTCTCACAATATTTCCTTTGTGACGTATTTCAACCTTTCTTCCGTTACAGACATTTTGTATGTATCAACAAATCATTTCTGTTGAAATGTACAAATAGAGTTACTAAGTTAAGTATTATGGAATTTATATATATATATATATTTATATGTGTGTGTGTGACGTCACGGTGATATCAAGGTATGATCGCATATTTTGACAAGTCAAGGATTAAGTGACGAACTAAGAATTAATAAAATAGCATATTCTCATTTGTAGGGAGCATGGAGCTCTAAACGCTTCTATATTTTTTAGATATTGGTTATCTTAAAAATATTTTTCAAATTATGCAATAATAAAATAAATTTTCCGTTAAAAACAAAAAATTGAACTGATCATATATAAAATGAAAACAAATGATAAATCCATGCTTTATTAATCTTGCCAAATAATCTTAAAAATATTAATAATATAAAATTGTTTAAAAAGAAATTAATTGTATACTTATTAAACGGAGTTTATGCTGCGCCAGCGGATTAATAGGGTCCTCAACCGGTTAAATTTTATAATTTAAACTGGGGACCCATCACGGGGAAATGCAAATTGTATTGTCTGTTCTAAACTGTGTGAAATTTATTATACTTAAATTGAAATTCAAGACTGTATGCAATATGTAACCCTTGTGACAAATAAACATTATTATTATTATTATTATTATGAAATATATGTTTTTCTGCAACGTAAAAATAAATAAATAAACAAATAAATTTTTCTGGAAAATTTAAATGCAATGCTTTTAAAAGCTTTAAAAATATAGAATTTTTAAATTGGAGCTTTTTAAACTTAAAAGAACAATTATTTATATGAAAATAAAAATAAAATAAATAAACGAATAGCTCGTTATATTTTTTTAATTAAAGTAAAGAAAGCAATGTGGGGTTAATTTTATGTAAATATTTCCAACTTTATTCCTTCCAATAGCAAAAATTGATTTTAACTTGCGTACGGAATAATGAAAAATAAATCCGTGAAACGGATAATACGTAACGGATAATCCGGATAACGGATAATCCGTAAAACGGAAAGATACGTTTAAATTTTCAATTCGATGTTAAACCTGTTTGTTTGGATTTTTTATGGCGCAAGAGCCTCTGGGCTATATTGCGCCATACACTGTTAAACTGAAATCGTAGGATTGTCTTAACAGTGGTTTGATTTAAAAAAAAAAGCGGGGGGGGGGGAAGAGCATACGTATTGCATTTCTATGCAAACATTTTCTACGAAATTGACCATAAAGATACTGTCTCAACAATTTGCCGGCCTCATGTTTTGAAACTGTGTGTTAGTGTATCCTTGTCATTATTGATATACGTGTTTTCGCATTTGAGGACGAAGACTTGAGACGAAAGATACTAAATAATCCAGTCCGCTTTCTACGTCTAGTTTACCCATATATTGTGTCTAGGAACTCCCCAACAGTTTGACATGTATTCAGAATTGTTGTTTTCTGCAATCAGTTTCCGGCATAGCATGGTTTTGTTGTCCTTGCGCCGTAAAACAAACTGCATTTCCGGCGGGGTCTGACATTTTCTACCCTTGCGCCTTAAGGTAAACAACGTGCATTTCTTTTCATGAAATGTTTTTGTCCATGTCATTTTCAAACTTCTGCGCAAGGTACTTAGTATCAAACTTGTTTCTGACAGCACCAGAGGTGCTATTATTATTATGGGTGAAACCTCTGAAATAAAGGCATGGCCTTGAGAAGTGAATCCTTTTGCGTAGTAATCTATGACGAATGAAAATTCAACCAGTTTTTACAAGGCCATATACTCCTGACACAATAGAAAAGGTTTGAAACTTCATCGCGCGAGGAATAAGTCACTGATTTAAACAACGAAATAGAATTCACTATAATTGAACAGAAAGCTACGAGGAGAGAGGTTCTATCGTTGAATTTGAAATTTTTGGGGAACAAGTCATTCGACTGAATTTTAAAACAAGTTGGACAAGTTCGGAAATACCATGGGTCGTTGACTTGTTGTCTAAATATTCCGAGAAAAAACAACAACAACACTCCATTTCTTCAAATAAAATTAACTCATAAAAATGTTATTTGCATTTCCGCTATTCTATTATTTTCTCATGTCTGTGACTCTTATTTAGGCAGCAAGATGGTTTCTAAGCGCACAATGTCTCCACAATGCATGAGTTACGAAGAAAAGATCGAAACACCCCAACTTTGGACTTTAAATATAGTTTTGGTGAAATTACCCTAATGGTGCTTCTATTCATCACCTATCTAATGATACAACTCTATTCCATTGGACTTACGACTGCGTTTTATATTATTCACGACCTACCCTTGGTCCATATATAGCATTTTAGTTCGTGTATAACATTATATATATTTATAAACGATTCCCCTTTCCACAAAAGAGTTGATTTTGTAGTACTTTAATGACTGTTCTTGTAGCCAAAATAGTTTTTTCTTCCCAAAGAGTATTTTTACCTGCAGATTTCGAGTTTCTGAGGTTCTCGAACACGCGACAGTTTGCTAAAGCGAATACTACAGACGAAATTGTAGTCGTTCAGTTTGGCGTTTCGCAGAAATTCTGTGTGGTAAATTCAATTAAAGTAATATCGTGTATTCCATGAGAAAATAGTGTAATGTAAATCCTTTGACGTAGAGTGTCAAATATGTAAAATACTGAAATACAGTTCCATTTGTTAAAGAGCACCATATGTTTTAACGGTTATATATATATACATATATACAAGAAAACATCAGAACTTTTTTTACAAGAAAAATGTCGAAAAATCAGATGCTACAAGAATAAGGACAAATCATCAGACACTACAAGAGAGTAATATAAAACAGTTGATAAAAGACGAATAAGTCCAAGAAAATTTTTACTTTTGATTAAGCTAAAGTTCTTTTTCCAATGTTTCGAAAGTTTTAAACGTACCACTTCTAGCTAGATCGTTGTTTGAAAGTCATTCCTTTATCCGACCGCCTGATGTAAAAGACCTTATGTTTCGACATCGTTATGATGTTTAGAAACTCGTGCGATTTAATCAATATCTTCGGCGATCACAAAGACGTCATATTCTCTAGTCGCAAAGTCATAGAGAGCAGTATGCGACATTCACGACCTCTCCACGACGTCATTTATTGCTTAGACTTGGAATTTTTAAAACGATTTCAGCTTAAAAATACATTTTTCGATTTGAGTAATTTCTTATGAGCATGAAATTGACGCTGAGAGACAGCACTTCCGCAATGTGACACTGTTGTATTTTTCAAAAAAGAAAAATCCTACCCATCTTATAGTTACAGATTCATGCGCATTTGCCTCAATTTCACTCACTCAAGGTCATAAAAACAAAAAGAGTATTGTATTAGAAGTTGTAAAAAATAAAATAAAATAAATGCAAACCTACAAGGAAAATGATTAGTCTTTGACCTTGGTTTCGTCAGTTTCTTCCTTCACAAAATATCCGTAATCAGTTCTTTTATCTTTCTGGCATCTTTATTTTTTTATCTCGAGTTATTTGGATAGTTCCTAATTTTGAATTTAATCTCATTTTTTGTTATATTTCTAGATAATTTTGACTGGACTGAAAGTAACATGTTCTTGATCATTTGCGTGTATATATGTCGTTTCAAAATCGACGCTAGGACTAAAATGTTGTTTTTGCCCATCCTCATTTTGGAGCATGTGAACATATACTTGTATGTGTACTTCTTGCTATAACTTCCCGTTTTTAATAACCAAAATTTAAACATTATCTAGTGATCACATTTTAGAGTGTGTGTTGCAATTGTCTATTTCAATATCATCCATTCTGATATCGATCCTGATCTGTCGATTTCCCTTCAGTGTTAACATATGTGTGTATTTCATCACTGGGTTTTACTTCCCAATTGCTAAATTTATAATCAATCAAGTAATATATATATAATCTATGCCATAAAAATTTGTCATAGAATAAAATCATGTCATAAAATAAACGTTGAAATGTCATAGAATAAAACCATGTCATAGAATAAAAATTCAAATATCATAGAATGAAAATTCAGATGTCATAGAATGAAAATTCAGATGTCATAGAATAAAAATTCAAATGTCATAGAATGAAAATTCAAATGTCATAGAATGAAAATTCAAATGTTATAGAATAAAATAATGTCATAGAATTAAAATTCAATCAATGTTTAGGGCTCTGCTGGGCCGTAGAGGGTCACAAAGTGCCATTAATCTATGTTCGACTCCCAAAGATGCTAAAAAAAATAAATTACCAGCTAATTGCCCATTGTAGCACGGAGGTTGGTTTCCTAGGCCTCACGAGGTTCGGATGATTTAGGAAAATGTAGGCACAATGTGTTATGGTGGCGTAGCGGTTGCGTATTAGTCTAACTTGCCATTAACCTGGATTCAACTCCCGATTGTATCGTAGAGTACGGGCCGTTTTTCTGCTCACCGCAGTCCGGGGTTTGGTGACCGCAGGGGTTAGGATTTTTCTAGAGACCGCAGGTCCCGGTGCAGCATGGCCTTTGCTGTCCTTGCGCCTTAAAAGCGCAGTAAAGCAATTCCCATTTATGAATTGCGGCGCGCAACTGACGCAAGACTGCCAGTTGTACTTCAAACGATTGAAACTATACAGATATAAAAATTAAA
>QLNU02015360.1:289850465-289865340 GCA_006491805.2 Dysdera silvatica
AATGTATGGATTTGTAATCCCCTTTTATGAACTTTCTGCGTAAACCTATGATATGTATGTAATATATCAGAGAGAGAGAGCGGGGAAATGATTTTGTCGAAAATCAGATTGTACTCAAAGAGTTGACTATATTAAATTATATAAAATTTTATAAGCCGCGGAACAAACTACTTAATACTTAACTTTTAACACAGGCCTAATATATCAACAAAAAGACGTCAATATATGACAAAAGTTAACTTGACAAGAAATATATGACCTTTGACAGGAATATCTTTATTGGTGGACAGGCATAATAGCGATTGTTTTGAGATTAATGTTTTGAGAACCTCTTCAGAATAACTAAAAGCGATCAGATGTCAGTTGCTGTCATAGTTATTGTCAATTCGATAAAATTTCAACTTGATTAGTATTCAATAAAATATGCTTTTCTCCGCTTAGTTCTACCAGTTATAAATTACAAAGTGTTACCTAAATATGGCCATCCGTTTTTATTTACATTGTTTTTGACCTTCCCTAATCAATTTCGAATACTGGTTAATTTCTCTCCTCTCCGGAAAGTGACGGTGAATAACTGTTCGTCTAATTTTAAAATTTTGATATTGACGATTCTTCTAGAAATTGACATCTGTAGAAATTTTAAAAGACCTCATGTGTAAAATAAAATGATTATTTTTTTTAAATCATACCATAGCCAGACTCGATGTTTATTAAAAAATCGTAGTTTTCGTTATCAATTTCATGTTTATTTATGTTTTACGGTATAAGGATAGCTGGGATCTGCTACCCAGGAACCTACAGTTTTTCAACTAATACGAATACCCGTGACCTTGGAAACTAAACCATGGACAACGGTGTGCAGACAAATAGCGCGCGTTCTACGGTACCGTTGGAATCAAACCAGGACCAGCGGTACGATAAGTGAAAGTGCGACTTCATCGCCACAATAAAGAAACACATTCAATAATAGTTCTTAGAGAATTTGAATGTGAAGTAAATGAAGCAAACTCTCTTTAAGGGACACTTCCGAATTGCAGACACCTCTCTTTAACGAGCACTTTTGTAACTCCCAGTTCCAATGTTTGTGATCTCAGAACTCATTCTAGTAGCGGATATATATATATATACTCAAGTCCCGAGGTTCCCGCATTCGGAGATTTTAGTGCAGTTGTGATAATGATCTATCAAAGTGTTAATTAAATATTATTGTTAATTTATTTTCTGTTCTCCAAGAGTATAGTTTTACAACGCAATCGTATACGTGAAGAATTGATTAGTTTTTACTGAAATTGATAGAACATTTCTTCTATCCATCGATCACTGTTTTGTCAATTGAATCAAAGCAAGAAACTTTAAATTAAGAAAACTAATTGTTTAACTAAGTTATAGCAAGCGGTTTCAGAAGTAAAAAAACAATAATAACAAATCGTAACTGTCGTTGCTCCGTTATCTCTTAAATATGCATTTACGATTTATTCAGGTAACGTGAAAAACACTACTGCCCTTTCAATCATAAGAAACAAACTTGTTAAACATATATTTAATAGCAGAGATAATAAAGCAGTAATTTTTAAATGTTAACTAAGAAACGACTGATATGGAATTGACATAATACTTTTGTTTTTGTTTATTCAAAATTAACAAAAGCACAGAAAAGTAGAGAGAGAGAGAGAGAGAGCTATGGCCTCCCATTATGAACCCGTGTGTAATAATTTTGAAAACTGATAGCTTTCTGAAGTAAATGACTAAGAATAAATTGACCCCCACCACTTAGAATAATATTACGTCATTTTATTTGCTTTCAGACATATCTGTTCTGAAGGTACCCAAACCAACATATGGTCGAATCAGGATCATAGCCAGACTGGTGCTAGTAAGGATATGCCCCCCCCATAAAACGTCATGTTTTACCGAAGATTTAAGTCTCCACCTATTCTGCAATACAGAAAAGGGGAAATTATAAATCTTTGTGTACTTCTACATAAGTTTTCAATACAATCTTTATGTTCAAACTATTATTTATTAATATTAAATGGATAAGTTTGATTTCAGCGCTAAAAGGACTTATTCAGATAAACCATTTTGAACATTAGTTATGTATATAATTATTACAAAAAGGGACAGAAACATAACATCGTCATTACTCCTGATGAAGGACTGCTGCTGACGCGTCCGAAAGCTTGGGTGATCTTTTTCATTGCTATTTTACCAGTGTTTAACCTTTTGTATGTAAATTAGTTATGTATTCTGTACGTATTGTTACATGTTTTTTAAGAGGACTCAGGGGTTTTAAAGCACTGAAATCAGTGTCAGAATTCACACTTTATAAACGTAATTTTTGAAACAACTGTTCATTTGATTCTTATCAAATTTTCGTGGCTTCAAAATGTAATATTTATCTATCCAATGACATACTTTGCACATAAATACATTAGCTTTTCATTTTTAATAATTAATATTTTTAAACAGCATTTCCATATTTTGTCAATATTAGAGGTTTGCGCCGCGCAGAATATATTTACCTAAAAGTGATACAGCCCAGAAAACATAACTTTAAAATCAATAATATAGTCATAGCTGTAAATTAAGTGGGCTACTTTTGAAAATTATCAATACATTTATGAAATATAATTTTTCAAATTATGAAATCACCAAATTATAAATATTTGCGCAATTTTTAAGCAAATTTGTAAGCATAACTTTGCTACTTTGAAAATTATAATAAATGTTTTTTACTTAAATTGAATAAAATTACTATACGAATGAACATACCAAATTATATTTTGATACAATGAATAGACAATAAATTATCATGCGCGCAAGATCAAAATTGTACGTTTTGAAAAAATCGCATTTAAAGTAAATTTTGCAAATAAACATGGCAAATGCCCTATTATGAGTTCTCAAAATTAGCCAGCTGCATGGATAACACCTTCTTGTTTTAAGTTCCTTTTAATTTTTTCAATAAGCAGTTGTCGTCTAACTTTTCTGGATATTTTGTCGACATGGAAGCTTGCTTTTCAACACTCATCACCCGCTCCTTATCAGCTTCCATTGTAACACGTGCGGCATTAACACCTGGTAAAATACCTAGGTTTTCCATAGTTTTAAGACGACCTTTGCTACCATTGTTGAATGAAATTATGGCTTCATAAGTTGCTATTTCTGCAATGAGATGACTATTTCCTGATATCTTCGGGCAATACTTCCAAATAAAGGAATTGAAACTTTCGTTTGGGTTCTGTGTTTTATTTTGTAAACATCGCTTGAAAAGTTGGCAATGGGACAGGTCATTAAAAATTGGTTTGATTTCATCCATAATGGCAATTGACACTGAATTATAATGTTTGAAATTGTGATGAGCATTATCAGCAACTGCCCTTTAGTATTTACAAAACGAAGACGATCCTTTGGGACAAAAATGATAAATCGGTTCCGCATCTGTCGAACGTGAATGATAATGAATTGTCCATACGGCTTTTCTCATGCTATCTAAGTCCTTATGCTGTCTTATAGCATTTCCATAATATGCTGAAAAGTGGTTTATTACATTATCTGTTAGTCGTCCTTTACCACTCAAAATTTTGCCGTCCGGAAGCCTTTTCCCTTTTCGCTCTAGCTTCATTCTTCGAAGTCTGGCTCCCATTCGTTCTTTCACATGATTGATGTACTCACTTTTTTTTAATTTCGATGTCATCACCATAAGGATGTAGTTTCTTAATTTTGGGGAAATTTTTTGTGTCCACATCGCTGATGTATTGGAGATATCGAGTCCCTCTGTGTTCTGCCGAGCGATTAAATATTAGGACCATCCCGTCTACTTCCATTCTTTGTGCAGATCCTGTATGGTTTTTTATGCAGTTCGGACGGTGATCTTCCAACAAGTTTCTATAAGTTTGGCCAATTTTTATTCCTTTATAATTTTTACTGGATGTACAGGCAGAAGACAAAACTTCGAAATCTACGACTTTGCCTTACTCTGCACCAATGGCACTGCACACCACAATAAGTGAAGAGTGGTCCTGGTTTTCCAGGTGCCATCTCCGCTTATGCATATGCCTCCTTCTACTGTTGTCAACGATTGTTCTTCTAACGTTGCATCTTTCATGGCTTTCTCGGCGGTTATAGCAACAGCATTTTGAATTTTCTTAAGGATTGGCTTACTTGTCTTGCTCGAAGCATGGGGTAGGAGATCCATCACGCCGCAAAAGTTTTAAGACCTGTTAATCCTAATCCAATGGTGCGTATTGCATACATGCTTCTTCTGTTGATTTCAGGAATATTGTTCCTTGGCCCCAGCATCTTTGAATTGCGAAAGGATTTTTGCAATCCACATTGTTTACAACAAATACAAAATTTCAAGGAAAGTCCTTGTTGCAAGTCCTCACTGATTTTGACATCATTCCCACACTCTTTACAAGAAAGTAAGTTTACAATTATAGTAAATAATAAGTCTAAGTCGAAAATCCCATATCCCTTGAAAACTGGCTCATTTGGTGGTGTCATTTGTATGGTGCAATCCAGTTTCATTTTCTTTGCGGGTGCACTACTCCATTTACTACTGGAAGTTTCATCATTAGACGTATTTTTATTCCCTCTGCTTTCCGCTTTTTAGGGCGGGTTCCAGACTTTGATTTTGCCTTTGACATTTTAATAGAATATCGAACTAAATTGAATAAAAAACTCAACAGAACAGCAAATAACAACTCAAAATAAAAATTTAAAGATAACCAAAACACCAATATCGATATCAACGATCAAAACGAAATGTAAATTCAGAAAGCAAGAAAACGCGGTGAGCAGCGGTTGTCGTAAATGTAAACAGTGAAAAAAGGTTATGAAAGTTATTTCCTTCCCTTCCTCATTCTGTGTATATGTGTATTGGTGTGTGATCCCTATCGAAAAGCAACCATACACAAAAAATAAAAAAAATGCATATAATTGCAAACTTGGATGATGGAATCGTAACGCGATGGTCCCTTTCAATCCTTTTAAATTGTAAAAAAAAACGTTTAAACAGCTTTTACGGTTTTCTCTGTAACTCGACTTCTATTTACACTAGAAACTTTCGGTTGATCAAAAAATGTACAGAAATATCTCTACTTTTAAATACAAAAGTTAATGTAAAGTAAAAGTAAAAAAAAATGTTTGTTTTTTTAACATTTAAAACCGCTGAGTCCCCTTAAATTTTATGGAAGTTTTCATTACTAAGAATTAACTTTATTTCATTTTTTTTTGTGAATATATATTGCAGATGTATAATATTATATTTTTAAAAATTACTTCAATTAAATTAAATTACTTCAAAGGAAGTAATTTAAGCTACGGCTTTGGATCGAACGTAGATGTCAATATCAAATCAAAAGTCACATATCAATCAAATATTTGCAAAATAAAAACGAAGAACCCTCTTTAAATAATAAAATCTCTTGAAGAAGTAAACACCTTAATTATTTTTAGAATTAATAAAAAAATGATGTACCTGTAATAAATATTATCGCTGCTCATAGAATATCATCATTTCGGCTTCGTAATAGAAACTGGAAGTGCCATCCTGTAAAAAAGAGTTACAAAAATTTATTACTATTTTACTCGATTTTCCTCTTACTTAGGCAAACATATTTGATAGCGTAAAAGAATGAAGCAGATATTTATGTCAGTTTCATGTCAATTTCGTTTGAGCAGATTCAGTCGTTTTCAACTTCTGGCGTTCGACTCTTATGAACATATAAACAATTCAGGCAATTATTTTACATGAATTCTTAATAATTTAAACCGGTCCTACGGTGACGCAATGATAACGCGTTCACATAGCATGCTGTTAATTCTGATTCAACTCCCAACAAAAAACAAAACAAAAAACGAACGCTTATGAACTGGATTAACTGCAGTTCGGAAGTTGATTCCCTGGTTCATAAGAAGTATACGGATTCCTCTAGAAAATGTAGGTCCACTTCCTAGTGTAGTGATAACGCATTCTTCTGTCGTGTCATTAACTTGTTTGATTTCAAATAAAACGTCTACCTTTTTCCGGCACATCGTAGTCTGAGGTCTGGTTCCCTTGACGGAGACGGTTCGAACTCCTTGAGAAACTGAGGTTACAGGGCAGCAGGACCTTTGCTGCCGTTGCATGATCTTTGCCGTGAAAGGGAAAAAACGTGGGGAAAGATCAAGACACTGGGAGAAACCAGAGTAAATGTAGATATTTTGTGAAGGTTCTACTCTCGGTGAATGTTTGCGCATGGTTTATGGTAAGGGATACCTTATATTAAGATAATTTTTCCTATGGTACAAAACATAGAAAGTAAAATGAGGGCACCAATTAGGTAATAAGCATTAATAACCTACAGTACCGTAGTCATAAAACGTTCGTCTTCCATTCGAAAAACTCGGGTTTAAACCCCATTGGTAGCGAACGTTCGCTATTTTCTTACTGGTATACGACAGGGTAAGACTCGGAAAGCTGTAGTTCCTAACGCAACATAATCCGAGATATCCTTACGCTATAAAAAATAAATAAACACTGTATTAAGATCGTCGATGGTTAAAATTGCAAAAAATCGAAAATGTAACTTTCGATGTCACTTCGTTATCAAGGATGGTATGATGAGAGTTGACATTTGCTGACGAAGACACTGTTTTCCTTATAAAAGATACATATTATGTTTCGGGGCAAGACGCTGACCAATTTCACTGCACTTTCTGAATGCAATAGTCCATTCTGTAATGTATAGAAATATGACTTTTTTGCTACTCAATTAACAATGATCATTGTAGATCAATAGCAATGAAGTCATCCGTAAAGTTCGCATGCGGAAATCTTTCTTTTCAATTTCATAATCACTTACTTATAATCAATTTCAATTGCCGTGTTTATACATAGTAGCTATGTACGCGTTTATAATCAGATTATGTGTGCATGGAAGACCAGTCGAAAGAAACTACAAATAGAAATTGACACCTCCAATAGAAATGATTATTTCAAGCAGACTTTAAAGGTTCAAGGCGAGATTAATGTCTATTTCACCCGAAAAATATAGCAGCCCCGTAAATACTATTCGCCATTATTTATGCGCCTTATACAACAAGTCAGTCTGATTCTAACCCGTGCTTTTGTGTGTTGTTAATCGCCCCACGACGCAACACACCTTAGAGATTCAAGAGACTAGTTTCTGGATGGATTATTTTGACAAATTAAACAGGAACAAAGAGGAGGATTCAAGACCATTTCGCGAGGACAACACACAATGAGGTATGAAACAGACTCAGCAGTTTCAGAGCATTGTTACTTGTTCTTTTAATATTACAGAATTAGAGTAAGAAAGATATATTATTGGGCTAATGATCCCGAGATCGTTTACTAAAAGACAGAGAAAAAGGGAAGACTTTGGGAAACTCTTTTAAGGGAAGAGCCTTAAGTATTTGAGGGGATTTTTGACAAATCCAGGTTCCGCTTCACCCCTTTCCAATCCATCATTCCATGGGGGATTTTCGCAGGTTGATCCAACTTGGAGAGATGCATTAGGATCACATAATCGACCCGTTCTCTTTTGTCGCATCTTTATTCTTTCTTTTTTTTCCTTGCTCCCCTTCTTCTTTTCTTCTAGCTTCGTTTTGGTGTGTGTACGAGGGTTTTTTGTCTTTCTGTTTAGCTTCTTCCTTCTCTCTTAATATCGGCAATTGTTGGTCTAGACAAAGGGGCCTTTGCGCCAATTAATCACACAGGGTCCAAAGCGCTGGCGATTTGGCGAGCCGAAAAGAGAGCCAGGGATAAGACTCTCATAGGTGGTGGTGTGGATTTCTGATGGAGGGGGACGGATACAAAGTAAAAAATTTTCGAGAGAGTACTCATGAGGAAAGAACCCTTTAAATAAAAATAACTGAAATAGCGACTTTGTTTTTAAAATGCCCCCTCACGTTCGCTCAAAAGTAGTCAATTTCGAGGTTTGGTTCGTAATTCCTGTCTATTTCTCCACAGTAAATTTTAAAAACTAAACGTTTTGACCGACAATAGTCCACAACGTTGCACTATAAAGATAGTTCAGTGCAGTTTTCAACTTAATTTTGCTCATGAAGAGAGAAATCTTTAATCCATCTAATTTTGGGTAATAGACAGTGCTCAATCTTCTAGTCAATTTCATTTCACAAAATGCTTTAATTGTTTTTTCTGAATAGCATGCAACTAAATTTTCGAGTTATAGAAACTTCGGAATACGTGGAATATATTTTATTAATAAAAGTTCGTGCGAAACTTAGAGTAAATTACTTCTTCTTCCGTAGTTAAATCACACGTACACAGAAATTGACATCATTTAATCTCTTTTTAAATGTGTAAACAACTTAATCATTTTACTCGAACTTCCTATCTTAAATCTAAGAACTTTATTTACATATTCGTGTATACATAAATGTGGTTCAAACATCGCTCGCCTGAAAGTGACCTAAGTAACTATGGTCGCTATAGGCCATTGCGCTATGGAGTAGCTGCCATTTTACCTTTCCTGTAAAATGTACATTTCTCAAGTTGTGTCAATTTCGTTACAGACATACGATAGGTTCAACGAATGTATTGTTATACCATTTGTAGAGGTTCGATTGAAGCGCAATTAAATATGCAGAGAACCCCCGCTGGTGATTACATACCCGTGACTGAGCTACAGAGGGTACAGTTGGAGTAGAGTAAGAGTGGGTACGTTGCGTAAATGGAGTGGATACAACCAAAGATCAGCTGCAGGTATGAAGAGCCAGGGAACTGAGGTGTTATTTTCGAATTGCACTTTGGCTGCTGTTTTGTTCCTTAGTGTCTCTGGGGGCTCCGTCCTGAGACTTGTTGAATGTGAGGGACGTCGCCTTCGAAGCCCGCTTCGACGCCCCTGATATATTTCATCACGTAAGGTATTCTCCCCCTTTTCGCTGGTGAAGAAGAGGGAGTAGTAGCAAATTTCGCGACATTTTCGAAGGAATTCGGGTAGCTGACGTCTATGCAGACCATGCAGAAGATAAAGCCACGAGTTTAGTTTTATTCGAGCTTTATGTTCCAAGGAAAGGAAGTGTGGAGCCCTCTGCGACAGGACCGCGGTTTAACGTGTCCACCGAACTATGGCATATTTATTTTCTGCACATGATCTTTTAAGAAAATTAAATATTTTTGTAGGAATTGCAGTATATATTAAATTATGTTGTAGATTAAATTTTTACTTTTGTCGATATTTTCCAAGATCGACGGTTTCAAAGCCACGCAACTCCCCATGTGCAGTGTATGACACGTTTTAACCACACCTACGTAAACTCGTTCCAAATTTTAAATACCTTGTTTGGCGCAGTATGACCCTTGTTTTCCTTACGTCATAAAACTACAACCAAGATCAAATTTGAAATTCCACACGAAGGTTTTTTTTTGGCCAAAAATTGAATTTTTAAAAACTACTTTTTCCCGCAAAATTGCCGTATGATGATCCAGACAGTGGTTCTCAACTGGTGGTCCGTGGACCGCTGGTCGTCCGCCAAAGAGTCCCAAGTGGTCCGCGAGACGGGTCATTATTTAAAAAGAAATAATAATTAATAAAAACACTTATAAAAATTATTTATTAAATATTAAAATTAAATATAAAAATGAAATTGATTGCATATTTGTAGTATTTTACAATCTGATGGAACTTCAGAAAACGGTTCGTATTAAAAGTAATTCGTCTTAAGCGTGTTCATCTTAACGAGGTTTGACTGCATTATCATTAGATTTTTTTTTCTGTTTATTATTTTTTTTTTACCAAAGAACAATTTTACAAACACATTTCCCCCAAAAAAAGCTGGCTCTCTTGTTTATTAAGGTCTTGCAGTCAACTCATGAGAATTTTTCAAAGTGGTCCGCGGGTACAATTGAAGTGGAAAAGTGGTCCGCGGCTTAAATTGAGTTGGGAACCCCTGGTCCAGAGGTAATGTATACTTGTCAGCTATGCAGGAAACCCAGATTTCACTCCCGTTAGCACAGAAAGCATGCCCTTTTCCCTACCGATTCGTAGTCCGCGTGTTGACTCCCTAGTTGAGAGAGATCCGCATCACTCGACAAACTGCAAATCCTGACGCAGCATAGTTTGTGCTGTCCTTGCTCCATAAAACCCAAACAAAAAATCCTCACTACGCTTTATAGTGATCTAAAGGTGGAGGGAAGCATTTCGAAGTTAAAATTCAATAATCACAACAGCGTTTAATATGGAGGACATCCCTCTTTGGTGTTTTCTTTTTGTCCAATTTTTTTACTATCTCCTGATTTGATTGTAACTGTATCCGCGAAACTGCGACCGTCACAGCAGTGAGCCCCTACTGTTTCACATACTCTCAGAGGAGCCTGTGAGCTCGACGGAGCCTATTAGAGTAAAACTGTGGCAATAATTTCAAGTCGTGTGGGGCGAGGATTTCCCTCCGTTCGGAGGTTCCCGCACCACTTCTATAGCACTCATTAACAACACATTCTCCATTATAAAGACATCTTTATGAGCATTTACTTCGCATTTCGCGATGAAATGAAATATAAGCAACTGACGGGCATAGGCAACTAATGATCAGTTTGGCGGAGACTAGGAATTGCATGCAATGCACATCCTCTTGTCATTTACACGAGCATAATAAAAATTTGTCATTTTCTGTTGCACGTTAGTTAAATTTGGTTCGAAATGTACGATTCCGAAATTATTCTTTACATCTACGTATTTATGATCAGGGTTAAATCAGGGCAACTAATTGTCAAGTTTCACCTTTTACTTCTCCATCAATTTCTTGATCATCGTTTGTGTCAATGTCCTATCTTTCTTTGTATCGATTTATTAATCGGTCTCCGCAACTTCAGAGTTATTCTCTACTTCGTGCAACTGATGATTTTTTTATATGTGCTGACTTTTATCTGTTTCGCTATCGATTGTTCCTTGCCTTTCTTCACGTCCATTTCGTTTTAGATACATGATATTTCCTCGTCAATTTCTTTTTTTTTTTATCTTTGTCTTACAGGAGTTTGTTTTTTTACAAGGCGGTTACCTTTCCCCCATTGCGTCATATTTAAGCTCCCTTTTCGAATGGTATCCAGGGGGAACCGCTCACTGATTTATTTCCTTATTTGAAAACCATCCGTCATAAGAATAACCACATATTTAGCAAAACTAGTGAAACTATTTTCATAATTCGAACTTCAGGTATAACTATAGGTATAAATATATCGAAAGGAATTCATCATCGCCGTATAAATTAGACACGCAGTAGGTAATAGTAAGGCCAGTAATTAATTTCTCCGATGGAGGGGTTGGAAATAGCGTGCATTTTCTAAGACCTTAACTCATTCGCAAACTTCAGAGCAACGATAACGATTAGCGCTTCTATCGATTCCGGCGCTACGCCACGTAATATGGTGGCGAACTCACATACTTGTAATGCCGGTGGAAATCAATTAAGCAACGTGTCAGAATAATTGAGCCGTAGCGAGTGGCGCACGGGGCATTTGAAAGGTTTGGAAGACCTGGGAATTGGAGGGTTAAATGAAGGATGGAATTTTCCCTCCCCGAGCGATGCTAGCCAAGTGGCGAACCGCCTCGTGCTGGTAGCGTAACCACTTTAAACCTCAGCTAAAGATAGTAGGGTGGCGAACAGTCTTCTCCGCCTTTGATTTCCAACACTGCCTTTCGGAAGAAGAAGTACTTGTGTAAAACCGCGTCTTGAACGCGCCAAAGAAGCAGCTCAAAATTAACTTCAGTTAGCGAGATATACTCCACTTTCCACCAACAACCATTGCCTTCTTCAAAGTTTCAGGAGTCGGACTTCCGAAAACATCACCTCGCAACTTCGTGTAACTCGCTCATCTGACAATCTAAATCTGACCTATAAAAGCAATGGAACAGGTGTCCAATACCACAAGAGGATTGCCCGTCGTTCTTTTCTTGTTTTTGCAGGAAATCGCTTCGCACAAAAACGCTACAACTGAATGTGAAAAATTGTGGTATTGCCTTAAAAGGGCCATGTAGAAAATTCTCTCTGAAAGCTATTAAGCTCACAATATATGGGCCATTCTTACTAGTAATTCTCCCCGTCCTCTTCCTCTTTTTAACTTCCTCAAAATTTTCATCCTGCAGGATATGTTCACGCCAATAGGTGGCTCTGCTTCCAATGAACCAATAGTGGCTTGAAATGATGACACACAGTGCTCACTCGGAATTCGCGCTAGTCAACTCTTGATGAAGGGCAGCAAAGCCTATCTGAATCGCGTCGGTACAAGCTGCCTAACATCCAAATATCAGCCATCTGACACCCGTAGGCTGTTCTGCACAACGGTGCTACCACCTTTAACATACAATATGTATTTATTCACTTATATGCAAACAACAAAGCTTGTTTTCTCTTCATCATTCCGTCAATGTTTTGGCTTGATAGGTCTTGACACCCCTCTTGCATATAAAGGATGAGTCACAAGGTACAAAAACAGCTAGAACTGACAAAATAGTCGCTTCTCTTCTTATAGGCTGGAGTAGACAGATCACCTTTGAAGTACTACAGTGGAAAAGCTCATAGTTGAAGACTCTTCAAACTATGACATCTATCCTTTAATGTGGTACCACAAAAACAGCTCGTCTGTTTGAGCTCTCAGCTTTCGTTTTCAGGTGAATTCCGGCGATTGAGATGAATTCCCAACTCCGAAATTTAATGCTTAACAGAAATTCGAGTATTCCATTGGGTTAAAAAAATGGGTTGTTTTGCGTACAAACCACATTTAGTGTGAAAAACTGGATTTGAGGTGTAAGGAGTGTAACGTTTACCAAGCTTAAATCAGTAAAAATTTCGCAGTCAAAGTTTAGATTAGCTGAGATAAATAGTCAATCAATCAATCAAAATTTTTATTTCCATGCCACACAGAGAACAGGAGAAGCAGAGTAAAATCAGTGGGTTCCATGTTCTCACTCTCCAATTCATGATCTGTTAATTGCCTATTTATTAGCAGTGCCCTATGTCTTTTTTTTTTTTTAAATTCCCCCTTTCTTTGAATAATCTTTATATCAGTAAGTAGTTCGTTCCACATTTTAACGTCGTAGTAATTTATATTTTTAGCTCCCATTTCGGTTCTGATATTCGTCAATTGATATAAATCACCCGATCTTGTATTTTTGGAGTTGTGGTTTTACCATGATATTAATGACATCATCATATTTACTCTCAATTATCCTGAGAAATATCATATTTAATATTTTAAATATATGCATTTCTTTTATATTTAGCATGCCATTTTCATATTTCAGTCTAATTGAAGATTTGGTGGATTTTTGTTTATTATTTTAATAACCTATTGATTATTTTTTTGTGTACGTTCCAAGTTATTTTTATCAGTGTATCCTCATATGCTGTTCCCTTAATTAAAATGACTGTATATTAGTGAATAGTATATTTGTATTTTGCTGTGTAATACTATTAACTTGTTAAGTCTTGTTATGTTCCCTGCTGCTATTCGTGTTTTTTTGAAGATTTCATTTATTTGTTCATCCCAATTTAGTCGTTCATTTAAGATGATTCCCACAAATCTAATACCTCTAGTTCTTTTAATTTCTTCATTATTTATACTTAACATTTGTATCTCATCTAATTTTTTGTTAACATTATGAAATATTATATATTTGTTTTATTGGTACTAACAATAATTTTATATTTTTGGAACCAAGCGGACAATATGTTAACATATATTATGTAACGCATGCGTGATTGCTCCCGAAGTTATATTACCCAACGAATTCGCAAATGTTCTATAATTTGCTTTAAACTGAGTAAAAAAAGCTTACGAATAAAACCTGTATATCAATGGGTACAATACAAAACAAGAAAAAGTAGTATGCCAAAACGTATATATATATACGGTTCCGGAGGCTATGTGCTGAACTTGGTTCAAATCCCAGTACGTTAAGTTTGGCTTATTTTTGTCTCAGTTCAGAGGTTCTGTTAAGTCATAGGCGTACGCATAAAGTTCGTAAGGGGGTTATAGGCTCAATGGGGGGTTACAGAGCTACAACTCACATATTCCTATGTTAAATATACAAAATTTCATTGCAATGGGGGGGTTACAACTCCCATCAACACCCCCTGCGTACGCCAATGTGTTAAGCCGTTGGCACCGCCGTGTGTGTATGTGAATGAAAAAAATATGAAGTTGCGTAACTGAACGAAAAAGAAAAATGTTTAGTTTTAATATTCCATCTGTCTTAAAGTTTTTATCATATTAATTAATAGGTGTTAATTGTGACAAGACTGGACGCCATTTTTAGCTTTAAATTAAATATTAATTTCCGTGTTTCACTGATTTGCTCTTGAACCCCTGATTATGCACTCCATCCCCCCCCTTTTTCTTTCTTCTGCTCTTAAGTTCTCCCTGTTTCTTTATTCTTTTTTTTTTCTTTTGATGTTTTGTATTGTAATTGTGTTCTGTTCTTTTGTTGGCTATGAACACTTTATCACGGTTTGTTGCAATTCTTTTTATTATATGAAAGAAACAAAAGTAATTTTTCGTCCTCTAGAAGGAAGGTAAATAATTATTTTGAACAGAGGTCCACACGCATAGCCAACTCCTCTTTCACGAGTCGAGAATATTTAAAACTGCACCTAAAGAAACATATGTTCGTTTTTAATTAAATTACAAAAATTAATATATACTTTTTTTATTTTATACACAGCTTAATCTGTCTAGAATGATAAATATATCTATAATAATCCTTTTCACTGTCCCGTCGATAAGAATGCATCGGTTTGAAACTGATCTTTTCTTGGTCTTTAGAATATCGCCATAGGTAGATTTCACTGTATTGAAATTGACTCAATTTTGCTTTCAGTATAAGCGAAGGATATAAACCATACGGAG
>QLNU02015360.1:289865440-289884581 GCA_006491805.2 Dysdera silvatica
TTTTCACGTGTTGCTAAATATGTTTTACAATTTCTTACTAGAAATAAATATTTTTAAAATTAAATGTGTGCTTGCTCTGTATGCATAATTTTCGCCGAAGTGTTTATAAATTTTATTTTTATGGCTTGCAGGCTATGTGAGGTATCATGATGTCTTCGCACAAAATGTTTCTGTTTCGTTTAAATACAGACAAATGTTGGGAACTGAACGAAAGAGAGTCGCAGTTAATTTTCACATGTAGCTATGTGTTGCCCCTTCCCTCCCCCTCGAAATAGGGAGAAAGTCTTCCAATTGCACACAACATTTTTTGAGTTTCCTATAATTTTGTGTGACTGCCGCTAAGCCCGAGGCGAGCACCTAAACTCTACATTTTCCTGCCAAGTTCGCCATTAACAATCCCTGAATAAACTACATCGCCGTTCTGGTCCGTAGAAACGAGTAGGATAAAACTTCCTCATAAGAACGCCAATCAATTTACCAAAGCAATAGGCATGTGGACAAGAACTTAACTCAGGATGTTTAGACACCACACTGCATTTACGAGTGAAAGTGACACTTCCAGAAACCCTACAAATGTACACACTCCAGATACCTTCAAGACTCCGGTAAAAATTTAACATACCATGTAAATTCTAATCTTTATATGTCACAAAAGAAGGACCGATTCGAAATAAGGAGGCGGACTATTAATATCATTCTTTTAAGATTCCATAGATTTCACATAGCAAAGTCTCACAATTTCTCCTATCGACAAGCCACACTATTAGCAGCTGAAAGAAGTAAGAAAAACAAAATTTTCACTCAGCGAATTTCCCTGCAAAATGTTTAAAGTGTTTGTGTTCCGCCTGTGCTATCAGTATTAGAGCCAATCAAAGCCCAGCTAACGCTTAAATGGAAGCACGAAATCGAAACAGAAGTATGACAAGCGTCTAAAAGTGTGAATTTTGTAAAACGCATTCTTTTCGCGAGTTACGAATTAAATTAAATGTGTAAAAACTAGACATTATTGTTTTTTTTTTAATCTGAAAATTTGCACGTTTTATTATTCAATGTTTCAGTTTGCTTTATATGTTATTTAGAAACTAACGCTATAATTTTGTGTTTATTTGGGTAAAGAAATTCTAAATATGCTTTTTTAAACCAAAAAATGGAAAATCCAGCAAATAATGACAAATAATATTTTTTTCGTGGAAGTGCATAATTTGGCAGAAATTTAGGGGAATAAGATTTTCTCAACTTTAATCTTTTAACCAAACAAATAAAAGAATTTCAAATATTTATTGTATTTAAAAGTTTAAAAGTAGAATAATTTTACCAATAATGATTTCAATTCATGTTAACCGAGGGAGGAAGGCTATTCACATGTAAAGATTGTGGTCACAGGGTAATAAGTTTGAGAACCACTGATTTAGAAGAACTATCAAATCTAGGGAGTTTCGCAAAATATATATGCCTTGGACCTCGCAAATCCTAAGGCGGACTTTGATGTGAATTTTACTTTATAAGCTTCGCTGTATAGTTCTGGGGCCGTGCAAGTACTACGTAAGCACAATTTTGTCCATTTTAGACCCCCCCCCCTCTCTGGGGTCAACAAAAATAAGCAATGATCACTTCCCCCACTGTGCTTACATAATGCTTGAACTGACTTTGTATATTGAAGATGAGGTTTGTTTGAAGAAATGTTATAAAATTCATTTATATCCGTATGATTTTCATCCCTTCATATAATCTAAAATTTTGGCTACCTCCTAATAGTTATAAATATTGGCTCGCAACTTCGATGTGTTGGGGGTCTAATTGTTTTTTAGGGGGCTATAGCTCCCACCTCAATGGCCAGCACATGGTATTATTTAGATACTTAACTGGGTCAGAAATTTTTTAGAGGAGTAATATTTTCTAGTGGGCAATATGCCCCCTAGCCCCCTAGTTACGTCAGTAGTTATAAGATAGGTAGGGACAGGAAAGGAAATATTTAGAAGGGGGGCTCAAAATTAGATTGCGCATGGGGCCTCAAGTGCTAAAACCGCCATTGCCTCTTACTATACCTCTGGAAGTATGGATGGATGAAGCAACTCGGGAAAACTAGTGATTCCACTCAAGTTTCCATGGTGAAGAAATATGCCAGATATTTCCCTATGTAACTGGCGTATATAGAATATTTATTTTCCTCTTAAGTGTTTTTAAAAAATTGACTACTCCAAATAAGTTCAGATTTCAGGCGCATGGTATTATTTCGCTATATACATGGTTGGAAAGCTTGGCGACATTGGCGACCTTGTTGCTAAGTATGGCGAGAACATTGAAACAAACCTTCCGAGGAAGCCCTACAGATGGCAAGTTGGAACGTCAAGTAAAAGGGTAAAATTAAAATTAAGAATGGTATTTAAAATACGTCATGTATGGCTTTTTTCGAAGGTGTATACACGATTTTATAAAGGCAGATATAAAAACCTTGTACATATATTAATTGAGAAAGTGACACGTTTAAATTATAAAATTACATGATCGGATTAAGGTATCGTCTCGTCCACCCAAAATAAAATATCTGAAATCCTGCACCCGATATCGGAGAGTTCAAGTATTACGTAAGCAATATTTTGGCCATTTCACCCCCACCTCAGAAAGCAAAAATTAACATTGGCTAACATAGGAAAATAAGACCAACGGCAACCCCTCCCCACAAGGTTCTTACGTAATACTTGAACTCTCCCTATACACGAGTGCACAAAAATTTTAAACGCATTATAGGACATTGTTTTCCTCACTATATATCCAACTACTGCATAAGTTATATTAATTTTATACAGTGTAATTTGCCTATAACTCTATTCTACAAACCGAGGAAAATATGGTTATAGGCAAGTTTTACTGTATATTAAAATATGTAGATAACATTTACGAGGATTACAATCATAGACTTAGAACTTCCATTGCGATTTCAGAATTGTCTGTAAGCATTGCTTTACGTGAAGTATTATCATCTTTACAGAGAGAGCGTTGTTTCCTGTCCTCATTCGTCTAGCGGTCCAAGACACTCCGGGCTAAACGGAGGGACCCTGGTTCGAATCCAGGATGGGGAAAGCGTCTCTTTTTCTCCAAAATTACACAAGCTCTAGTTTGAGCTGTAATTAAAACGTGGGTGGCAAAAATTATAGTATAGTGAAGTATTATATAATGTTTAAGGATTTCCCTCTTTCCTTAAGCATTGAGCTTTGTCCTTGGAAATTGTTTTTGAAATTCGTTTTAGTAAGCTGCTTTTTGTAATTTTAAAAATAATTTTTTATATATTTTTTACATCCAAATACACTCTCGGGATTACAATTATATAATTAAAAACTTCGCTCACTCAGCAAAATTATTTAGCGCAGGTAAAGAAATCACATGCCAATTTCATTTGGAGCCCGCTGACAACGTCAGAGTACGTGTATGATATTTCAATGAGGATGGTTGTTTGGTTGTAGTTTTATGGCGCAAGGACAGCAAGGGTAATTCTGCACCAATCAAGGTGAGATCGTACATACGGTCTAAAATACGCATAAATTAAAACTAAACTGTTAAAGATGTATTGGATGTAACGTATTAAATTGAACAAACAAAACGATATAAAAAATCATATGAGATGGGAATAGTGAATATTAGATAAAAAGTTAAAAATGAGTTCACGATTAATAGAATCGACTAAAATGTCACGAAAAGTAAAATTATTTTGGTGAAAAGTTAATGAGCGTTGCTGGTTAAAATTGGGGCAAATACATTTCAATGAGGAAAGTGACAGGTTTTTTGCTTTTTCTGGTATTTTCAAAATACTTTATTATCAAATACAGTCAAACCTCTTTAAGACGAATCAAAGAGAACCGAAAACTGTTCGTACTAACAGTAATTCGTCTTATCCGGAATGAATATTATGCTGTACAATCTGGCGGAACTTCAGAAAACGGTTCATATTAAAAGTAATTCGTTTTAAGCGTGTTCGTCTTAACAAGAACCGACTATATCATTTTTGAATATCACAAAGGGAGTTAAAAATCTAATCGAAATAATAATAAATTATTGTTATTATAAAACAATAATTTAACTACAAGTTTTTGCAGATATATCGTAAAACATGTCTATGTGAATAAACCTTAACAAACAGTTATTTCGACACCAGCGTAAAATTTAAAAGCACGACATTTCGGGAGCCAACTGCTCCCTTTGTCAAGTGAAGGCAGAATGAATAAGCCTTGTTATAGGCTAAACAATTATAGAGTGAAATAAATCAGTTCGTAAAAAATAAATTAAATCAATAAAAAATGTGTTTGCATAGAAAAATAGAAGCTGAAACATAAATTAAACAATAACCAACTTTGGCATAAATAATTTTTATCATAGCCTACTTATTGCAAAATTCAATCACGTTCTATAAAATATCGAATTATTTTGATTTAAAGGTTGACCATTTTTCTGTTTGGTTATTAAAGTTATGGTTCGACACTATTATGATCGTTAAGACTTTCAACTTTTTGCGAGTAAGTTTGTAGCTTGTGTGTGTGTATACAAACAAAGCATTTAAATACTTGTAAAGCGAAATATGTATAAAACTTTTATTTGAATATGAAAGTAGCTATTCCGCTGTCAATTTCACGTAGATTTTTAACGTGACCCCCCCCCCACCCCCCGCTTAATCATGATAAAATTTCCACGCTTTTTCAATGCTTTCGAAATAGTCCCTGATTTCCTCATAATTTCATCAGCCGGCTAGGTATGATTCTGTAGAGACTTGAAACTGAATTGAATTGCCCTTTCGCCCTCGTGTAATAACTGTTGTTAGATACCCTTAACGCCGTTAGTATTCAAAACCCGTGCCACTTTCATAGATACGTTTACTTACATTGAAACCTTGCAGAAGTGATCAATTTCCGGGAACCCTATGCTAACTACTGATGTCATTCTAAACGTCATGTGCTTAGCTAAATTCCACAAACTACAGGTTCTAGTTCCATTGTTAGTTAGCAAGTTCGTGTCCTTTTGCTCATGCTTGCAATTTACGCTGAAACTGACTATACTATCCTTTAGATATTTCATTCTCCTTGCTATTCAACTGTTCCATTTCTCCAAAAGATCATACATCTTAAGATATTTATATACACACGCAGTCTGACATAAAAAACATACAGTTGCATTTTACAAAAAATTAATTCTGTTAGATTTGTCGTTTTAAAGATAGTGACGCAGCAATTAAAACAATATGGGGCCTCAAGTACCTCGAAAAAGCTCATGTGTGTGTGTGATATGGCGTTAAAGAGAAAAATGTGGCTTAATACCCAACGTGGGGTCCTGAAGTCCCCTTACCTACACCAATGAAAGAAGCGTATATAATTAAATATATATCTCTCACAAGAAATTAAAATACATCGATATCGAACTTCATTTAAAATCCATAGAGTAAAGGTATAGGACTATCCTCATTTTGTATTTACTTAGATTTCAAAACGTACGAACTGCCTTGGGTTTAACTATGGAGTATACTAGAAGAGTTGCTTGGGGCCAAACAGATGGTTTATCATGGTTTATAAACCATGATTCATTTACAAACTTCCGTGTCTTGCAGAGTATTGAACTTGAGTCCCTTTTTTATGAGTGGTTATGATAAACTCTCTACTAAGTTGCTAGAGCGGCTCACATTCGCAGGAGTACTCCATGTGCACAATTAGCCATCGCCTCTTAAGAAAAACGTAGGGTGCTATTAACTTCGGTGAGTCAATCAAGCCAGTGTTAGTAAGCACGATCCTATTGCGCGGCTAATCCGGGTTCGACTCCCAGCAGTGCAAAAAGAACGCTTACTCAGAGATCTCATAAAGATCGCACTGCTCACTGTAGTCCGGGGTTTGGTTCCCCAGGCCTTAAGAGGTTCGGATTCCTCGGAAAACAGTAGGTCCCGGCGCAGCATGACCACTGTAGTCTTTGAGCCGTAAAACCAAAAAGAAAGAAAGAAAGAAAGAAACGAAAGTAAGCACGACTGTTGATTTATTATATATCGTGCATAGATAGGGTTGTTATAGCAAATTTACAATCTATAGAACTATAGCGATGTGTCTCTCCTCCACTTGCCATCTTGATCCAAGACATAAATAAAAAAATCAAGACGCTAAAAAAAAAAAATTATTTTTGCATATTTTGAGGATATATGCGCATTCTCAATGATTTGGGTGGCCTTTGACTATACTAAACTGATTTGACAGTTCTAATCAAAACCGAGTAAACCAACTTTTACACAACGTCCATACCTCCCTAAGCAATAGCTTTATTCACTGTTTTCCTTGATATGGGCAGGTTGACGTCACTCGAGGATAAAGATACAATGTGGGTTTCCCCATAGTATTATAACGTCGTTAGTAATGACATAATCGTAGATAACATGACAAAAACATTGACGACTGAAATCGTGTTTAGATCTGAAATTCACTAAACATTTAAACCTTGTGTGTTTGTTTTTTAGTCCATTTCAAGTTCACGTCTCAGGACTGCAAAAGATTACGTGAGGCGGAAATTGATTTTATAAAAATAGGTAAATCGTCGAAACGTAATAGCGATCAAAAAAAATAAAAGAAATGATATGACATGTGAAATATACAGCTCTTCCTTTATATTACGATTCTCAATGACCATTTTACCCAAAGCAGAAGCCCGAATTTCAACTATTTTCTACTTAAACGACGTATAAGAATCACTTTACATAGTATCGATCAATTACTTTTCCAAGATCTAAATAATAAACAAAAGTTAGTATAGGTTATGACCTAATCATGAGTAAAGGTATGCCCCTGTAGACTCCATGACCAAATGCACTAACCAAAATAGCAGGCTGTGTATTAACTAGTAGGGTATAGTGATAATTATACTAATACCTATCTTAGGCTTTATAGAAAAGGTTTGAAGCCATGGACATTGTGTGACCAAGTGTACATCCGCCCAGGCAATCATAGAAGAGTGACCTTGAGAGTCTGACAATATCCCACCCTGACTATACTGTGTTGACGGAATTTGTACGATATAAACAGATTATAATGCACTGCGTAGAAAGCAATTGGACGAAATAGACATGAAACTGTAATTTCGTCAATCCTAGTTATACAGTTAGGCGTATAACAGTGCGTTTTCACGCAGGTGTAGTAACACAATACCCAACGTACAACAAGCCTAATATTCATGTAGGTTTTTATATATTTTTAGTCCCAAGGTTTCCCAGCGGGAATTGTGCATCTGAGATGGGACCGACAGCTTAACATAAATTACGTAATTTTCGAACTAGGATACATCTACACAAAATTAAATTTGCTGGAAATCGAACACACTCCAGCGGAGTCGAAGGCCTTTGTCATAATTGCTAAAACACTGAGGCTCATACAGTTTGGAAGATCAGGAGTTCAATTTTAGCACTTCGATTTTTTTTTTTTAAGAGGTGAAATATGGACATTATTTAATAGTTCTTAAATGTAATTTAAAGTTAGGCTAATCAGTGTGACTAATTAAATTTCATATTACAGCGTGATTTGATACTTTTCTACATTAAGCTTTGATAAGTAAACCAAGTTCTCAAGATACAAAATATTTTTCTTCCTTAAAAGGCGATGTAGGTCTGCGGCCTCTTATTTGTTTGTTTGGCTTTTTTTATGGCGCAAGAGCATCTGGGCTATACTGCGCCAACGGCGGCCTCTTAGGAATAGACTGAGCGGTGATTCTAAGAAGTTTAGTATAAGAAGACCCCTCATTGTGAGGTGAGCACTCACTGGCAGAAAAGTTGTCCGTAAAAAGAGAGGTGATCATAACAGAAGACATGGGCGCCCATATGGGGACAGGTTGGGCTCGAGCCCCACCTAGTAATTTAAAAACTTGATTTGCCCGAACCTGCTATGCATTTACTTTCAAAAGTTTTACAGTCACATTTTAAAATAAGGTACTTTTTAGCTCATTACTAATTGTCAAGCAGTATCAATTATTTTTGTAGCGTTTTGGTATCTTGTACATTCACTAAAATTCTTGACAGCTTTGAGAAGGAGGTAATAATTTTTCTCAGCCCACCCTCTCCCCTAGAAGTACTGTATGGCCACTCATGACATAAGGGGGTATTATATTAAAAGTGTTTTTGACGGAGAATTGTTGTATGGACAGTACAAATGGTTTGATTGTACCTCAGCTGTATCCGTTAAGAGGGAGTTTTACTGAACTTAGTGAAACAAGCCTATAATATTTTACATCTAATACGTTCTTTGTGGATATGATACTAATATTTTATGCAAGTAACACCAACGCTTCCAATAATTGGTCCGATAGGTTCACTAACAGCATTCAAATATTCCCACAGTTCATAAATATTATTTAAGATTTCCCACAGTCCATAAATATTATTTAAAATTTCCCACAGTTCATAAACATTATTTAAAATTTCCCACAGTTCATAAATATTATTTAAGATTTCCCACAGTTCATAAATGTTATTTAAAATTTCCCACAGTTTATAAATATTATTTAAAATTCCCCACAGTTTATAAATGTTATTTAAAATTCCCCACAGTTCATAAATATTAATTAAAATTTTCCCCACAGTTTATAAATGTTATTTAAAATTCCCCACAGTTCATAAATATTAATTAAAATTTTCCCCACAGTTTATAGAGATCATTTAAGATGTTCCCACAGTTTATAAGCAGTATTCAAGCGTCCCACAGTTCAAAAACAATATTTAAGTATTCGCAGAGTTCCCAAAGTAGGTTTATTTAAGGATAGAATTATAATGCAGGGAATATAAGGAGAGACTCGCTCCCTTTCACAAGAAGTGAATACATAATTTAGCTATTTGTGAATTGGTAGATCTCCTTGACATTCGGACACATCCCCACATCGCGGGGTTTACAGAGTCCTTATTGGCGCCGCAACACTAAAAGGAAAATACTACGTGAATGGATTTTTTATTATTTTCCTCCTATACCCTTGCATATAACTGGGCGACGAAGACCAGCCCACGTTTCATCGAAATAACGTGCTCACTAACAAAATCCTCCTTCCTCGCATATGCATCCACACCAATGCCATGATTTTCAAGCCAGATCAAAGGCATCACATATAGAAAGAGACACCTGCTAAATCATGATCTGTTTCAACGATCACTTTCTTGATCGTTAAGATCACGTTTATTACGATCACTTTCTTGCTCATGTTAAGCTTTAAAATTTCAATTTCCACACTCAAGAGACTCGTGCGATTTCAGAGGGCTCAAACTCGCAGGTTATGGTTACATAATTTATTTAAAGTATCGTACGCGAAATCCTTTTATTGATTTGATGTTTACGTCTCAAAACCGTGCGGAGGTCATTTGGTATACCGGCTTAACGTGACTTCATCAACACATTCACATAAGAATAAGCTTAACGTAATTTGAACCTGTTCCAAGGAGCTGAAATGTCGCTCCAATTGGGCTGCAGGAGCCCTATTGGAGTACCAAAGGATGTGGAACGCAACCAAAAGAAATTCCACCGTGTGAAAAATGAGCTAAGGGATAAGGGTAAATAATTCCCCTGCCCTTTACTGTCCTGCTACTCAGTGGCCAGCTGAAAGTAGTCGGGTTACGCAGAAGCCTGGGTGCACAAATTAGACATTTATATAAAGAACCTGCAGGTACACTCGAAATGTCAGAGGTAGTATTACCTCAAAATTAAACCTTCCACGGCAATAAACACCTCTGAAAGAAGTTAAGAGGGTGTTGGAGGGGTGGAGGTAGATCTCTTCGTCATTAGGGCTTCAGCCCTAACTTCCGCAGAAGAAGACGAATTGCGGCCCCAAATTCAAAAGAAAGAAAGAACGGAGAACAGAACGCCTGACAGATATTAATTGTTCTCTGCGAGAGGTGCGGGGGGCATGGGAATGGGAGGTAGTATGGGGGGGGGGGGCCGACTACTACCAGCAGGCCACGCGAAATTATAATGCGATTGCTAACCGCCCACTCCCTTTTCTGTTCTCCTTTTTCTTTCACTATAGCTTCGCGTTCAGACGGTTTTATTCGCTTGGCACCCGCAAGCCGATCGATTGTTAAATAAGTCGTTGCTTGAAAGCTAAGGTGAGGGTGGGTGACCACGAGGTGTTGTATTTCTTTATATCGAGGATGATAAAATGAAATTCAACTTTGGGCGAAAAACAATAAAGAACTGACAAGGAAATCTACAAGATCATAACGTGTGAAATAGTGTCCACAGTCAAACATTGGTTGACTCTCTCTCTTGACAATAGTGACAAAAATTTGGTTAGGATTTTGTTTATTAAAAAAAAAATAGGAAAACGATATGACAAAGCAGTTGACTATAACTGTCAATAGAAATTGATAAGACCTTTGTCACATTAAAAAGTACACTGACTTTGTCGTCGGTTTTGAAATGAATTGTCTATACATTAAATATATATATGTAGTTTCATCCCATTATTTCAATAAGCGAAATTAAAAAATATAATAAAAAAATAATACACGAATTTTTACTATGAGTGAAATTATTACGTCTTGATTTGTTTTTAAATATTTATGTATTTTAAATAGGCAGACAGTCCCACCACTTCGTGGAAGTTATATTCCGAAAACTTTACGTAAGTCAACTTTAACCCATCAACCAAGCTGCATTGCTTACTTCTACGCAGAGTATTTTAGATTAGCCAAGTGTGAGGTTACATGTTTTTGTTAATTTCATTATCGAAACTCATATATAAATGATATTTTAAGTCGTAAGTATTTATGCAACAATACAATACAGTATAAATAATAGATGATAAATTGTTTTTTATATATGAGATACTATTACCCTTCACAGGGTTAGCATAATTTCCAAACGGTCGGCACACAAAGCCACCAGGGCGTATTTTTTGTAAATTGCTCGCAAAGAAAGGAATGATTTCACGGCGCCTAGTGGGAACCGAACCCACAATCTCTTTATAGCCGGCCAAGGGGTCTGCCAACTGAACTACAGAAAACCTGTCTTCCTCCTCTCTGAGAGCACATATAAAACTTCACTATAAAGGCGGACTATGGAAGAGCCGTTGGCCGGACACCAAGATGTCGTGGGTTCGGTTTTCACCTGACACCGTGGAATCATTCTTTTCTTTGCGAGCAATTTTCAAAAAATACGCCCTGGTGACTTTGTGTGCCGACTTTGGAAATGCCGACCCTTGAAGGGTAATAATATCTCGTATATAAAACAAAAAATTTATCATCTACTATTATTACATCATCTGCTACAATGAGAAAATTTTCCCGCCTTTAGTATAAATAGCATTAGAAAATACAAAGTACTCGGTTTAGACCTCCGATTTTCCTTATGAAATTGTCAATTATTGGCAATTCATAATTTGTCAGTTTTGAAATTGTCAAATGCTGACAATTCACAATTTGTCAATTTTAAAATTGTCAAGTACTGAACAATAGCTATACATTTTTTAATCTTTCGAAATCACTGAAACACACGCAATGTCTTAACTGCTGCAATTTTTTCTGAGTGTAATGAATACGTATATATATATATATATATATATAAATACAGAGTGATTAGTAAAGTCCTTATACACGCAGATAACTGTCGAACGAAGATAGCTATATGTATGAACGTGATGTATAGGTATAGTAAAGTGACTATGACTAATATAAGGTTTTAAAGGTATCCATCCGGCAACGCTATTGTTAGTCAAAATTCTACAATTATTACGCAAATGGCGATATAATACGATTTTATTATTGTAGTGTACACATTTGCATATCATGCGCTTAGTACGAGATTGTGTATGCAATGAAAGTATCGCCCTTACCTGAAGCTTCCCCTCTATTCATATCTGTACGAAGGGAAAGCTGTCACGCAGGGGCGTCCTGTACTTCTTTAACTTCCGAAATCACGATTTTTGCCCTATTAAGGTGATGGAAAAAAAGTCGTTTCGTACTAACTAGCTGGTGCTTAACAACTTTGTAATTGACTTTTTTACCGTATCTTGAATAGTTTTCGAGATAGCAGCTCTAAGTTCTGAATTTTTCCGCTAGGGGCGCTGCACGCAGTCTCATCTTGTAGCCCATAGTTATTTTACTATGCATATATATCACGTTCATACATATAGCTCTCTCCGTTCGACAGTTATCTGCGTGTATAAGGACTTTACTAACCACCTTGTATATATATATATATATCATATTCAACCATTATCTATCCACTGCTGGATGAAGGTCTCTCCAAATGCTTTCCACACAAGTCTATCCTGAGCAATTCGCTTCCACGTCACCCCAACCTGTTTTCTTATTTCATCCACCCATCTAGTTTGAGGACGTTTTCTAGGTCTTCGGTGGTCTCTTGGAATCCAGTTCAGAATTTCTGTTGTCCATCGTTGATCAGTTCTTCTTGCAATATGCCCAGCCCATCGCCATTTCAGCCCTTTTACTTTAACAATGATGTCCTCTACTCTAGTTTGCTCTCTCACCCAAGTGTTTCTTTTTCGATCTCTCCTAGTTATTCCAAGCATGCACCTCTCCATGCTCCTTTGCGTTGTCTGTAACTTTCGTATTGCTCCAACTGTTAGACTCCATGTCTCTGATCCATAAGAGAGGACTGGCAATACACACTGGTTGAAGACCTTTCTTTTTAGACACAAAGGCAATTTCCCCTTCAGGATAAAACTGTTTCTTCCAAATGCACTCCAGCCAAGTTTAATACGTCTGTTGAGTTCTTTCATAATGTTGCCATCCATTGAAATCAGCTGGCCAAGGTAAATATATGAATCAGCAATTTCTAGCTCAATGTTGTCAACTTGTATTTTTGTTTCCTCTACGAAATTATTGAACATGATCTTAGTTTTTTGTAGGTTCATCTTGAGTCCAACTTCTTTACTTCTAGTTGAGAGCTCCTGTACCATGTCTTGGAGTTCTGATGGGTTCGTTGAAAAAATAACAATGTCATCAGCAAACCGCAGATGATTTAAATATTCACCATTTATTTTTATTCCCTTGTTATTCCAATTTATCAGCTGAAAAATCATCTGTAAAGCAGAAGTAAAAAGTTTTGGAGAAATGGTATCTCCCTGCCTCACCCCTTTGCCAAGTTTGATAGTTTTGGTATCTTTATGTAACCGAAATTTTGCACTTGCATTTTTATACACACGTTTCACCATGTCAATGTACACATCCTCAATGTCTGTTGATCTTAAAGAGTTGATGACTGCTGATGTTTTAATAGAGTCAAAGGCCTTCTCATAGTCAATAAATGCAACACACAATGGAAGTTCATATTCATGTGTTCTTTCAATTAATTCTCTTAATACTTGAATATGGTCCACTGTACTGAATCCACTTCGAAATCCAGCTTGTTCTCTTGGTTGAGCTGCATCTAATTTTTTCTGCAGGCGATGTGTTAGCACTTTTGTGAAGATTTTATAAATAGCAGGTAACAAGCTAATTGGTCGGTAATTTTTCAAATCCTCTTTATCACCTTTTTTATGCAAAAGAATTACTGTTGCAGAATCCCATTGGTTTGGTATGTTACCGCTGTTAAGACATTTGGTAAAGAATTTTGCAAGTATGTCTTCTACATATTCTCCAGCTTCTTTTAGGATATCTAATGTAATACCATCATCACCAGGGGCTCTTCCTTTCTTCATATTTTTTATTGCAAATGAAACTTCTTCTTTTAAGATTTTAGGAGCTGTTCCTTCGACTATTTCAATGTCTTCGTTTAATTCACTGTTACTTTCGTATAGATTTTTGTAGAATTCTTCAACTCTTCTAAGTATTTCTTCCCTATTTCTTGTTACGGTGCCATCCTCTCCTTTTAATGCAATGATGTGTTTCTTCCCAACAGATAAACTTCCTTTAACAACCCTAAGGCTCTTGTTATTTTCAATGGCTTTCCTTACTAGCTCACAGTTGAATTTTCTTATGTCTTCTTTCATGCTTTTGCGCAGAGTTTTACAAAGTTCTATGTACTCAATCCTGGAACTGGTATTTCGATTGTCCACCTTCATATCTCTTCGCCTTTTCATGAGCTGTTTCGTCTTCTCAGATAATTTGATCACTTCCAGTATTATATCTGTTCAGTACGCTACAATCTTCAATAATTGATTTCTTGTTTGCCAGGATATAGTTAATTTTGTTGATTCCTCCAATGAGGTGTTTGTATATATATCCTCAAACTAGATGGGTGGATGCAATAAGGAAAACAGGTTTAGGTGATATGGAAACTAATTGCTCAGGATAGACTTGTGTAGAAAGCATTTGGAGAGACCTTCATCCAGCAGTGGATAGATAATTGTCGAATATGATGATAATGATGATATTTTTTTTTTTCCGTCAGTTTCATTGTGTGATAAATATATATTTCAAATTGATCAACTGTACTTAAAAAAATATTTTATATACAACGGTCTTGCGCATATGAACTTTTACGCAGGCTATCTATCCCTTTCAAGACAATTTTCGTAATCCGAATTTCACGTAGGTCAAATTCACATAAGTTGGTGGGTCAAATTTACGTAAGTTGCCTATATATAAACTGTGTAAACTAAAGTATTCGGTAGCTTAAATAGAAAAGAAACACTACCGTTCTTTAGCTAAAATCGGCAAGTACGTTCTCAATCTACCTCAGAGCGTAAGGGCACTAGCGACTCGCCTTGGAATGCTTACCATGAGGTGTGCAAAACAGCTCATTAAGCTTAACTATAAGCTTTTCTGCCCAACTAATATAGATAATGAGAATCATTTAGTGATTCGGTCAGTCGATTTTATACACTTCTTCTTTTCCCAACCTAACGAAATATTCCACACCTCCTACAAATATATGCCACGGTTGCCGTAGAGGAAGGCTTTCACAGCTGGGATCGGATTTGGCGATTCAGCTTGTTGCACAGGTGTCGCATTGAACCAACATAGACACTAGGTATTGGTATTACGAACTGGAACGCCCCATCTGATCTCGGCTGGAAAACCCTTCTTCACGGCAGTTCTGGCAGAAGCTTCGCAAGAAGAAGAATGGGCAAATATATTTCTGTACACAGACGTGTCCAGAATTATTCATTTAGTCAGAATGTACACACATCATCTTGTACAAATCCCTTCCAGAAAAGTCTGGAAAACGTGTTCAGAAAAGACGCTGCAGTTCTGCCAAAGGTGGACCGAAAATTTTAATAATAACTACTACCTTTTTCTTTTTATAGCTTTTTTATGGTGCATTTTATTCTCAGCAAATTAACTATAATATATGTTTGTTTGGAATTTTTATGGCGCAAGAGTATCTGGGCTATACTGCGCCATAACTATAATATATCAAAAATATCCTCCTACCTTTTTTCTTCAGATATCCTTTAACAGTATACTCTACTGTGACGTAATGGTAAACGGGTTTGTTAACTAAAACGAGGATCTACGTTTGGACCCAAATACTATAGAAATTTGCCTTTTTTTCCTTCTCTGTTTTGAGTTTTAACGACGCAAGGACAGCAAAGGTCATTCTGCGCCGGGACCTACAGTTGGAAGATGGGCATGGGCGACTGTTGACTACGGTGTTTAGGAAACCAACACATACTGATAGGTATCTTGACTTTCGTTCTCATTACCCGGCATCACCCAAAGCATCTGTCATTAGAGCCTTGCACCGACGAGCCTTTACACACTGTTGTACTGATGACCTTCGCAATGTTGAATTACGACGCAATAAAAGAGTGTTGAAAAACAACGGTTACCCGCGCAAATTTATCGCTCGTAACCAATGTGGTGTTTGTTAGTGGTGGAAACAGGAATGTAGAGGATGAGACTAGGAAAACATAGGTGGTTTTGCCATATGTGGCGGGTGTCTCAGAAAAGCTGTCTCGAATTCTCAGTTGTGTGAATGTTAAGACCTACTACAAACCTGTCTACACCCTGCGTGATCTATTACTTAAAGTTAAGGATCGCGTCCCTGAGGAGGAAAAATCTGGTGCTATTTACCAAATACCGTGTGGAGACTGTGACAAGGTGTATGTTGGACAGACGGGAAGATCGATACGTCTACGAGGGAAGGAGCATATGCGTGCGGTAGCTAGGGGAGACGATTCAAGCCAGTTGGCTGAACATGTCTTCAGGGAGGGTCACGAACCAGATTGGCATTCGATGAAAGTATTACATCAGAATGTGACGAATCTGGGGAGTAGACTTTTTCTGGAATCATGGGAAACCTACGGTTTGAGGAGTCGTGCAATAAACATCGCAAAACCTCTACCAGAACCTTACAGGATTTTTGCAAAACCTCGAGTTGGGGGTGTTCATCTGACATCGTCGGGTGCGGGGGCTTTCCCGGCGAGGGTTTCCCCGATTGGGGTTTCCCCAGCTGGAACTGCTCCGCACCAAATGGCGTCAGATGGGGATTCCCAACATGCGGGTATATAAGCTTAGGACTTTCACGAACTCTTCATTCTGCCTTCACTTGACAAAGGGAGCAGTTGGCTCCCGAAACGTCGTGTTTTTAAACCTTACGCCAGTGTCAAAATAACTGTTTGTTATAGAAAAATTGTCATTCAAAATCAGTTTTTTAAGAATATTCGTTTTCGACTTGCAGTGTTTGCATCGGCTTCAATCGTAGATTCTTCTTCATAGGATTCCTAAAATGATTTGACGTTTTGTACTTATATTAAGTGTTTATAATTCTTTAATTTTATGTAAAATTATTTTTTATAAACAAAGCACATCAAAAGTTGCAAAGCAAAATATGTACCTCTCCCGCTGAAATATCATTGAGTGTAACCTGAAATAATATTGAGTGATTTTGGACACCAGTTTAGAATAGAACTTGTTATGAACGTATCTCTTTAATAAGTTTATTTTTATAGTTGTCCGACGTTTTCCAATTACGTTTTCTTTTCAATAGCCTTCCCTAATTTGCTACCATGGGCGCCCATTGAGTACTTCCAGGGTGGGGGAGGGCTGAGAAAAATTATTACCTCCTTCTCGAGGCTGTCAGATATTTTCGTGAATGCACAAGATAACGAAATGTTACAAAAAATAATTGATACTGCTTGACAATTAGTAATGAGCTAAAAAGTACCTTATTTTAAAATGTGACTGTAAAACTTTTGAGAGTGAATGCACAGAAGAATCGGGCAAATAAAATTTTTAAATTTCCTCCATTTAGACGCCCCTGTTTGCTACTGACGCTTCCGATCAGTTTCAGACACTGACTCCCAAAACTTTATTACGCTGTTTTTAATTTATTACGCTGGTAAAATTTATTATGCCATTACGTCAAGAACGCGCTGGATCAAATGATGAATTTGTGACCTCTGTTTTTATTTCGCGATGAATTCCAGTTATAACGATTTCTTCGCATTAATCATTTAGCGCGCCACGACTACTTTTAAAACAGCGACACCTATACATAACTATTATAATTATTAAAAATAAATAAATAATTTAAAGATATGTAATTGTGGAAACATAGGAAATATATAAAATATCATTGATGCATGTGTGTGCGTGGGTATGATAGATAGGGTTTATTATATAATATCTGTCAACAAGTAGTTAATAAAATAAATATGTTATCATTTGTATATATATATATATATATATATATATATATATATATATATATATATATGTAACATCAATATTCTCCTTAGACCCATAGCACTGTTGGGCTGCGTTACCTGAAAACGACAAATCTGACACAAAACGAACCCTCCGTAAAATTTTAAATAAAATTAATTTAATTTTAATAAACATAAATTATGTATATATGATCATTTTTAAAAGCTAAATTGTGAATACGCATTACTACCACGATTAAAAAATATCGAAGAAAAAATTTTAGTCAAAAACACAAACGAAAACGTAAATAACATAAAAGCACACATCGGAAGTGTAGTATGAGTGAATTGAATAGTCGGCAAACAGATCAAGGTGGCAATACTTTCTAAAAAGATACAAAAGCGGGATGACAAAAATAAAATGGCGTAAATCGAGGACTGATTTAGTAGTTATGCTATATCATATATTGTGACATCAAGTGCTTAAAAGTGCAGTAGAATCTGGTAAATTGACTACCTTTTCTAAGAGGGAACTGGTAGGAATTTAGTTATGCCTGCACCAAAATTAGTCGTGTATAATGACCACCTATCTATGGTGACAGTTGTCCCCAAAGAGATAAAGCTTTAGAGCCCAGGTTCTACAGCGCATATATATATATATATATATATATATATATATATATATATATATATATATATATATATATATGTATAGAAAATGAAATATGAGTATAATGAGGAATTTTTGTATGAAATTAAAAATTTATTTGGAGATGTAATGGGAAATAAACGGTTCTATAGTTGTTTGTTTTGTTTGGACGTTTAGCACTAAGAGCATCTAGGCTATACTAGGCAGTTTCTATGATGAAATATTATATATATATATATATATATATATAAACTAATTAAGATTATATTCAATGTTATTTCAATGGGAGAGGTACATATTTTGCTCTTGAACTCTCAATGTGCTTTATTTATAAAAAATCATTTTGCAGAAAATTTAAGATCTATAAACACTTAATATGACTATAAAAATATCATATTTCAAGCATCCCATGGAGGAGAACACACGATTGAAATTGGTGCAAACATTGCAAGTTTAAAACGAAAATCTGTAAAAAACTGATTTAGAACGACAATTTTTCTCACATAAATATTCAAAATTATTACAAAATGATTTTTGATGCTTATGTAAACAAATTTTTTTTATCTTAAATCTGTTTTTTACTGATTTTTGTTTTCTACCTTTAATTTATGTACCATTTTTGATCGTGGATTCTCCGTCATAGGTTACCTGAAAGAAATTGAATTTTTTGTAATTATGTTAAGTGTTTATAGCTCTTTAATTTTCTGTAAAATGATTTTTTATAAATAAAGCACGTCGGAAGTTACAGAGCAAAATATGTACCTCTCCCGTTGAATTAACATTGAGTGTAACTTTGATTTTGGACACAAGTATATACTATATATATGTAGTGAAAGAGATAGCTTTGGGCATCTTATTGGATATACGCTTCATTTATTACAGGGCGTATGTATCATAGAAATATCTATAGAAAAAGTTCCCTGCACGTGGTTTTAGTAAAGACTCCTG
>QLNU02015360.1:289884681-289902841 GCA_006491805.2 Dysdera silvatica
TGTATAGAATAAACTTATACTTCTTATAGGCTTTCAAATATAAATTGCTTAAAATTAAAACTATCTTTTTCCAAAGTAACATTTCCAGCTGTTCTGAAATCGTTTACTTGTTCAATCAAATTTTGTTGATTCTGGATCCCAAGAAGAATTAGAGCCTGATAGCTAAGACAGGAGGCCTAATATGGCTTTGAAAAATAGTCAAAATTTTTAAGGCGCTAACGTACAACATATTGTGGGCAGCAATATTACTATTAAGGCTCTCTGTCATCATTTTTTTTTACCCATGGAGAGCGTAATAAACCTCTGAGACCAAACCTCTGGATTAACAGGAAAGATGACTGAAATACAACTTATAATAGTTTAAAAGCCACTTGTAGAGATTAATTCTTTACTCCTTGAACCTAACTTGCATGTCTGGAATTAAGAATAAATAGCGTTATGTGATAGATTAAATATTTTAATGTAGAGGGTTTTAAACGGGATGGTATGGTTATATAAATGTTGAAAAAATACTTCGAATTATCCGGCATTCGTAATAATCTAAAGAACAGTATATTTTAGAAATTAACTCTCTAATTACATCCAGCATGCCGGATAAAGTGAGGGAAATAATGTTTTGGATTTCTGCTACTATACTGTAAATAGACATTTGAAGGTAAAACATTATGAATATTTTAACCAAACGCAACTCCAATTTTGCGGTATGTCCTATAATACGGAATTTTCCGCCGTCAGTAAAACTCCACCTTCATCCATCATGCACTTAACATGCAAAAATACGGTACTCAGGCTTTTAGCCAGGATGAAGGGGCAACTGGGGCGAGGCTAAGGGCATATGGGGCACAAGGCATCCTGGGATTGTTCTGTATATATATATATATATATCATCATCATCATATTCAACCATTATCTATCCACTGCTGGATGAAGGTCTCTCCAAATGCTTTCCACACAAGTCTATCCTGAGCAATTCGCTTCCAAGTCACCCCAACCTCTTTTCTTATTTCATCCACCCATCTAGTTTGAGGACGTTTTCTAGGTCTTCGGTGGTCTCTTGGAATCCAGTTCAGAATTTCTGTTGTCCATCGTTGATCAGTTCTTCTTGCAATATGCCCAGCCCATCGCCATTTCAGCCCTTTTACTTTAACAATGATGTCCTCTACTCTAGTTTGCTCTCTCACCCAAGTGTTCCTTTTCCGATCTCTCCTAGTTATTCCAAGCATGCACCTCTCCATGCTCCTTTGTGTTGTCTGTAACTTTCGTATTGCTCCAACAGTTAGACTCCATGTCTCTGATCCATAAGAGAGGACTGGCAATACACACTGGTTGAAGACCTTTCTTTTTAGACACAAAGGCAATTTCCCCTTCAGGATAAAACTGTTTCTTCCAAATGCACTCCAGCCAAGTTTAATACGTCTGTTGAGTTCTTTCATAATGTTGCCATCCATTGAAATCAGCTGGCCAAGGTAAATATATGAATCAGCAATTTCTAGCTCAATGTTGTCAACTTGTATTTTTGTTTCCTCTACAAAATTATTGAACATGATCTTAGTTTTTTGTAGGTTCATCTTCAGTCCAACTTCTTTACTTCTAGTTGAAAGCTCCTGTACCATGTCTTGGAGTTCTGACGGGTTTCTTGAAAAAATAACAATGTCATCAGCGAACCGCAAATGATTTAAATATTCACCATTTATTTTTATTCCCTTGTCATTCCAATTTATCTGCTGAAAAATCATCTGTAAAGCTGAAGTAAAAAGTTTTGGAGAAATGGTATCTCCCTGCCTCACACCTTTACCAATTTTGATAGCTTCGGTATCTTTATGTAACCGAAATTTTGCACTTGCATTTTTATACACACGTTTCACCATGTCAATGTACACATCCTCAATGTCTGTTGATCTTAAAGAGTTGATGACTGCTGATGTTTTTATAGAGTCAAAGGCCTTCTCATAGTCAATAAATGCAACACACAATGGAAGTTCATATTCATGTGTTCTTTCAATTAATTCTCTTAATACTTGAATATGGTCCACTGTACTGAATCCACTTCGAAATCCAGCTTGTTCTCTTGGTTGAGCTGCATCTAATTTTTTCTGCAGGCGATGTGTTAGCACTTTTGTGAAGATTTTATAAATAGCAGGTAACAAGCTAATTGGTCGGTAATTTTTCAAATCCTCTTTATCACCTTTTTTATGCAAAAGAATTACTGTTGCAGAATCCCATTGGTTTGGTATGTTACCACTGTTGAGGCATTTGGTAAAGAATTTTGCGAGTATGTCTTCTACATGTTCTCCAGCTTCTTTTAGGATATCTAATGTAATACCATCATCACCAGGGGCTCTTCCTTTCTTCATATTTTTTATTGCAAATGAAACTTCTTCTTTTAAGATTTTAGGAGCTGTTCCTTCGACTATTTCGGCGTCTTCGTTTAATCCACTGTTACTTTCATATAGTTTTTTGTAGAATTCTTCAACTCTTCTAAGTATTTCTTCCCTATTTCTTGTTACGGTGCCATCCTCTCCTTTTAATGCAATGATGTGTTTCTTCCCAACAGATAAACTTCCTTTAACAACCCTAAGGCTCTTGTTATTTTCAATGGCTTTCCTTACTAGCTCACAGTTGAATTTTCTTATGTCTTCTTTCATGCTTTTGCGCAGAGTTTTACAAAGTTCTATGTACTCAATCCTTGAACTGGTATTTCAATTGTCCACCTACATATCTCTTCGCCTTTTCATGAGCTGTTTCGTCTTCTCGAATATAATTTGATCACTTCCAGTATTATATCTGTTCAGTACGCTACAATCTTCAATAATTGATTTCTTGTTTGCCAGGATATAGTTAATTTTGTTGATTCCTCCAATGAGGTGTTTGTATATATATCCTCAAACTAGATGGGTGGATGCAATAAGGAAAACAGGTTTAGGTGATATGGAAACTAATTGCTCAGGATAGACTTGTGTAGAAAGCATTTGGAGAGACCTTCATCCAGCAGTGGATAGATAATTGTCGAATATGATGATAATGATGATATTTTTTTTTTTCCGTCAGTTTCATTGTGTGATAAATATATATTTCAAATTGATCAACTGTACTTAAAAAAATATTTTATATACAACGGTCTTGCGCATATGAACTTTTACGCAGGCTATCTATCCCTTTCAAGACAATTTTCGTAATCCGAATTTCACGTAGGTCAAATTCACATAAGTTGGTGGGTCAAATTTACGTAAGTTGCCTATATATAAACTGTGTAAACTAAAGTATTCGGTAGCTTAAATAGAAAAGAAACACTACCGTTCTTTAGCTAAAATCGGCAAGTACGTTCTCAATCTACCTCAGAGCGTAAGGGCACTAGCGACTCGCCTTGGAATGCTTACCATGAGGTGTGCAAAACAGCTCATTAAGCTTAACTATAAGCTTTTCTGCCCAACTAATATAGATAATGAGAATCATTTAGTGATTCGGTCAGTCGATTTTATACACTTCTTCTTTTCCCAACCTAACGAAATATTCCACACCTCCTACAAATATATGCCACGGTTGCCGTAGAGGAAGGCTTTCACAGCTGGGATCGGATTTGGCGATTCAGCTTGTTGCACAGGTGTCGCATTGAACCAACATAGACACTAGGTATTGGTATTACGAACTGGAACGCCCCATCTGATCTCGGCTGGAAAACCCTTCTTCACGGCAGTTCTGGCAGAAGCTTCGCAAGAAGAAGAATGGGCAAATATATTTCTGTACACAGACGTGTCCAGAATTATTCATTTAGTCAGAATGTACACACATCATCTTGTACAAATCCCTTCCAGAAAAGTCTGGAAAACGTGTTCAGAAAAGACGCTGCAGTTCTGCCAAAGGTGGACCGAAAATTTTAATAATAACTACTACCTTTTTCTTTTTATAGCTTTTTTATGGTGCATTTTATTCTCAGCAAATTAACTATAATATATGTTTGTTTGGAATTTTTATGGCGCAAGAGTATCTGGGCTATACTGCGCCATAACTATAATATATCAAAAATATCCTCCTACCTTTTTTCTTCAGATATCCTTTAACAGTATACTCTACTGTGACGTAATGGTAAACGGGTTTGTTAACTAAAACGAGGATCTACGTTTGGACCCAAATACTATAGAAATTTGCCTTTTTTTCCTTCTCTGTTTTGAGTTTTAACGACGCAAGGACAGCAAAGGTCATTCTGCGCCGGGACCTACAGTTGGAAGATGGGCATGGGCGACTGTTGACTACGGTGTTTAGGAAACCAACGCATACTGATAGGTATCTTGACTTTGGTTCTCATCAACCGGCATCACACAAAGCATCTGTAATTAGAGCCTTGCACCGACGAGCCTTTACACATTGTTGTAATGATGACCTTCGCAATGTTGAATTACGACGCAACAAAAGCGTGTTGAAAAAGAACGGTTACCCGACTAAATTTATCGCTCGTAACCAATGTGGTGTTAGTGGTGGAAACAGGAATGTAGAAGATGAGACCAGGAAGACATCAGTGGTTTTGCCAAATGTGGCGGGTGTCTCAGAAAAGCTGTCTCGAATTCTCAGTCGTGTGGATGTTAAGACGTTCTACAAACGTGTCTACACCCTGAGTGATCTATTACTTAAAGTTAAGGATCGCGTCCCTCAGGAGGAAAAATCTGGTGCTATTTACCAAATACCGTGTGGAGACTGTGACAAGTATGTTGGACAGACGGGAAGATCGATACGTCTACGAGGGAAAGAGCATATGCGTGCGGTAGCTAGGGGAGACAATTCAAACCAGTTGACTGAACATGTCTTCAGGGAGGGTCACGAACCAGATTGGCATTCGATGAAAATATTACATCAAAATGTGACGAATCTGGGGAGTAGACTTTTTCTGGAATCATGGGAAACCTACGGTTTGAGGAGTCGTGCAATAAACATCGCAAAACCTCTACCAGAACCTTACAGGATTTTTGCAAAACCTCGAGTTGGGGGTGTTCACCTGACGTCGTCGGGTGCGGGGGCTTTCCAGGCGAGGGTTTCCCCGATTAGGGTTTCCCCAGCTGGAAATGCTCCGCACCAAATGGAGTCAGATGGGGATTCCCAACATGCGGGTATATAAGCTCAGGACTTCCGCAAACTCTTCATTCTGCCTTCACTTGACAAAGGGAGCAGGTGGCTCCTGAAACGTCGTGTTTTTAAACCTTACGCCAGTGTCGAAATAACTGTTTGTTATAGAAAAATTGTCATTCAAAATCAGTTTTTTAAGAATATTCGTTTTCGACTTGCAGTGTTTGCATCGGCTTCAATCGTAGATTCTTCTTCATAGGATTCCTAAAATGATTTGACGTTTTGTACTTATATTAAGTGTTTATAATTCTTTAATTTTATGTAAAATTATTTTTTATAAACAAAGCACATCAAAAGTTGCAAAGCAAAATATGTACCTCTCCCGCTGAAATATCATTGAGTGTAACCTGAAATAATATTGAGTGATTTTGGACACCAGTTTAGAATAGAACTTGTTATGAACGTATCTCTTTAATAAGTTTATTTTTATAGTTGTCCGACGTTTTCCAATTACGTTTTCTTTTCAATAGCCTTCCCTAATTTGCTACCATGGGCGCCCATTGAGTACTTCCAGGGTGGGGGAGGGCTGAGAAAAATTATTACCTCCTTTTCAAGGCTGTCAAATATTTTAGTGAATGTACAAGATAACGAAATGTTACAAAAAATAATTGATACTGCTTGACAATTAGTAATGAGCTAAAAAGTACCTTATTTTAAAATGTGACTGTAAAACTTTTGAGAGTGAATGCACAGAAGAATCGGGCAAATAAAATTTTTAAATTTCCTCCATTTAGACGCCCCTGTTTGCTACTGACGCTTCCGATCAGTTTCAGACACTGACTCCCAAAACTTTATTACGCTGTTTTTAATTTATTACGCTGGTAAAATTTATTATGCCATTACGTCAAGAACGCGCTGGATCAAATGATGAATTTGTGACCTCTGTTTTTATTTCGCGATGAATTCCAGTTATAACGATTTCTTCGCATTAATCATTTAGCGCGCCACGACTACTTTTAAAACAGCGACACCTATACATAACTATTATAATTATTAAAAATAAATAAATAATTTAAAGATATGTAATTGTGGAAACATAGGAAATATATAAAATATCATTGATGCATGTGTGTGCGTGGGTATGATAGATAGGGTTTATTATATAATATCTGTCAACAAAGTGGTGTAAAATGTAAAGCATGTTATCATTTCATATATATATAACATATATATATATATATATATATATATATATATATATATGTATGTATTATACATGTAATCCCACCTTTATGTTAGGCTGCGAATTACCCTGAAAACACTGACGTAAATCAATCTGACACAAAACGAACCCTCCGTAAAATTTTAAATAAAATTAATTTAATTTTAATAAACATAAATTATGTATATATGATCATTTTTAAAAGCTAAATTGTGAATACGCATTACTACCACGATTAAAAAATATCGAAGAAAAAATTTTAGTCAAAAACACAAACGAAAACGTAAATAACATAAAAGCACACATCGGAAGTGTAGTATGAGTGAATTGAATAGTCGGCAAACAGATCAAGGTGGCAATACTTTCTAAAAAGATACAAAAGCGGGATGACAAAAATAAAATGGCGTAAATCGAGGACTGATTTAGTAGTTATGCTATATCATATATTGTGACATCAAGTGCTTAAAAGTGCAGTAGAATCTGGTAAATTGACTACCTTTTCTAAGAGGGAACTGGTAGGAATTTAGTTATGCCTGCACCAAAATTAGTCGTGTATAATGACCACCTATCTATGGTGACAGTGTCTAAAGAGGGTCGCTTTAGGCAGGTTCTACAGCGCATATATATATATATATATATATATATATATATATATATATATATAGAGAGAGAAATGAAATATGAGTATAAGAATTTTTAATGAAATTAAAAATTTATTTGGAATGTAACAATGGGAAATAAACGTTTCTATGGTTTGTTTTGTTTGTTTGGACGTTTATGGCGCAAGAGCACATCTAGGCTATACTGGCCAGTTTCTATGAGTAAATGTTATATATATATATATATATATATAAACTGAATTAGATTACCTCAATATTTATTTCAATGGGAGAGGCACATATTTTGATCTGTAACTTTCGATGTGCCTTATTTATAAAAAATCATTTTACAGAAAATTTAAGATCTATAAACACTTAATATGACTATAAAAATATCATATTTCAAGCATCCCATGGAGGAGAACACACGATTGAAATTGGTGCAAACATTGCAAGTTTAAAACGAAAATCTGTAAAAAACTGATTTAGAACGACAATTTTTCTCACATAAATATTCAAAATTATTAAAAAATGATTGTTGTTGCTTATGTAAGCACATTTTTTATCCTAAGTATGTTTTTTATGAATTTTTGTTTTCTACCATCAATTTTTGTACCATTTTTGATCGTGGATTCTCCGTCATAGGTTACCTGAAAGAAATTGAATTTTTTGTAATTATATTAAGTATTTATAGCTCTTTAATTTTCTGTAAAATGATTTTTTATAAATAAAGCATATCGAAAGTTACAGAGCAAAATATGTACCCCTCCCATTGAAATAACATTGAATGTAACCTTAATTTTGGACACAAGTATATACTATATATATGTAGTGAAAGAGATAGCTTTGGGCATCTTATTGGATATACGCTTCATTTATTACAGGGCGTATGTATCATAGAAATATCTATAGAAAAAGTTCCCTGCACGTGGTTTTAGTAAAGACTCCTGACGAAAGTATTAAAGTCGTATGCATGTGTATTTTTAAAATTAGTTTATTGTCGTAAAAACAGTTTTATAGATTATTTTTATATATTTTTTAATATCGCTTTATTACTGTTCTATTATATTAAATCTAATATTATATTTATGTTATATTAAGCGTAATTACATGCGGGTTGAATGACGGGAAAAATAAGCAAAAAAATTATTTTGATTGAGCATGTGGCTTGTTCTGTGTAAGATGGAAGGGAGGGATATGAAAATAAAAAAATTTCTTTTACATATTTGAAATTAAAGAGGTGTTTAAATTAAAAAGTGTTCAAAAGGATAAATATACTGTATTCGTGAAGAGACAAATATCTAACCTTCCTTGCTTATATCTGGTCAATTTCGGATTCATTTAAAGAGTGTTTACACAGTTAAACACTTTTACAGAAGGGATTGAAATTTATCTTCAACGACGCATATATTCTGTTTTATTTATAGATTATTAATTACTAAAAATTAGTAGTGTACATTGTACGGGAAATGACATGCTTCCGTTTCACTCTCCAAAATGTGGAAAATGTCATTTGCACATTTGTGACATCTTTAAGCATTTTTATAAACGTCAGTTTCCTTGACATTTCTAGGTAGATCTCTAGAGATTCTTTTAATTTCCGGTGAGGCGAATTTTCTCCTTGGGGTTTGCCATAAATAAGACCCTGATGAGAAGTTATTTTAAGTACGCTGAGGCCTAATCGCGAACACGATCAAGTCGCTACAGTGATTCGTAGGAAAGATTACTGCAGAACATATTTAGTTTCACATAGCTATAAAAAATGTTCCTCTTAAAAATATTAACTTCCAAGAGTTATTTTAAAACCCTTCTCTAGAGAATGTTCTTCAGTTGGAAAAAAAGTTTCGTGAGTTGGGACAGAAATGTCAATTTCAACTTCATCTAACGTGTTATTCTTAAAAGCGAGCTCTTAAAATTAGAATTAATACAAAGTGATTTTACAAATCAGTTTACAATATTTAGCTCATAAAAATATTAACTGTGTACTAGATAATTCGTACACGAAATATGAGTAAGCTATTGGAAGTAATTGTTTGTTTGTTTGGATTTTTATGGCGCAAGAGCATCTGGGCTATACTGCGCCATTGGAAGCAATACAAAATGGTGTGAATGAATTTACAACAAAGTTTACAACCGCTACCTCTAAAAAATATTATTTAACGGTGCACTTGATAATGTATATGCAAAATGTAAATAAATTTGTAAGGTACATTGTGTACTTAAATTATATTCATTTATTTGCTTGTTTCTAAAACAAAATAGAATAAATTTGTACGTAATTTGCCACAAGTATGTCATAACTGCTATAAAATCTTAATGGCGCCTCTTTTTATGAGTAATTATGGTGCAATATATAGTCATTGTAACAGCAAATAAGAATAAAAACTAAAATTTCCGGAGGTACGTGAGGACGCCAGACCGGATTTACAGCAGCAGTTGTTAACAAGACATAAATATAACACATACTTGCTAAGTACGAACAAAATCTTTGCTCCTACGGGACCTAGAAGAGCAGTTGGCAGAAGTTAAATTCAATTAATACGTTAAAAAATTGCGTTGTGACTGTCAGGAAGTTTTGTAGTTTTAGTATTATATAGCACTAGTTGTATGTCTAAGTTGATATAGAGTTTTTAAGTACATAATCTACAAATCGTTCTGCATTTTATATGGAAACTTAATCCTTTCAATTGCCAAATGGCTGTTTTCTACTGGATAAAAACCGTCAGGTATTTGTTTTATAAATGCGCATAATCTTCCCAAATTTCGATGTTCCTTTAAAGAGGTATACTAGCTGAGACTGAATGGAATGAATGAATAATAAATCAAGATGATGGGAGATTTGCAAACCATCTTCGTTTACAGGAGGAAATATTAGAAATAGGGTTTCCGATCTCTTATTTGTGGAGCTCTCTGATCTCAATATTCTTTTTCAGAGATTTTTTTCAACCCCAATAATCATGTTTGATTGAAATATTCAGAAACTTTTGCACAAAATTTAACTTTTTTACTTCTCAAGCAAACAAAGGGAATTTTAAAAGATTTCCTCAATATTCCCCATTGCATGCATATGATATTTACATGATAGAATAATTTAATATAAAAATACTCTCTCACTATTTGCTAACCCAAATTTGAGATAATTATTCTTTATGTAAGAGTAAATAATTTTTTTAGAAAATAAAAAGCTTAACTTTTATTTAGACCTATCTTCACAAAATTTATATATATATATATATATATTATAGACGTAAGCAGGAAGTTCGTAAGATGGGGGTTATAGGCTCAATGGGGGGTTACAGAGCTACAACTCATATATTCCTATGTTAAATATACAAAATTTCATTGCAATGGGGTTACAACCCCCATCAACACCCCTTGCGTACGCCAATAATATATGTGTGTGTGTGTGTGTATTTATCTTTGAAATGAAACATAAGGAGTATACAAATATATAAATAATAAAATAAATAAAAGATTGAACAGGAGTAAAATTTACGTCAACAGCTGTCAGTCATTATGAGTGATAAAGGGCTGCTGTTGACATATCTGAAAGCTTGGACACTGTGATTGTTTTGATATTTCACCAATGTACCTATCTATGCACAAATATACATGTATATATACGTAACTTTTCCTTATAATAACAATAATAATCATTTTCTTCAGGTAAGTGTTATGACACTATAAATTGAATACCTCTGAGGAGTGAGAAGCTGTTCTTTCACTTCCATAAGTCTGTGTTATCCCTCTTTTAAAACACTCATATTAGAACATGTTAAGAAGAAATAACATATAAAAAATGTGAAAAAATTAACATTAAAATAAGAAGTGAAATTAACATTAAAAGGAGTGCTGAAATTGATATAAAATTAGTGTTGAAATTAATGTTAAAATATATATTAAAATGAAAGGTAAAAAATGTATCGAAATTGACACTTAAAATTGCTCTGAAACTAACTTGAAATGCGTAAAACATTAGCATTTTTACAAAATGTACGTTTTTCTTTTTCGGGCACTTCGTTTCCATCAGAATTTTTTTATAAAAGTGAAATATATTGTTATATATCATCGATATATGGCATTACAAATATTTCAAACAATCATTTCTGTTTCTCCAGTCGTTAAAACGTTTTAAAATCTAAGTAATAGATTTATATTTCAGTTATTGAAAATAACCTTTTGGAACTCATCTCTACAAACGATTGATATGTATATTTAAAAGTGTGTTTTAATATACATATGTAAGAGATATAACGTTCGCAGTGGACATTTCGATTATGGTTATTATGACGCTACATGTTCTAATATAGTATAATAATAACTTTATGTACCACTATGAAACTACCCACATTATTTTTCAACGAATTCGAAAGTGACCATCTTGTCATTTCTTGCTTAGGGTTAGGTTACAGTACTCCAACTCAACATAAAGGGTAAACAAAGAAATCATACTAATATTCTTATTGCTTTAGAAAATAAATATACCCGTACACATCATAACATATCTGCATGAATTTTAAATAAAATGGGAAAAGCAATAACTATGGTTCTCTTAAATTTTATAGACTTTGTTATAAACTTATGAACATATATGTTTTTTTACGTATGAAAATGTTTTTCATATCTTAGCTGTGACTTTTAAAAACAACGAAGCATTTTAATATATAATTTTGCCTATTTATCACAGAATACCAAACATAATATTATGTAAAAATATTACAATTTCTACCTAATTGACAGGGAAGTGATCATTTCCCCACACCTCTGAAACTGACTCTGAAATTACATCGAAGGTTATATCCTCCCATCAGGAAGTTCGTAGCGCATTTTTCATTCGCCTGCTTTTATCCCTTGAATTAGAAACCGGTCGTTGTTGTGGGGGGAAAAAAACATTTAGCGAAGGGAAACAAAAAGCTTCATAAGCATAACAACTATTTCGGAAAAGGACTTGGGAGAGTTCCGATTAAAGTATGCAAGTTGATTTGAAACATCTAGGTGGTGACTGATCGTACGAAACGTTAAAAATTAATTATTGCTTTCCTCCCTGTCTCCTACCCCTCGTCTTCGCGAGAAACCTAAGCGGTGGAGGCTATGAAGGAAAGAGAGAGGAGAGATTTGAACTTCACACAAGGGGCCTATTAATCAAGCTCTCTCTTGCGCGCGCGAGCGAGCGACTTTCAGTTCGAACGAAAAGGAGGAGCCTTTGATAAACCGGTCTCAAACCTGTGTTCGACCCAAAAGAATTTTCGACGTCGAAATCAGGAGTTTCTCTGGCCAGTTCAGAACTGGATACAGAGAAGAAGCTCGCCACATTTTGCCCCCAGCGAACCAAATTCGCCCAGAGGAAGAAGTAATCAAAGGGAGGCGTTAGTATATCTCTGGTTAATAGTAGAAAGTCCGACTCCAAATCCGGCTTTACTTACTTGGGTTTGTGGTGTTGAGAACAGCTTGTTCCTGGCCCTCTTCGGCCCGGCCGTCGTTTACGGGACGCTTTAACTCGCGGCTTTTCGACAAAAGCAGACGCTGCGTGGCTCGGAGCGGGGCTCTGGTAGCAGAAGCCATGCGAGGGACAGAAAGACTCTCATTGGACGAGCCCGATCACGTGGGGCGCCGGGGCTGTACCACGCTCGGAATAATGCGCTATTAAAAGTGAGCGGCGAAGGCAGCGTTGCCCATAATTCATCAAAAATTGCCAGCGGGTAGAGGGACGATTCGGCATTCCAGTTGGAAGCGGAGAGCGGTCTCTGCGCTCCCCTACAACGACGTCTCGATGAGTTCGTATCAGTTCGTGAACTCGCTTACCTCGTGTTACGGACAGGGCCGGCCGGACCCTGCCGCTCAGGACTATTATACCCCACCGGTCCAGGCCTACGGAAATTGCTACGCCGGGCCGGCTTCGCCGGTACCGCAGCCGAATCCGGGAGGGTACGGTCCAGGACATTACGGCCAGCATTTGACCCCTCATCACACCCAACAGAATGGTGACCCCCAACAACAGCACTATAGCAGTTGTTCCCAACAGAGACTGTCACACTCGTTGTCTGCTAGCCAGAGTCCGCGGACGCCTACTCCATCGGTGACCCCTGTCCCGACGAGTTGCAAATATGCTGACCCTCCGGTCGCCTCCCCACAGGACTTGAGCACTAACAGCTCCGGTAGTTCGTCCCAACCCCCAGGCAGTCCGGACCCCGCCGGACCTTCATCTCCGCCCCAGGTACGACATCCCCTGGGCAAAAATTCAACCGGGGGCGGGCCCCCGCCCGTTTCCTCCTCCTCGTCTTCACAAGGGGGGGTCGTAGGAGCCCCTCTAAGCTCCTCTTCCGGAGGTGGGGGTCATTTGAGCGCGGGAGACTCTTCGGCCGACGAACCGAGCCCACAGCCGTCGCCCTCCCCGCAGCATGGAATTGGTTCTGCGGCAGGACCGAACGCCAACGGACCGGGGCAGAAAAGCGGCTCCAACTTCCAGCAGAATCCGCCGCAAATCTATCCTTGGATGAGGAAAGTCCACGTCGGCCATAGTAAGTCGCAATAATTATCATGTTTCTTTCATTTTGTACATGTCACTTTCCTAACATATTTCGGAGTAAAATGTTGTTCTTTTATGTAAACAAAAAAATAAAACCTCAATTTTTTTGTAAGTATCGGATAAATCATTAATCCTCATTAACCAAAAAATGGCATGAAAATTGGTATTTATGAAAATAAAAGAGCAAATATGATGGATCATTCTTTAAATTATTGCGTGTGAATAATATAAAGACCATAAGATCCGAAATTTAAAGTTCATCTTCCAAAATCATCGAATTCGCATATTTTTAAAGCAGAAAAATAAGTTTTTAGCTTCATAAACTGAGAAAATTTGCAAGTGCAATAGATCAATTTGGCCTATGTGATAACTCAATTTTATTACTTCCCCACCCCCCCAGAAAAAATCCATTACTGCAATGTATAGATAGAGTAATGACATTTGAAATTGACAAACACCATGTCGATTGCTCTCGTTAGATACTAAAACCCTAATACAAAGACATTTTTATTATAAATCTAGATATTAGAATATTTTTACACAGTAGTTTGTAAAGAAAGCAATTTATAAACATATATCTAAACGGGCGTTGTTGAATTTATAAAAAAAATAAATAAAGAAAGCTCCCTTTCGTAAAGTCAGCTTTATAGTGGCGTTAATGAGTATGGGGATTTAGCAAGAGCGAATTTTAATATGCATCTGGTCCCTAATTCAAATAATGATTTATTTAAATCCGCCTATCCTTTTAGATTTAAAATGAAAACAAATTTCGTAAATACGCAATTCCCGCGTTCGTTGCTTAATACAGAGTTTGTCAACATGGTAAATTTGAGCTCATGTGTATTTGTCCAGCGTCTGGACGTTTATTTGAAATATACTTTTTCTGTCTGGTGCGCAAATGGCAATTTTGCTTTTCGAATAGATTACTAACGGATTAATAATTGTGAAAGTGATACCTGATCGTTTGCATTGAATATAAATTCATCCGCCTTGATAGCGAAATATATTATTAAATTAAATATGTAGGTTTATAGATGTATCTGTGTTTTTCAAGTTATAAACATAAAAGTCGGACGAATCGCTGTCGTTTGCAATCGCATTTTGAAAGACACGTGCATGAAAATTTAATGTCAGTTTTCCCTGTGCCAGAAATTGATTGAATTTATTACTGTCAGACACATAGTTTATTGCCGCCAGATTTAGAAAGACGAGCCTTTTTGTCAACAACAAAAATATAGTGGTGGCTTAATAAACCAACTGCTTAAGCATATTGCTCACAGATGTAAACAAACGTATACACTTTAATTTAACATTGAACTTGACAAGCTTCATCCATGTTTATCATTGGCGTATTCAGGGGGTGTTGATGGTGGTTGTAAACCCCCCATTGCCATAAATTTTGTATGTTAACATAGGAATATGTGAGTTTCAGCTCCATAACCCCCCATTGAGCCTATAACCCCCCTTATGAACTTTCTGCGTACGCCTATGCTGTATGTATGTGTGTATGAAAATATGAAATGCACATTTCGATGACAATCCGTCATTACACAAAATTTCGAATACATTTTGGAATATCAGTATACGTTAATATATTTTCCTGATCAAAACATTGCCTACTTATTTAACAATACTTAAACAGTGAACAAATGTAATTAAAATATATGCTCAATTTTAGTTTAATGTTAATCAACTGTTTTTAAAAACATATATTTCATAATTCCAAAATAAACCTTTGAAATATTCATACATTTAGAAAGTGACTGAAAATGTAATCATATGCATTTCAGCTTTATGGTAAACGTTATAAGAAATAGACTTGTTTTGAAATCTATTTACGTGCACAACCTGAAATGTAATATATAATGCTACGTTTTTCAATCATGAAATTCAATACTTCATGTTATATTTTTTCAATCATGAAATTCGTACTTAATATTATATTTATTTTAAATTCTCCCTCTCTCATATTTAATGTTATGTTTATTTTAAATTCATACTTAATGTTATATTTTTTCAGTCATATTTCCAGTTTTCTATTAGAAATTGATCGTGAAATTTGATTTCAAAATTTTAAAAAGATTTAAATATTTACAGATGCTACTGTAGAAAGCCAGTGTATCAAAAGCGTTATGAATAAATAAATAAATTTGTCGCTTTCACACACACAAAATGTTTTATAACATAAATTTGAGTAATAATGGTTTATGCACATAAATAGTCCATAAAAAATTAAACTTGCCAATTATTCGTTTATACGCAAATCAATAGTAACGTGCTGAAAGACTGATTAATTGCAGGCTTAATGAAACCAACCGATTTGCAGCTAAATAATTAATTTAGCTTTGAAATGACAAGTTGTCAGTTTCAAATGCTTTGCTCAAAGCAAAACAATTTTATTTTTACCACTAATATCTTTTTATCCCGATAATAAAATTGATAAACATTTGTTTATAAATAAAGTTTAGTTAATATTAGTCTCGGAAAAAAAAATGGGGATCTAATGTTTACAAGAAAATACGATTAAAAATTAGAATCAATTTCAAAATATTAGAATATGATTGTTTACCTTTTCTTCATGTCTAGTTTTTCTTCTCATTGACACCATACGAGGAAAAAGTATGTCTATTACAAATGTAAACAATCACTTGCATCAATTTTATGCTGAATTTGTTCAATCAATATTCGCGGGTTCTTTATTTATTTTATAAGGATACTCTATTACTGTTGCTAGCATATTAACATACTTTCAATAAATACTTTATGAAATGTATATCTATAATACTAACCTAAAATTTACAGTTTTAATCAAAGGGAAATTGATGACTGTGATTGACAAAAAAAATATTTAGTAATTTACTTTTAATTTAATTCAGCCATTTTTCCCCCTGGTTACTTATGAAAAGAAAGAAAACAATTGAGCATGAAATAACATCCGAGTTCTAAAGTTTAGTCTACTGAAATTATTTCCTTGTTTTTTTTAGGGGGGTTGGGGGGGACAGCAGCAAATGTGGATGTAATGTCGCCATACTCGCTAATTTTATTACCAGGCAGACTTCGATATTAAAATAATGAATTTTACTGCAGAGAGTTCAAATATACTGCAAGCAACTAAATACTGTTATTGATGATTGCAATAACCCATTTCTATTAAACAACCTTCGGCAAATGTTTTAATTAGTAGAAATAAAGAAATGCATAATCGTTTCGAACCGTTTCTGATTTCAGAATGACTTTGTGGCTCTGAACTTTGCTCGAAATAACTCATAAATAAAGGACGGGTTTAAGCAGCTTCGATTAATTACAGTAATTAAATAATTAAATTTTCCTTGTTGTGAAGGTCGGTTCATTTTAGAATTGTTTACACAACTGCCGCATTATGATAAATCATTTATTCCACCGAGTGCTCAATAAAAAAAACTGGTGAATAATTATAATAATCATTTTCAGAATCCTCTCACGTCAAGCTAATCGATTTCTAAATAGACTGGGATCTTACGGTAACCAATTTGTGAAAGCGTTTAATACATTTATATACGTGAGCTGTGTTTAGAGCACAGATTAGATTAAAGTTTGGGTCGACCTAGGTACCTCTTAGCTTTTCACCGAATAAGCAACCTACAGTGCGAAATAAAATACGTAGAAAATCTACGGTATTTCAGTTTTCAGAAACTCAATAAAAATGTACTCACCTGTTGCTGGGGATACCGTTACTGGCTGCCAGTATATAGTAGTTTTATTTGTCTACCGTTATCATGTGGGCAAATACTCTTTTTCACCATTTACTGGAAAAGCGAATGAATGCCAATCGTCAACAATAATAATAGTAAAAATCTGTGGAGTTTTTCAAACACATAAATGTCTTTTTCATTATCTAGAATAGAGAGGGTTCATTATGTGTTTTCAATCGCTCTAAAGACGAGCCACCAGCGACAGAGAAATCGATAACTTTGAGCACGGAATTCAATCTGCCATAAACCTATCATCGGCTTTCCCATCATTACCGCTGGTTGAAAGAAGCAATGACTGTGTATTTTACCCAAAGCTCCTGTCGCGTCTTCGACCATTAAAACACAATTATTTCGCCCTGTGTGGCCCTGAAAACAATCCGAATTGCGCAGGACCCCAAACGTTAGCAGACCTGCGTAGAAATCTACGAAGGGGGAGGAAAAAACGCGATAGAAAAAGGAGGCAGATGAACCTTTAAAACCTACCCCAGGTTTCCGTTCTAGGTGGTGTTTCTTTGGGTGTTGATGATGCTCACAGTCATCAACAGCAAATGTTTTCCCGCGGTGAAACGAAACGGACACGCCAGATGCTAAAATGCCGCTGATGATATCCTGTGAAACTGATGAGGACGCTGGTATAATGGACAGTGAACATGGCAGTTAGGCTTCGGTCCTTCGGATCAGATTTTTGCTGTAAAGAAATCCAGTGCTGGATGGAACAGATGGTCTTCACGAACTCGTCACTTTCAAACGCACTCGCAAGAAGCAACCGTCTACTACGAGCGAAATTTCAGCGTTTCGTCAGTTTCCGCTGCGAAAAAATACTTACTACAAGAGTACGGAAAGACGCTACGGTCTGACGTGGTGGCTTGGAGCCGACTGCGGGCCGTCTGCGAGCCGCAACCGCTTTTCTAGTGTCCCGTCACAGCCGTAAATTTCAGGGAACTGTCAGCTATTTCTTGCTCTTTCTCCTTCCATTCAGGTCATAAAAGTACTCCCCCCAGAAAGTGGGCCTATAAAACCGTTGGGC
>QLNU02015360.1:289902941-289916698 GCA_006491805.2 Dysdera silvatica
GATTTCATTTACTACTATTTGAACTATAAAAAATATTACTTATGAAAGAAAGAAAATACCCTTCTCATTACGTAAACGTCTGTGCGAATAATTATCCGCTGGAAAGGATGGGCGTGATCGAATATTTTTGGTCTGAAAAGGTGGTAAGCTGTGAATATAGTAACAAAAAACGAATGCTAGATGCCTTATTAAAAAAAATATATTCTTTGGCCTACGAAGTAAGTAGTTGGTTCCTCACAAAAAAAATTTAAAAAAAATGAAACAGTGATCAGTGAACTCTTGTCCTAAAATTAATGTTTCATTTAAATAAAAATGTGGCTAAGTTAGTGCTGTTTTTAGAATTATGCATCCAAAATCTGCGGACATCGCCCGGGTTAAGCTATGCGTCTTGCATGGCTTAACGCGACACCTGAACTTAAGCCAGACTTTTCTTTCCCCCCCCCCAGAAACTGACCGAGGAATACAGAGCAAAAAGGCATCTTTTATACAATGAAATCTTCGCAATGGATAAATTCGAATAGCAGACATCTCTATTTAGAGGGCAATTTTCTAATTCCCAGTCTCTATACTCTGCCCTAACGCTTCCAAATAGCGGTCACCTCTGAATAGCGGACAGATTTTGAAGTCAAGTCCTTAATTCAAATGTTTTACTGTATATTGCGCTATGCTACCTTGGAGACTTAAAATAAAAATAATAATTTTATTCAGCCCGATATACATATGTTGTGATATATAACGTGAGATTCGAACTATAGCAAAGTAAGAATATACAGATTATTATATTATTTCAAAAGCTTTGGGTTAGAGTTGGATGAGAATATAAAGCCGTAGCTTGTTGCGAGATTCTCTTCCAACGTGCTTTGTTGTTAGCAAGAATAGAAGGATACATTTTTCTATAGTATAGAAATTCTGCTTGTTTTAAAGAGTTGAGTTCTTGTATTTCTCCTCCAGAGAGACGTAGAAACTATGTATTTCCTTAACTGATTGGCGATGATTATAATGTTTATTAAACCCAATTTGTATACATTTTTCGTGAGGTACATATCATAATCGATTTTAGAAAACACAGAATAAATCTTTTGGACTTCATGTTTAAGATTTGGGTTAGAATTGGAAGAGAATATAAAGCCGAAGCTTGTTACGGGATTCTCTTCCAAAAATGAATATCGTTTTACGAATTGAATATCGTTTATGTGAATTAATGAATAAAAAAATGTTAATGTTATTTAGGATTTGATGGGTCTCATTCCAGAAAACTGAAATATACACCTGGGTAAAATTTGTACATTTCACGGTTTACCAGAATTAATGCCAGAAGAATATCTGAGCATCAGCATGTGAAATCTGCAATTTTAATATAAAAATGTTAGAGAGTTTAGTTATAGTATTAAAACTTATAGATATAAAATTACACAATTGTAAACACATATTTACAAATTGAACATTATAGAACTGAGTCTAAAATGTAGGTTAACATAAGAAGAAAATGGAGAAAGAATAGAGCTAAGAATAGCGAATGTTCTATTTTGAGATATATGTCCTGTACCCAACTTTCTTTGCTTTTCGATTCAGCCTTTCCAAAAATCGTCGGCATCTTTTGAGAACTGTTACTCATTTTAAATTTTTAATGGGTAAATTAATATTATTTAAGAATTATATATATTTAACTACATTAAGAGTTTCATGCTTTTTACGAACACAAAAGTAGAATCTCGGCTAATATGAAAAAAATACCTGTCACTTGAATGCGATTTTTCTCTTTTCCGTACCATTTTTTCCACTTTTCCGACGCAAAAGTAGGAAAATAACAAAAAAGAAATGTCAAAATATTATTTGTTTACAGTGCGTGCAGACGTCAACGAGTCGCGGCAGAATCAGTTGAATCAGTTCTTCAGAAGTTTTGGTTTTGGCATGCGCTTTGACTCCAGTTCTTGAGTACCTGAGTGCAAAAAAAAAAAAAAAATCTTTCGGAAAATCTATAAATTAAATTTTTATCTTTTTCAACTTTATAATGGCAAGTAAAAAAAGCAAAGTATTATCAGTTAGTGAAAAAGTAGTCATTGTTAATGAGTTGCAGTGTGACAAGTAAAGTTCTGCAGTATGCAAAAAGTATGGACTGTCTTCATATACAGTATCGACACTTCGGAGAAATAGAGATGCCATTCTAGCTATTTTTGAACAAAATCTTGTGAACACTAAAAAATTAAATAGTGCGAAAAAGAGGACAAAGCTTTGTTTTATTGATTCAAAAGTTGTGCGTATCTTGAAAATTTTCTTTCATGGATTTTACGAGTAATTTTACGTATTCTTGCCTTCTCGTATTAACCGAGTTCAACTGTGTGTGTATATAGATATATATCTTGTATATTTAAAACTTGAAACCCAAAATATGCAATAAAATGTATGCTATAGCATCAGAAGTAAAGAAGGGAATAAATGCTTGAAAACATCAAAAATCAGAAATTTAGTCTGGATGTATTTGCTGCTGTTTTTGTTGTGTTTTTCGCAGTTTACAAATTCCCGTTATGATCATTCGAAAATTCGATTTTGATTGTTTATTTGAGATAAAATAAATCTCAATTTGGAAGTCCTCGCAATTTAGCCCAACCGTGGAAAATCGATTTAACCAAACATCGGTATCGATTTTTTGATAGCATTTTATCGATTACCGATGGAAAATTTTACCCTCACAGTCGCGAATTCTGAGTATGTGCATAAAGCCTTCAGGTTTCCCGCATTTGTTTGAAATCGATCATTAATTGAATATTATAAGCCATTCGTTATCGCTGATCAGCATTTGCAAAGAACAGAATCTCGTCTCTTTCACCTCTGCTGCGATTTCAACACTCGGTGGTCGAATTGAATATACACAAAATCTTAATTTTAATGTCAGTGGAAAATTACACTCTCCTGTCAATCAATTACAGTTAAGCTCAGAAATGAGCATCTTGTAATACGCTTTCACCCTTTAATTGCTAATTTTTAATCAGCGTTATTATTCTGATAGCACCAAATGTTATTTCATTTTTTCTAATGTCCGTTTCAGCGACTCCGAATATATCGGAAGTGACATTTAGAGTTTAACCCTAATTTTGTCTAAAAATTGCTGAATTTTTGGACAATCATATAAGCAACTAAAATCTCTGTGAAATCTAAAGAAATGAAAATTTAGGCGGGATCAACGTTATTAGACGCCTATGCCAAGGCCATTTAGCCCTCCTTTTCACTCTACTTATGCCTTATAATATATTTTTATATCAAACTCAGCTTGTTTTCGGGTAAATTATTTTTTTCATAATTATTTCAAATTTTCATGAAAGTTTGGTAATGTTTTCGGCACTCAAAAGTTTTTAAAATAAACACCAATAAAGTATTAATTTGAGAATAAGTATATTATGGAGGGGGGGGGAGGGATTAAAGCATCCTCTCTGACCTAACTAAATGGAATTCTATACCAAACCTATAATAATGCGTCCTTCGTTTCTGAACGTCATTGAATGTATTCATTTTCTGTCCAAAATACTAAATATATTTTCAATTACTGACGTCATAATGAAGGGTACTGTGGCAGCTGCGCGACATCGCAGGTAGATGTATAAAAACTAAGGATACATTAATTGCATTTCATAAGTAGGTATGATTGTATAGTGAATAATAAGTAACCCGTAAATATCATGAATTATTGATTTCATGACTGCTATAAACAAATGTTTCAGGTACTTTTATATTAAGCAATAGTTACCTTTTTTGATAAGCGGTAACATGCACAAGGTTTCCAAAAAAATTACAAAGAAAAGGGAGTCTTAAATTCCAGAGAACGTCATAACTTTTTTAGGTGGGAAAAAATAAGGTATCTCCCTCCCTCCCTCTCTCCATACTATCTATTTTCCTGAAGGCTCAAACTGTGTCGATAGTAATAAGGCTAATTTGTTTTCGCCTGATTGTCGTATTAACAAGTAAAACTTCGCAACGTTTAACAAATCCCAATACTCGTACCTCAGGCAGTACGCTGATTCTCAGAAGGAGATATGTCGTTGCTTGAGATTTGATAAGCGGTGTATAATCGGTGTTCGAGTCTATATATATTTAGCGATTGAATTTGATGAAAACACACGATTTGCGAGCACCATGAAAGGTCGTCCAAGAAATATATCTTGGGCAACTGACAAAATAAGATTTAAATTAATAAATTCAAATTATTGATGGAGTTAGGGCCACGAATTTCTAAAGACACGTATACGGAGAACAAAGTAAACGTATGACAACCTATTATCGTGATTCTAGTGCATAATAAATCCTTATTTCCGTATCTGTTGATGCAACCGTTTTGGAAATTGTCACCATGATTATTCAAGGGAGCAAATTCTGCAGGTAAGTGACGAGGCGCCCACGAAGTGTGAGACATGTTATCAAGATTCCAATCTGAAATTGACATTGACACTGACGAATTGTAGCCCTTTGACCATCCCCACCCCCTCTCATATATTTCAGTTGGCCGTTGTTTTTCTCATACAAAACCTAAGTGTCAAAAAACATTTATCGTCTTTTAGATCCGCGTCTTGATTTGATGATTTTTTGTATGTTTACAAAACTTCCATGTAAATCAAAAGGTGACTTTTAAAAATTGGACTGACTAAAGTATTCGCTATTATTCTTAAAAACGATACGTACTATAATGCTTCCTACTTGTCAGTTTCTAATATTGACAAAATTAACAAAATTAAGTAAATTGAACTGCAATCTTCAGCTATTTATCGGCTGCCATTTAACAGCTATTTTATTATACAAAGTTCTCAATATGTTTTGAACTTTTTATTGTAACGTTGTATGTTTGTTCAGCAATTTTATTTGGACTAAAGTGAAAACCTTATCACTTACTAAAAGTGGTTGACGCAGTATAGCCCAAATGCTCTTTCGCCATAAAAATCTAAACAAACAATAATAAAGGTGGTGTTTTTGTACAGCGATGTTCAATGTCAGCATGCAATTGACAAGAATATTGTACTCAAAACAATTTTTATCTGATATTGACGAGACCGAATACCTTGTACTTTTCAAAGTAATTCTGTTGGTAATGAAATTAATTACAAGAAATCAAGACATATATAATTCATTCAAATCTCATATATATATATTATAATTTCTAGCGAATGAATCCACGAATCCGAAAGTATGACGATTCAAAAATCGACAATTAGTTTAACGCTAGGTTTGAATGTATGAAAGGCTTTTAACCTCCAGAACGAATATTTTGAAGTAACAAGAGAAATCGGGTTCTATTATTCATTTCAACATCCTGGGTAAACTAACAAAGATTTATTACCGTCTACATTATGTCTTACATTAATCTGCCATTTTCAAAACTCAAATCATCAGTTTATTTTATTTAAAAAGCGGGATGTAATATGCGATATAAATATTTAAATTGTGATTTTCACTAAATCCAAAAATTTTGGGCGCGCGTTAACCACAATGCAACAGCTGAAAAAACCAACAATTTTACTATTTTTGGCTTTTAGTTAGCGATGACTAATTAATGTTCCTTTTTTTTTAAAAAAAAAAAAAGGAGTAGTTAATACAAAGTTTGGTTATCGCACATTCTGAAAAAGCTCTAACTTTGCGTCAATTCCCTTGCGTCAATTTCTTCTGCTCGAGAACGTCGATAATCTGCTAAAAGTTGAACTTTTAAATGGAGGGTTTTTTCTGAATATTTTGATGGTTTCAAGTTTAGGGAAAAAATACTGTAACGGGGGTGAAAGGGGGTTGGGGTTACCAAAAAAATCTTTTGTTTTCCCGCTTATATATATTAATAAGTCGATTTTTTTATAATGAATGATTAATTGGTTTTGTTGTTCGCCGCTTCTCTAAAAGATTGTCGCCGTTATCAGCTCATAATTAGGGTTTTATTATTCTCAGTAGGGCAGTTATTCAACGTTGGCGCGGTGGCGGATTTTTGGAAGCAGATAACGAAGTGATATATGGCGTGTTGGCATGTTTTTCTTTTCGGTTTTTTGCTAGGATACGTCAGCTTGGCATCGCCAAGTACACGTTGTTTTGGTAATAAGTATACCATACCATCGTTCTTTAGCGAAGTCGCAATTTTCTTCCGGTGATGAAAGATAAATGTGTTTCTCTATATTTTTTCGCTCTCCGTTCCATCATCTTGCTTTCTTCGAGACTTTACCGAATATGTCCAACATCTTCTAATCATTTGAGATTCGCAAAACGATGCGACGCGTCATTGTTTTTTGTTTTTACATGCAGAACAAAAATTTCCGCAAAATCAATGCAAGATTTGAATAATTCTCGTGTTAAAAGAGAGAAACATGTAAATAATGGCACCTTAGAAGGAAAGAAATTGACATCATCCAGGGCCTCGTGCTTTTTCTTAAGTAACCCACTTAAAAGAGGAACACATTTACATCATCTAAGGAAATTGTCATGTTCGAATGCTGTATTCAATACAGCAACGATGTACGTCACATAATCACGACAGCAGAAATAAAATGACGTGATTAGGAAAACGATTAAGTTGACACTCCAGATAATAGTGTTTATTAGTTAATATGCCAATGAAAATGACATAATGGAATGAAAACAAACGTAGCAATTGACTAAAACTGTTTATCATCTCTCGCTGAAGATCCGTTTGCGCTTGATGTTGCTCTTTATCGGCATGTCATTTTATTACATCTGACTTGTCAATTTCCTAGGCGTTTTAAGCACTGGCGTACGGAGGAGGTGTTGATGGGACTTGTAACCCCCATTACGATAAAATTTTGTATATACACACATAAGAATATATATGAAACTATACGTCTGCAACCCTTCTTATAAGCCTGTAATCCTCCTTATGAATTTTCTTCGTGCGCCAGTAGTTTTAAGTGAAAATATTATTTGCCTATGTATAGTAAATCCAGTTTGAGAGAGAGAGAGAGAGAGAGAGAGAGAGAGAGAATGCCCTTTCTATAAAGCGATCACGATTCAATTCCATAACTTATTACTTACTCCACATCACTTACTGTTGTGTTAGCTATTATTTACTATTTTTACCGTATCAATTTTGAAACTGACGTTTATATGTTAGCTGTAATAGCAGCAGCACAGGATATGTCCATTTCATTGTTTGACATTCGTTGTTTGAGATCCAATAAAAATAGTTATCAAAGTAAGTGATCCCTTTGATCCTATGCAATTTAGTAACAGAAGGTATTTAAATTCTCATTTGGTGGCGTCGATAAGGCTCTCGCAGACTCCGCCGTGCGCCCCCAAACGTGAAAGAAACTAAAATAAAAGGGGCCCATCTGTTATCTTAGAGGGGCGACCGGTTATTTATGCTGCTAGTCCCTTACACATCAACTTGACATTAATCGTTTTCGAATTTTCTTGTTGGCAACTGACTGCAGTATTTCTAGACCGTAGCATGACTTGATTTTCTTTGCCAACAGTTATTGCCTAATCCCTTTCAAAGTCATTTTCCATCCTGCTCAATCCAGAGTTTGCCAATTTCCAAGGCTGTGAAAGAGACCTAGAATTATTTTAAATGTATTTTCGGCGACATTTTTTGTTCCTTTCTTTATTTACTTAAAAACAGTTGCAAATATTCATATTGATGTATATCAGATATTTTTAAAAAATATCCCAAGAACACACACATACTATAACAGGAGTAGGCTTATATGTCTTTAACAACTAAAATAATTATTGTATTTAGTTTTACTATGTCAGACAGTTTCGTTGATTACTGTCATGCTTAAAAACTGGATCAAAGGACAGAGAAAAATTAAAGAAAAAACGATATTTATTTTCCACCGGTCATTACGCTGTCCCAATAGCACGTTGTCCAAAAACACTTAGCTATCTTCGGCCCCAAATCTCCTTAACTCAGGCCCCAATCAATGATTTTAAACGCCCTCTCCGTCCCTGGCTCCTTAACTCAGCCCTTATTGTCTCACGACTGAGAAAATCAATCAATGAATTCGATTTTGAGAGGGGTAGGGAGTCCGGGGGGGAGAGGGGATCTCAAAGAACCCACCCGAGAAACCCCCACTAACAAAGGGGCTTCAGAACTTTCGCGAATTCTCAGATAATTGTTTCCGACGCATAAATTTACATATTGATCGCTGAGAATAATTAGGAAATATAATTATTTTCCCGTCCCTCTGTTCGATGGAAAGGGACGGCGACGTCGTGGCTACAATTTCCGTGTAGTTTAGTATAGTCGGCCTCTAACTAGCTTGGTAATTAACCCTGAGATGTGTCCGATCAGTCAATTTAAGACGCATCCACTTAGTGGTAGGTTGGATGAGCCAGTTGCTTGCCCGTCCCACGTCTAGTAACGAACGGGTAAAGTTACCGTAATGTTTGGTTTACCAGCTGGTTAATTTGAATATTTAATCAATTGCCTTCTGTTTGTTGTATTTGGATGTAGTACATTTCGACGCAGGCACGAGAGCGGGACAAAGAGAAACTCGGTTACTTAAAACCGTTCTTGAATCGTTGTTAATTGCGACGCCTATTCGCACAAAGCCAGTTGGAAACTGACGAGAAGGAATCAGTTTCTCTTCCCATCTCTTTCGGTTTCCGCAGATACACATCTAAGCATAGCACACAGAATAGAAACTTAAATACTGTTATGAATTTATAAAGCGTCTATTGGCGACAACAGAGTAAGTTTCCATCTAAATTGAAGAACTGAAAAACGTAAAGATTCGGCCACTACAAAATTTCAGTTACGCAAAGAAGACCACTTTTAGTGTTATAGCCCACAAAATTTACCATTCTATAACGGCCTGTAACCAAACAAAATATGGTTTTAACACAGCTGAAATTGTAGTTAGAAAAGTACATTATTCCCCAATGTGGGTTCAATGTATTTTTTTCGTAAGAAATTTAATTGCGATAATGTATGCTTTTACAATCAATGCCGTCTTCCAATCAATTGCTTAATCAAATTTGATTATCGGTTACTAGATTATTCATCACTATCACCAAAAACTGAGAACTGATTTTAATCTCACGCTGTGAAAAAATAATTTCACCATTCTTGTAATTTTTCATTTGTCAAAATCATCAATTGGATCATTGATCAAAATCATCAATTTGGAAATCCTTTCTGTTGTAGGAGACACTGGTAAGACCTGAGATGTTTAATGCTCAATAAAGGTATGCTGCTCATAAACTTATATTAACCTATTGGTATACAAAGTCTGTGATTCCGATATCGAGCTAATATACATTGTTGTTCTCCAAAGAGTATATTCATCACCCACTGCAACAGCATTACAAGAAGTAGCAAGCTTCTAACATGGAGAAATATTAAGGTGAATCCCGCTGCATTTATAATTTAACTTTAAAGCATTTAATTGCATTCCTCACACATCCCCTTACCACAAACTCAAGGCTCGATCCCTTATGATTAAAATTGGTTTTGGGTGTATTACTCTGAATGAAATGTAACAGAGCAACAATACCTTGGTATTGATGCCTCTTTTCAATAAAATTGTGAATGCTCCGGGCTTGAACCTTAGAGCCACTGAATGTTTTTGCATCTAGATCTAAAAAAATGCCTCTTTCGTGGTGCCAATGAGCATTCAGAGGGATGATCATAATATCAATAATAATGATAATAAAGAGCCCGATTTTTTTTTTCAATTTTCATTAGTTAAGGATGGCAAGAAGAAATTGACAAGGTTTTCTTCAGTGCTTAGAAGGCACATTAATATCACATACGGAAATGATTACCAATGTTAAGAAGGATCTTATTCTGTTAATTAAATCCAGAATTTTCATTGGTGTACGGCTATTAGTAGACTTACGATTTTAACATTGGGGTCGGGAGGGGTAACACTATCCCAAATCTATACCTTTCCACTTACATGCTTTTGACTCCATACGCTAATTTTATAATACAGTATAATCATATGAGGAATCATTAGTCCTCATAATTCTCCTCCTCTAGTACATTAATGGATGTTACAGGTGTCGGTAATCTTCCTAATTCTACTCCTCTTATGAATGCAACAGGTGTCTGAATATTTATCTCCAGGACATTGCAATGTTTCAATGCATCAATGCATCAGTACATGAATGTTTTCAACATTGACTAGTCAATTTCAAATGCTAGTGTCCAATCGTTATAAACAAGCAGTCCTGTTTCCCCCATATATATGCGAATATATATAATGTCAATTTATATATTATAGTGTCTAATCTCTCAATATGTTTGAGAACCTGAAATAGAACATCCGACGACATCCATTATGATTTGAATGTATGTTTCTAGAAAAAATTATATGCAAATAATGTATCGTATGTTCGTTTGTGTGCAAGTATAAAGTATATAAATGTATTGGATGGTTTAGATGTTGGCAAATAATTATTCTTCGCACCAACTGCATTAAAATATTGTCAAAAAAAGATAAAATCATCTAACATTTTACATATTGCATCGGCTACTTAAAAGAATTACCAACATCTTTTTTCCCTAAATAAATGCAATTAATATTTTCTATTCTGCGAAATTTTTTTGGTCTACTTGCTTATTGCTCATCAAGTGTACTGAATATATGAAATATTACATACCCCTAAATTGTGAAAGGGTTTTCCCGATGTCCATGATCTGAAATATATTCTTAGACAAGAAAATTTCAATTGTTGTCACTGCCTTAGTAAATCTTGAATATGAGCTTTAATGAGGATAAATAAATTTAGAAAGTAATGCTACAGCAGCATTGGATATTGACTTCACCTGTCCGTTTCTTAGGTGAGTGGCCTTCAGAGTTCGCAATAGACAGGCATATCAACAAGTAATTTGTTATGGTATGTTTCAAGGAAAGGTCAGATGAAAACTGAGACGATTAAGATTTGTGAATTGATTAGAGGATTTTATTTCTTATTTTTACTTCGCCATTCAATAAAACAGACAATTTAATCCGAGTAGATCTTCGCAAAGGGATAAGATTTTTTTCCCCTCCCTTCCCCTTTTTTTCCTGGCTATATTCCTATTCATGTTTAGCAATATACGTCATAATTTATATTCCTTACTGTCCTTACCAGATATAAGATTAAAGCTTTCCATGTGCTTGAAGATTTAACGATCTTTAAAAACTTTTATCACTAAAAATAAATGCAAATAAATTAAATCAATTCAATTAAACATTGAAAAATTGATTCAACTAAATTAGCAAAAATATAGATCTCATTTGTATTGCAATACTAAATACTTTTATTTTAATTTGCATAAACGCTAAGTGCCCATCTACGCATGTTTTTAATGCCTACATTGTCAATAACACAGACAATATATTAAACTAAATGGGAAAATGTTATTTACGTTATTGAGAAAACTATTAAATTTCGGCTAACATTTATAACATTTGTAGCTATTGAAGTTGTCACTTTTGTGTTTATCAATGGCTTGATTTTACTTTTACAACTATGCATATTGGCAATCAACTTATCTGTGAAATAAACAAAAGAAACAGACATGGGAATTATAGTTACATTTCCAAAAAACTTAGGAAATACCTGCAACTGTTTCGACGGACCTTTTTCCAAAGTAAGTTTCCCATGCTTTAAGTGCTGGTGATAAATTACAAAACTGATTAAGATATGACATCTGATCGTCTTACTAAAGCGTCTTGGGAATCTTAATAGCAAATAGCAAACATAGCCCCAATGTATATAAAGGACAAGGGTCCATTACGAAGTGTTAATAAGACATAAGTTCTGCTAAATGACATTCCGTTGATGAAGGATGACGAAATAGACAGAAGAAATTGATGAAAAAGTAGCTCAGTGGTAATTAAACCATCACCGTTAAACGACTTTCCGATCGCCAATATAACAATCCTTTAAGAACACAGGTGTTCATTTTGACACCTAATTTTTAGGGCTCACTTCTTTCTAAATAATGAAGTCGGGGCAAACTCAACACGAGGCGCCTAAAGCCTTCTTTTTCATCTCCCTTCTTTTTTTTCTTTTCTTTTTTTTTTTTTAAATAGAAATACTTTTTCCTCCTGACTTCGATGCAAATTTTACTTTAGTCACTTTAACTGCAGAAATTTAATGTTCGTTTGTGTTTTTAAGGCGCAAGGGCAGCGGAGATCATGCTGCTCTGGAACCCACAGTTCTCTGAAGAGTGTGAACCTCTCCTGCTAAGGGGACTAAACCCCTAACAACGATGGGCAAGAAAGTGATAGACGTTCTGCGATACCAATGGGAGTCGGATTTATGGCAATCTAGACAAATGCCCTACCGTGGAACAGTGGCTCTACATTTTTCCGAAACTTTTAAGGCCTAGGGAACAAACCCCCGGTCTACAGTGAAAAGTTTTTGGCACCGTTGGGAGTGGAATCTGGAGTAACAGCACGCTATGTCAACGCATTACCAATGCGCCATTGCAGGGTGAAGAATTTTACTTAAAATGGATGAATGATGATTCGTAAAAATAATTAAATTTATTTATGTATGCTCCAAAAGTTCGAATGAAAATTCTGTGATATTTGAGCACTATAAATCGACTTGAGTTCAAATTCATGACACCTTGGATGTCACAAAGTATGCCGTCAAGAGGTCAGCTGAAGTTATCGATTCCGTTTTAGACGATCCATTGAACCCCTTTAAAAGATAAAACCCCACACAGGTATGAGAAAAATGAAATAGCATGCAGGAATGTAAGAGTGCAGGATTTCATTGCATTTCCAACCTTCTGTGTTCTCCAAATTTTGCATCTTCACTTCGAGTGCTGTTTGAAAATCGCTCATTGAAAGCTGCATAGAGCTGTCAGTTTCAGTAGAAAGTAACAACCGATCACTTGAAAGGTTTTCGAGTATTTTTAAACAACTGCGTACAAGCGATTATTGAATGTATTCAAAGAGAAATAGAGCAGCAAAAATTTAGTTTTCTTTTATTCGTACAAATGTTGCCTTTTCCTGGTTACAAAATGTCAACTTTCGAGGTAAAAAAGTACCGAACTTCACAACTCGTGACAGATTTATGTTCGGCCATTATTGTAGTGAAATACAGTTTTCTTGCCTCTTTCGCTAGTAGTAAAGTGAAAACATTGACCTTCTTGATAAAAAACTTGCTGTCAGGTTAAAAAAACGAACAAATAAACAAAAAATCAACATAGAGAATTTTGGACGTAAACGGAGAAAAAATGTCAAATACATTTTTATCAATTGCCAATTTCACCACGTTGAAAGTTTTGTTAGTTACATATTTAAATGGCATTTTTTGTTTCATCTTTGCATGTAGGATAATTACACAGGCTGAATTTAATCCTCCGCACCTCCGATACATTTTTGAAATCCTTATGTTATTATAAGCCTATTTGCAAATCATTGTTGGATCGGAAAATGGAATTTTATATTTTTTTGTTTTTTTAATTTTTTCGAGCGGACTATATTTGTTGATTCAGCCAATCATGGGTTAGGGGAGGCCAACCTTCTTTTCAAGATTACACGCCCACTTGGAGCAATACTCGACTTGTTCAGCCAAATTAGTATAAGATTTATTACGGCAGTATTTCGTTTTATGACGGAAAAAAAGGTTTAATTATTGGTTTTATGACTATTCAACGCGGAATAGACTGAACGGAATGATTTCATATTTTTGCTAGAAACTGATTACGCATATAATAAATTAGACAGGGCTAATTGTAATAAAGGTGTAATCTGCAACATTCTCCAAGAAAGCTCGCTAAACTATTACATGCAATTTTCTAAAGAAAACAAACCAGTTTAGCTGAAATT
>QLNU02015360.1:289916798-289932254 GCA_006491805.2 Dysdera silvatica
ATTAATATAATATAATTGTGTAGTCAAAAGCTTAACATATTTATTGCTTTTATCAATTTAACGGTATGACATCAGTACTTTATATCATTTTTTGTTTTTCAACAAGGAATCTAAAATGGAAAGTGACGCGACAAAGGCAGTTTCACCCGAAGAGTCCCGTCGATCTATAAAAATTCTTATAATGGTACCATGTGCAGGTAAATAAAGTCAAATAAACTTTGAGACTATTGACGTTATTTTGAGGTTATAAGCTAGCCAACTCTCCCTCCAGTAAAAGTTCATTGGTACGAAAGTCAGCATATATATTTTTTTATTAAGGAATTTTGATCTTTCACTTTTAGAGCTAATTCCTTTACACCCCTCCAACTTCTTCTGAAAAATAGCCTCTAGAATGTGTGTGCTCTATGCTTTCGAGTGGTTATCACTGTGCTTTGCATTTTATGCCCTATTAAAATCATTATTCTTTTCCACAAGTATATGTTTTACCACTATCTTTCTTATTAATGCATTCTCGCAAAGACTGTCAACAGGTGGTATATATATAAAAGTTTTCCTCGCCCATTCTTGGCGGAAACAGGCTTTGGGACGGGCAGAGCGCCATGTTCCCAAGCCTCTTTTTACATCACTTCTTAATGTGCCATGTCTAGAAACTTCCTGACAATGTGACACGTGTTTAGGATTGTGGCTTTTTGTATTTCAATGTAGGTGTTTGGGTCAATGTTGAGTATCTCCAAATTCGTCGCAAGCGTTTTTGGTACTATCCCTGTTGCTGAGATGACTAACGGGATGATGAAGATCTTTTCCATACCCCATATATCTCGTACTTCATGTCTGAGATCTTGGTACTTGGTGATTTTCGTTGTGTAGGTTGTCTGTATGTTATTGGTGTTGGGTACTGCTATGTCGATTAAGTACGTGGTCTTATTCGATTTATCGACGAGGGTTATGTCAGGACGGTTATGTGGGACTGTCTTGTCTGTTATGATTGCTCTATCCCAGTAAAGCTTGTGTGTTTCGTTCTCATGCACGGTCTCTGGCTCATATTTGTAGTACGGGCATTTTTCTGTCAGAAAGCCAGCATTCGCTGCCAATTTCTGGTGGACTATTTTCGCTACTTGATCGTGTCTATGTTTGTAGTCTGACTGCGCAAGGATCTTGCATCCTGCCATCACGTGTTGGATTGTCTCCGATGCCGCATGACAGTGTCTGCATTTGTCGCTTTCTATGTCTTTTCTCTGGATGAATTTCTGATTGTTCCTTGTTGCGATCACTTGGTCTTGGATGGCTAGCATGAATCCTTCTGTCTCTGGCTGGAGAGTGCCTTTGGCCAGCCAAGAATTTGATGCCTTTTTGTCAACGTGTGGTTGTTGCAGGTCATTGTAGTGCCTGCCATGTAATGGTTTTCCGGCCCAAGTTCTCAGTTTCTGTTCGTTGGCTGTTTCGAGGACACGCTCTTCGGTACTACACAGGTTTAGTGGCGTGTAATTTGCATCTGCTTGTATTATGGCTTGGATGAGTGGCGATCGGGGACTCTTCAACTGGAAGTATTGCCTCATGCTCTGGATCTGCTTGTCATGTAAGTCTTTGAGGTCCGCTTGTCCGCGTCCTCCTTCTTCCCGGGGTAGTGTTTGCCGTTCAATTGCCGTTGCAGGGTGTAGTTGTCCGGCTCTTCTCTGGATGGTTCTCATTTTCCGCTGGAGTTGTTCTAGTTCAGTGTTGGACCATTTGATGATCCCGAAGGAGTAGGTGAGCACTGGTACCGCATATGCGTTAATTGCTTGCGTGGTGTTCTTCCCGCTCAGTTTCGTCTTCACAATGCTTCTAAGTCTTTCTTGGAATGCTTGCGTGAGCTGGACTTTGACTTTCTTGTGCTCCTGCTGCCGTTTTTGCATTATCCCTAGGTATTTGTAGGTTTCGCCCTCGTCCAAGGTCTTCAGTAGTCTCCCGTCTTCGAGTTCGATGCCTGGTAAATCTTCTTTGCTATTCTTCTGTATTTTGCACTTATCGAGGCCGAATTCCATTCCTATGTCCTTGGAGAATGTCTCTGTTATACTGATGAGTTGTCGGAGTTGGGTGATTGTTGGCGCGTATAGCTTGATGTCATCTACGTACATGAGGTGGGAGACTTTATGTAGGTTTCTCTTGTCTTTCTTCAGCATCCTTGACAAGGGGTTTAACGCCAAGCAGAACCACTGGGGGCTTAGTGCGTCTCCTTGAAAGATTCCGCGGCGGATGGGGATCTCGGCCGTTTCTATTTTACTGTCTGGCGTGTTTAGCTGTAACCGGGTTCTCCATTGTTTCATGCTGCTCTGTAGGAATCGGATGATTGAGGGATGCACTTTGTATATGCTGAGTATTTCAAGGAGCCACGAGTGCGGAACAGAGTCGAAAGCCTTCTTGTAGTCTATGTATGCGGTGTTGAGTTTTCGCTTTTGTTTTCTTGCTTGTTCCAGGATAACTGAGTCGATGGTAAGCTGCTCTTTACATCCCAGAGTCCCTTTCTGGCATCCCTTTTGTTCTTCCGTCATTAAGTTGTTGCTTTCGCTGTGCCGGCTTATTTTTTCAGAGATGCACCCCGTGAGTATCTTGTACAGGGTGTTAAGGCACGTAATGGGTCGGTATTTCGCTGGGTTACTGGTATCCTGGTCCTTCGGTAGGAGGTAAGTTATTCCCTTGCAGAGGAATTCAGGCATTTTGCTGGGGTCTTCAATTATCGCCGTAAGTTCCTTGGCTAATGGGCCATGGGCGCTGGTAAATTTCTTGTACCAGAAGTTGTGTATGCCGTCAATACCGGGTGCTTTCCAGTTGTGCGTACGTTGGATTACCTGCTGGAGTTCCTCTATCGTGATGCCCGTGTACTCCATCTCCTCTATTCCTCTCGTAGCCTCCATTTCTTGCTGAATCCAGGGGGCGCTTTTGTGCTGTACTTCATTGGACCATAGTGTCTTCCAGAAGGTCTCTATTTCTGCTGGCTTTGGGGCTTCGTACTTGTCTTTGTTCGCTGGGGTCTCTCGAAGCTTCCTGTAGAAGGCCTTCTGGTTTGCTTGGAATTGCATGTTCTGTTGTTTTCTGTTGGTATAGTCTTTGTATCTTCGGAGTCTTCTGGCGTATACACCCAGTTTTTGTTTGAGGGTATCCAGATATTCGCTGATATGTTTATTGGGCTCTTCGTGTCTTGTATGAATCCTATTTCTCTTAAGGGCCATCTTCACTTTCCTCACTAATTTCTTACTCCTATTTCCCTGCATGTACTGGGTTATTCGCCCTATGCTGCTGCGGAGCTCTTCTATTCTTTTCTCCAGTCTCACTTGCCATGGTGGTTGGGCTTTGTTTCCTCTGTTACTTCGGCCTTCGTTCCTTACTTCGTACCCATTGGCGCGTGATGCCGCTACTGCTGCACAGTATATGGCGGTGTGTATTTCCTGTAGGGAGTTGTGGTTCTGTAGGTGTAGTGGCAGGGTATGTTCATTGAGGATCTTGGTTGCTTTGCAGAGTTTCCAAGATGCCGGTTGGCGTGGTATTCTTGGCCTTGTTGCGGCATCCGAGCCTTCATATTCCGCCAGGGCACATTGGAAACCTTCTTCCATTTTCTCCACGTCCCTCCTCTCTTCTTGTTCTATGCTTGTTTGGAGCGGTTCTCTTGGGCTACTAACTGGTGCTTCAGGGTTTGCCACACTGGTTGAAGTGTTTGCCAGGTCATTGGCGACTTCATCTCTTAACCTTTGTAGTATGGGCTCTGCTAAGAGATTTCTGGTTATTATGTTCCTGCGTTGGGTTGTTATCCTTTCTATACTGATGTCCAGGTGTGGGTACTGTTGTGCGAATTTGGCGTGAAGTGTGGGTCTGTAATTTGTCATGTCTGTTTCCAGCTTTGTAATCGTATAGTAGGTGCGCATGATGTAGGTGTTCATATCTATTGTCCATGACATGCGCTGGCGTGGTCTTTCAGCCCTAGTGGTTGCACCTATACTAGGCTGCAAAGCACTTTGGGCTGTGTTGGTTCTAGTAGCCGTACAGTTGGAGGCGCCGCTACAACCGCCGACACCTCCAAGGAGAGACTGTTGCATATTTTTCGAACGAGCCCCTCTGCTTAAAACTCGAACGCGGTTCTGATTTAAGAGCGCGACAACCGATGCTCCATTCATATTTTCATTATGGTTCATATCATCAGAGTCTGAGATAGCCTTTTTCACGCCGCCAGGGTACCGGGGTATATATACATATGTATATAGTTATATGTCTAAACCTTTGTCCTTTAAAAAAAAATATGATTTATATAACCGATGAGAATTTTTGTAATGAAATGACACGTGCTTTTTTCTAATCACAATTAGAAAAAAGTTTAGATTGAATAGTTTTTAAATTGACCTCTTCATGTTATTTTCCTGCATTTGTTGTCAATTACTTGCTCAAAACTAAGTAGTTCAATAGATTGCGTTTTTAAACTGGTGTCATTAATACAAGGAACGTGCTAACAAACAATAGCATTCAATAAACCTTAACAATAATTCAGCTATTTTCTGTAATGAAATATATGCGGCATTAACCTTATCATTATTGATCCATATCGAAACTGACGAGTTTCACATCACAATGTGTTATGTATTACTACAGATCTTTAGCGTGCTAGTTTTGAAAATCGTGTATAATTTGAATGTTTCGTTTTGTTTGAGATATGTCGATTTTTCAAATGTTTTTTTTTTAATTTTCCTTTTTATGGACGTTTTCCGTTGTTTTATAGATCAGCTGTTCGCACATTTTCTGTTATACTATGACAGGGGCGTCACTCAGCATTAAACAGTGGTAGGCCTGCACCGTAAACAGAAGTAAGTAATATGCGGGGTCAAAAACCTTAACACCTGGTTTGAAATGAAGGTATTTGTATTTTAAGCGGAACTTTAACACCCCAGCAATTGACTGGACTTTGTCTATTCTCAGAAGTGAGTTTTTTAAATTTTAGATTAATTCGCATGTTGACAAAATTACGTCAGATTTCGAACTCTGTAACCAATTTGACGTCAATTCGCTTCCATCATGGTCGTTTATAAAAACGAGCAGAATTGTCGTTCAGGTTACCAGTATTTAATGGAAGTATTAGTTAGAAGGCCTACCAAATGCATTCGGACACGACGCCCCTGTGCTATGTATGTATATTTTTCCATTATAAACAATTTTTGTTATATAAATCATTATATTCAAATAATGGTTATAATTTTATTGGTTGTTATATATTTCTCCAAATCTCTTTTGAACGATTTTTATATTTCATACAATAATTTTATAATGTACTACACACACATAACTTGCAAATTTTATGAAGTTACAATTATTACTTCACGCTCTTGTGAGCAAAAAGCTAGCGGGTTGGATTTCTTTATGTAATAACTAATTAGCCAGGCCTATAGCCAACAAAAGGTGAGTTAATATTTATAGAAGGGACAAAATTTTATTCCACTGTAAAAGCACATTGACATAGAGAGTTAAATGTAATGCGCTATTGCAAATGGTTAGGAAATTTGCGTTCTATGAAGACTTGCTGAATTTTGAAATATAACTTTGTTTTTCATAATGAAATTACTTAAATATATCTCATAATAGCGCACTCATTACAAAATGATAAAAATTATTAAATAAATTAAACTTCACAATGTGAGTCAAGAAATATGTCAATGGCAGTTCAAGAAAAATATATTTTTTTTTTCAAAGAAAAACTGAGAAAATAAATTAAGAAATTTCGTGATAGAATTTACAGAGCATTGACAATATGATTCTCTCGTTGGCGAGATGTTATCATACTAGCACGTTATGAAACTGACAATTATTCAGGTGTATGACGTCTTATTCAAAACTGATGGCCGGCGACCTTTAGAAACTTCCAAGGTGAGTTTGTAAACCTCTATTAATAGCCAAGAATTCGACAACTCGTTATGCGAAATTTGGGGTTCGTTTGACAAGGACAGATGAAAGAGATCGACATTTCGGAAGGCGACAGCAATTTAGGTGAGTTCACTTCAATTCTAAGAGAATTGCGGACCTTGTATAAGTGCGTCAGACAGACGAATGCTTGTAGCAGCAGAATTATGCCCCGTGCATGGCAAAGCGTTAAATGACAACAGGAGGCCTGTGTAAACGACAACTCAGCAAAAGCAACCAAAGGCGTCATTCCGGAAATACATCGTGAAGATGACAAGGAATATGCAAGTGATTATAATATGTGCTTATAATTTAGATTATGTATAGTTTTACTTATATAATAAGTTTTTAAATTATTCATTGTATCCCTAAGGTTAATTTAGAGGGATAAGTTTCTGTCGTACATAAATAATTGTTTCTAAAATAATAACATTTCGCGTAAAAACAGCAAATAATCAGACTTCACGCTGTGCCTAAGGTAGGGAAACTTTTCATGTTCGAAGGCCACATCAAGTTGGCTGTACTGTAAGACAATCAGAGAGGACCATTTCGTTGAATCTTCTTTTACCCTTTTGTAATCTAAATATGTTCATTCTATCGTATAAAAAAAATATAAAAACATATATTAATAAAAATAAAAGGGTTTATTCTCCAATTTTTGGATTCACCCAAAAGGCCCCACTTAGCGACATAGAAAGCCGCAGATTCACCACTACTTCCTTAAACCATCATGGTTGATTTTAAAAACGAATAGACTGGTTTTCCGAAATAGACATCTTAAACTAAAAAACTCATGTGTGAGCATCAAGTTGGGAGAAATCGATTTGACAGGAGTGAAATCAACGCAAAAATAATTCAATTTCATTTTTAATAGAAGCGGACGTCAATATCATAGCTAATACGTAGCACTTGATGTCCTTTTATCCCTTAAAATGAAATGTTTTACGATGGAGGACTAGACATTGGTATGTTTAATAATACGTTTGCAAAGAAGACCATCGGTCTGTCATTTTTTTAGAAATTTATGAGTGTCAGAGTCTTAATGACCCCGTGCACGAACTTCGTGAAACTGAGCGCAAATGACGTCATTTAAACGCCGTTGTTAATTACGTTAGCCTATATAAAATATTATTCAATGGAAGTTCATTCTACGGAACATTGATTCAATGAGAAATTGACATTTAGAAGCAATTATTACTACGCGATGTCTTTATCAGATAATCGGTGATCTACATGATCTATAGAAGCTTCCAAATTCAAATAAATAACTATCATTTCAAAGCATTTTTTAATAATAGAAATAGTTTGAAAATCTTTTAATATCGCCAAGTTTGATTCCGCAATAATAAAAACGTCAGATAGTAAATTATTAGAAAATTTATTCATTTATTTTCAGTATATTTGGATCAAATACTCCAAGATACATCATCTGCTGTTAACTTTCCTTAAATAATTTTCTTCTCGAAATTTTGAGGAAGGCTTTTGAACCAAAACAAAAATAACAGCAAAATAACATTATGTTTAAAATTTATTGGTTACATTGAAATTCATGAACGTTGCATAATCAGCTTCACACATAATCACTTTTTCCATCTACGAATGCTCTCTGAAAGAATATTTAAATTTCCAGTATTCCAACATTCATTAATCTAAGCATTAAATTGTTTTTGATCAATTTCGTGAATTTTGCGTCATTCTCTTTATGGTTTGTTGCCAAAACAATTTTCTCGAAGATGAAATATTTCCTAAAAATAAAATAAAAATGTAAGCTAGTTATAAATCGTTTAAGACCTCTATAATGGTAGGCAAAAATGCATGCTAACGAAAACGAAACGTCATATATATATACAGTAAAACCTGCTTAAAGTGACCATCTTTGGGACTAAACTGAAATGGACACCATAGACAGTGGGTCATTATATACGACAGGCTTTGGTATAGGTATGACTAAGTCCCTGTCAGTTCTCTCTTATTAAAAATGGACACTTTATTCAGGTTGTCAATTTACCAGGTTCCACTGTATTTACTATATATTCGATATAGCAAGCTCATAGAATTGCGATTTGGAAAAGGACGCTCTTGATAGAACACTACCCTACTTTTGTACGTTTCTGATCATATAAAATTAAATACTGTAAAACTTTCTTTAACGGCCACCTCTAAACAACAATAACCTCCGAAGACCAGCTATATATTCGTGGAATCGAACACGTTCCATAGGATTAACATTAGAACTGACCTTTGAACTGCGATTTCCGAAAGACAACCACTCGTAGGTATCATGAAAACATTCTCAACAGACACCCAAGTGTACTTTCCAAATTCATTAGCAATCCAAAATGTCAAAAATGAAAAGCAAAGCTTTACCGACGTACCTGCAATTTAACCAACCCTTAACTGTTGCTAGACAACACTCCCGCGTCACATTCCAGTCATTTTCATTGGCCAGTTTCAATAGAAAGTGACCAGAAATTGATAGTAAATAGGAGGGAAGAGGGAAAATGTGATGAAAAGTTAGAAGCTGAAAAGAGTGTATAAAAAGAGAATGGCTACAAAATTCTGATATCAAAGCATATTCCGATGTTCTTTCAAATTTCTGGGCGATTCAAAGCTTTGCTTTAAATAAAATCATAATGGACTATACAGAAAAATAGCAGATACTATTTCTTTAAAAAGAGGTACAGGGTGTTCTGAAAACATCGGTTCAAAAGTATATAGCCGTGATCCTTGTGCAAAATGGACCATAACGGCTATATACTTATGATCCGGTGCTTCCGGAACACCCTGTATTTATCATAAAAACAAAGCATTTCGCATTGCTTTTTTTTAATGTAAATTAAAATAAATAAGAATTAGTACAGTTTAAATAACTATCTGTGTTTAGGTGTTAATTTTATTTATTTTAATATCGAGCCTCTTAATAGCAGCCACCTCCAAAATAGGACAGTCACTTTTACCGAATCCCACACAGGTTTTACTAATGAAAAAAAAAATTTAATCGCTTTGTTTTAATGAAAGTGATTACAAATTAGAGAATTTCAAAAGTTGCAACTTCGCTATTATTTTGAAATGGACAATATTTAAGTTTTGCTTGCTATTTCACTGTTGGCATGTAAAGTAATATAATTAAGGACTTTATGCGACTGCCTTATGTATTATTGGAGTACTCGGCAGCCTAAATTCAATACTTTGTACCGTATAGAACAGTTAAAAAAAACAGATTGTGTTTACGTTTTACGGCAACGATGGCCATGTTGCGCAGAGACCTACGATTTTTCCAGAAATCCGAACTTCTGAAAGCGTAGGTCAGAGGTCAACAACCTATGGCATGCATGCCATACTTGGCAATAGGACTATCGTTAGATGGCACGCTAAGGAATTTTAAAGAAAATTCATTGTGAGAAATCCCCTCCTTGGCTAGCAAGGAAAGTTCTTGAAGTGGTTGGTAATTGCAAAACGGCAATTGTTATATGTCATTGGAAAGGTCCCTTAAGGTAGATTTCACGTGTAAAATATTTCACTTAAATGGCCCCTCTATAGGGGGGGGGGACGGTAGAAGCCAAAACATATACTACGCTCTACGTACGCATATATTAAACAAAACATTGTCCTATGTATATCAAATTTTAGCATTTTTGTTGCTCTATCCAACCAAATTAATTATTTTTTAATAAATCGCCAATTTAAAAAGTTTTAAGTAAAAAACGTGATTTTTGCATTAAAATGAATCATACATGCACGTTAAATTGTATGCATGGCCATTTGCAGACCAGATAAGCAATTTTATTGTACGAGGACATTACAAATAATGATTTACTTTATGAAAAGAATAGAAATTATCGCCATAGACTACTCATAATGATTTCTGGCAATGTCAACACTTGATAAAGGCCATTGCCTTATGATTAGAAATCTCGTTTTTAACCCAAAACTTTTTTCATCGACCAGGTTTTGATCCTGATTGTCATATATCAAAATAATAATTTTTAAGAAGATTTTTATAGAAAACGAATTAAATAAAACAAGTAACTTGTTTCAAAAAGCAGCAATTGACACGAGAGTATTTAAATTAAATTGAAATAGGACCATGCGATTTTTATTTTAAGTTTTTTTTTTCTTTTTTATTTATCAGGAATTTTTACAGTTGACATTTATTTCTGGTTTGTTTTTAAATTTACTTTATGTTTTATCGTGCACATGTTGTTAGCGAAGGTCAGTGTGAAAAATAAAAAACAAATAACAAGGTAGGAAAAAAAGTGTAGTATACAACGCATGAAAAACTAGTGATAATGGTAGAGCTCAAAAAAGCATTTGTAACGAAGAAATTTACTGCAAAAATCATGCAAACTCTTGATACATGTAGATTTTTTGTCACAAATCTGGCGAATGGGCTCTTCGAATGAAAAATTTTTATCTTTTAAACCTTTAAACTCCACGTATCAAACCCGCCTTTGAATTATGCGTACCTAAGCACTGGTTGATATGTTGAAGATTGGAATTGGTTTAAAATAGCTTTGAATTTTTAATAGGTTTTCACGCCGATGCATAAACGTTCGATTTCCTGCAGGAAATGTATGTTTTGTAAAACGCTTGATAAAATCTTTCCATTTATGGAAACAAAAAGAGATCGCGTGATTTCATAAAACACGCTGAACCTCCTGGCAAAAATTTTAGTAAGATAGCAATTCCATCATTTTTATAAAGTTCGCTAGATTTTCGACCGTTCCGTGTATCTACAATCAGAACAGCTTTCTTTTCTACATTTCGTTCATTAATGGGATTGAAAATATTTTGGACAAAATTCCCTACAAGTCTCTTATCCAATTTGATACACGGAATTACGAGATTTTCCTGATTAGGTAGTTGTATCTTTGAAGGAAATTGATCACCTACATCCTGGGCCCAAATCAGCATTGGCGACAACAGTTTTCCTCTCCATGGAAAGAATGGGCCGGATACTATATGCATGAGTTCGAGCGTTTGGTTAAGAGATAATAGCTGTAACAATTTTTTCGTTTTTAAATAATAATGTGCGATTAGAAAGTGGCTTATAATTTAACCTTGACTGGTCCGCCTTGAATATTTCATTCGCTTCAAAAACTTTGGATAAATATTATTAATGAAATCGAGATGAAATTCAACGCTTTTATTCATGACCTGCTCGATTTCACGCTGTTTCTTAAAGGAAGCGGATATGCAGATATTTCTTGATGAAAAATTAAACCGTATCAACCCAGTGCAAGGAGACTCTGAAATGGATCAATCCATTCAATCTTGTATGGTTCAGAGCTCAGCGCCGAATGGTTTGATTATAAACCAAAATTCCCTCCGAAAGGGCCTTCCTGAATTTCTCCAAACAATAATTTGTTACGGATTGCCAAGAATGAAAAAAAAACCAGGATTTCTGTTCATAAGACAATGGATTGTTTTTCAAGTGTTAACATTGCCAAAAGTCATTTATATTATGAGTAGTATGTGGCGATAATTTCTACCCCTTTCATAAAGTAAATCATTATTTTTAATGTTCTCGCACAATAAAATTGCTTATCTGGTCTGCAAATGGTCATTTATACAACTTAACATGCATACATGGTGCATTTTTAATGCGAAAATAAGTTTTTTTACTTAAAACTTTTAAATTTTTGATATATTAAATAATAATTAATTTAGTTGGATAGAGCATCAAAAATGCTAAAATTTGATATATATATAATAATCAACATTTCGTTTAATATACACGTGCGTAGAGCGTAGTAAAACTTTTGGCTTCTACCGCCTGCTCTACCCTGTAGCAGAGTCATCCAAGCGAAATATTTTACACATGAAATCTACCTTGGGAGACTTTTCCAACGATATACAACACTTACCGTTTCACCATTACCACTTCGGGAACTTCCCCTGTAAGTGTCTTCTGTTCTCTAAATTGATTAATTATTAATTCCTGTACTCTTAAATTACTAACTATTAATTCTTATCCTCTTAATTAACTATTACATTAATTCCATTAAGAGTGAGATAGTAAACTAAACTTTCACAATTTGGGTGAATGTTGGTTGGCTCATGGAAGGAGATTGCAGTATTACTTTGGTATAGTACTTATAAAAGTTTACCGGTCCTGGCCTGGGGAAATGACTTTCAGACTGCTAGTTAGTAAGCGTGTTTTTTTCTTGTTTTTTTTTTGTGGGGGGGGGACACTGTTGGGAGTCGAACCAGGGTTAACGGCACGCTAGGAAAAAGCCTTACCACTGCAAAACTTCAGGGCACTAGCAAAATCCAAGCGCCTGATCAGAAGAAAGAAACATATTTCATTAAATGTCAGTTTTTAATTTGGAGTATAAATTTACTCTAATGTATAATCGTTCCTAAACCAATAATTAACATTTTTTTTCACTTCTAAGAATATTAATTTAATGGTTTTTAAATCTCTTTCGTTTTGGCTACCTTCCCATTTCAACTGTCATGGAATCACTTTCCAGTTTCCCTATCGCAAAATGAAAGTTACAAAGCTCCCAACGGTCCTTTTCAGATTACACGGGGTCCTAGCCAACCATGTGTGGAATTACACATGCAGAGAACACATGCGCGGCTCGCACAAGACGCTTTTAAGGCAACGGTTACAGTATTTCCTGGCTTGAACCCAAATTTGCTCCCTCACTTTATTTTGAAACAGCTTAATTTCTGATCACGTGTAAACAATAGACATCGATCAAGTTACCCAGAATGTAAACAAAGAAACCTACAAAACGATATCAACTCATTTTCAAATTGCTGTTAAATGAACCCAAACGTTTCGGTCTTCAACTGCAATATTCAAGTTATCTGTTTCAGTTAATGTCACACCTATACATCATCCGAACGGAAAACGAAACTCTCGTCCCTTGCGTTTGAAATTGACAACAAAATTTTGTTTTCTGCATAACGAAAAAATTAGGAACGTTTTCCTTAATATTTGATAAATATGGAAAAGTCCTTCGGAACGAGTAATGACCGCGAAACTGACAAGTGCGTTGTGAGGTTCCATACTGTGTATAAACCAATCAATTTTTATTCAGACAAGAATTCATTTTTAATATGATATTCTCTTTTTAATCTAAGTAACCGACCGAAATTTGTATAACTGAATTTTGTCAGTTATTTTCGATATGTTTCTAAGAATTAGATCTTGAAAATTCCCCGTTTACTTTATCCGTAGCTCTAAATAACTAAAACGTAATTTTTTCTGCCACTTCTTTTAATTAACTTTATTAATGGTAATTTTCATTAACTACAGTGATTTCTATCAGTGTAAATCAACTGTCGTGGTAAACGAAAAATGAAGTTTTATATATAAACGTTTTTCATATTTTTCCGGAAAATGTAAGTGGGAAAAGTGCGTTGGTCCATGCAGGCATTGTCGTTAACTGTTCAGGTGTCCTTCAAAGTATTATAACAGGCACGGAGGGACAGGCTGACGGATGGGTGATTTTTCAAGCGTTATCTATGATTACAGAGCGTTACTATAGTTAGAGATCTCTGCGAATCTTCAATCTTTTTCCCATATTCTTGCGCGCAATAGGAAAAGCCCCTAAAACCATACAAGGTGTGAACCCTAAAATTTGAGAGAGGTCTCTAAACGAACACAATGCTAAAATAAGGGGTTTTTTAATTTCAAAATTTATGACTTCGTTGGTATTTTGAAATAGATTGCATTTAGGTTTGATTTATGATTTCATTGTTGGCTACAGTCGTAGCTAGACTCTTGGCACTGATTATTTATAATAATAATATTTGAAAGACATACATAGCTTAAAAAATATTATCGAGGAAGGGACAAAAATATGACTAGAATAACAATTCACTGTAAGGATTATGAAATTGACATGTGTCAGATTATGAAACTGACATGTGTCAGATTATCCTATTTATTGTTTATCGTGCAATATTGAGTTTTAAAAGACTCTTTACACCCAGTTCAATTGCTTTCAAAACAACTTGATTTTAACCACAATGATAGATCGTTTATGACCATATTTTTTTCTCATATAAGAATAATATAGCAATAATATAGTTTATTTAACCTATCAGACATGCATTCCAGATACATATCGAGTACAGTATTTGAATTGTCTACATTGAAACAGTGTAGCAATACTCACTTTCCATTAAATGGATTTAAAATGGAAAAGACTGGAAATCACAGCTTGTTGCGAGACCCTCTTCCAGAGATAAAAACAAAAATATTAGGAAAGTAAGATGTTTCATTATAGAAACATTAGCTGCGTTTATGGGGAATTAGCATTTTAAAAATTTTAGAATATTTGCTCAAAAAATATTTAAATAACGTTTTTTCTTTTTAAAAAAGTTAGTAATTGGAAATCTAATTTAGAGACCTCATTTGTGAAACTGGCAAGTTTCGTAAGATAAATGATAAGGATGCAAAGGATTAGGGCGCTCTTAATCAGTCGTCAGAGGAGAGTTTATTCTTTTCCAAAGTCAGGAATGAGTGTGATTTCAGATAGTTTGCGGTTGTTATTTAGTAACCGTTGGTTTGCAAGGGACAAGGGAAGGTGTGTGTGGGGGGAGGGGTTCATTCATCCCACGCTTATGTCAGTTTCGCCTTAGGAAAAAATGCGTGTCAGTTGCAATATTGATTGATTAGTAGTTATCCTGATCTATTCGTTTACATGGAAGCGATTGAAAAATCCATGGCGTCTCTTGTGTTGTAGCAGGAAGTCGAAACTGATTTTTTTCTACGCTATCCACAGTACAGGCGTGCTATAGCGTTTACTAAACTAAACAATGAAAGATTTTGTCCATCATAAATCAGTATATTCGTTCAGTTGTTAGGTTATGGATCGATCTGACATAGCGATCATTCACAACAAAGATATTGATTTGTTGGCATCTTAAATAGGTGATTTGAGTTTTGTGTTTATTACATTTGTAGAATTATGGTCATGGAAAATAAAATGTCCTAACTTGAAGCTCACTTGTAGGGTCTTACCGTCATCTAATGCAGTTTTTACTTGCTGATTTATTATCTATAAAATTCATGTGATAATTCTTCACGTGATTCATTCTTTTTTAATAAAATTTTGCAAAAAAAAAAAGTAAAATCCTTACAACAAAATAATTTTTTGAAGAAATAGCTTCTTTGCAAAAGCACTTTTGTAGAGAGAGAGAGAGTTCTTCGGAAATTATTTTTTGAGTGGAACCTTTAACATATACAGAAATTACTTCCAAAGAACTGTAAATCCAAAACGTACATGCAAAAATAGTTAAGTTGGCAAAAAAAAACCCCCCAAAATCTTGTTACATTATTAACCTAATAAGAGTACACGATAACCACTAACATGGTGAAACTATTTTTTGGCGAAACGGTTTGTGAAACTTTGATGAAACTTGTTTGTGTGCTCGTCGACTTTGCACGGTGACAGTTTATAAGAAAAACGTCAGTTTCGTAAGATGCATGCAAAAAATTGGAAAGGATCATATAGCTGCTTGTAATTGGCTAGAACTTAATAGTATTAAACATTATTGATTAGTAATTTAGTGAATTGATAA
>QLNU02015360.1:289932354-289953224 GCA_006491805.2 Dysdera silvatica
ACATTTACAGTAAATTCCTTCGTATAAACTGTTTCAACGTCCATTCTCTCGTTTCTAGAGATGCGCTTTAAGATACCGTCAATTGCATGATACATTTCACTAGGTATAATGATTGTTTACATGAACATTGAAGTTTCTGCGTTTCTGTACTTTTTACAAAAAAAAATCGACTTTTTGGTTGGTTTCTTAAGCTCTGAGGGGATCGGATTAGACAGGTAAATATAGATCCACTGTTTTACGGTGGCGCAGTGGCTACGCATTAGCTTATCGTGCCATCAACCCGAGTTCGATTCCCAACGGTATCGCGAAACGCGTCCCGTTGTTCTGCCCACCTTATTCTGGAGTTTTTCTTAAGCGACCGAAGTTCGGATTCCTCGGAAAACTGCAGATCCCGGCGCAGCATGACCTTAGCTCTCCTTGCGCCTTAAAAACACGAATTTAATAAAAGAAATTATATAATCGAATTAGAAATATCTTCGCAGATATCTCTAATTCAATGGCACTTTTTTTGTATAATTATGAAACAATACCAGAGTACAATATTATGTTTATATTTATTGCCATTTATAATTACAAATCAGAACACTAACTTAACACCTAAACAATATTTAAAAAAAATCGGGTATTTTAGAAACATGAAAAGACAGAATTTTTCAGGAAAATATTTTTCTAATTAAGAATTATTTCTAATAGTAAACAGATGTCCTTAGAGTGGCGCGAAAAACCTCAAAGCCTAACTAGATGTTGAAAACGACGAACATAAAGTTTTGAGATAATGTTTTATAGAGATATCACTGTATAGAGAGGTGTAACGTAAGATTCAAATGTCAAAATTGCGTGTGGAATTAGGAAGATAATTTGGGAGAAAACGCGTTATATAAAGAGAGTTGAAAGAGACGAAATCTAACACGAAATCGACAACCAAACAGTGAAACGAATGTATTAATAAATTATATGATGATATGAAGACATTATAGTGTGCAATGAAGCAAATAGCTTGGGTCACGAGGGGAGGTTAATAAGTTTAATTACTGACTAATTGTCTCCAGATTTGGGATAATGATGATGAGTAAGAACTTGTCTATTTCAAATTTGATGGGTAAAGTAAAGTAAACAATTGCTTTATTCCATGCGTGTTTCACCCATTGCTGATCACGTTTTGAAATTCTAGACCTCTAGAATGCATTTGAATTTGAAGCATGATTCTGATAAGTGTAGGCTAGAAAGGGTACGAATAGATCCCGGATAAGATATCGCCAGTTTCTTTAGATAGAGTTATGCTTGCGTTATCGTCGCATCTGTGGAACTAACAGGTTCTTCAGAAAGCAATGACACTCCATCACATCTTAATTTCGTCTATTACGCGAGTGAATCATTTTTCATTCGCTAGTTTCATGTCAATTCAACGTAAATGAACTGCAGTTTCGATTCTTTTAAACCCTATATCAGCAAATAGTAAAAGAAAAACGTATCGTTACCGATGTTCGGCTTGCAAAGTCAGAGCTAACGAACATCCGATTGGCTGTCCTGATATCACTTCAATGACTTCATAAAAATAACCATTAGCAGCAACTGATCAGCCTTGCGTGAAATATAAACAATCACTATCTCTAGAAAAAGAGAGTTCGAGTTTCTTTTGAAGCCTTTGTTCTTTACTAAGTGTAGGATGTCCGAAATTGACAAGCCTAGCCATTCAAAAACGGTAAGTCCAGCTAACCGAAAGTGATGTCTTGCTTTGTGAAACTGACACATTTTTTTGTGTTTAAAATTGATAGATCCATTTGATCAAAATTAACTGGTCTCGGTATTCGAAATTCGCAGGCCATTTCTAAAAAGTGAAGGTATTACATTTTTGAACGATATATACTTTGTGGTTAGTTCTACGTTATGTCTCCTACATTGAAGTCAAATTCGATCAATTTCCCCTTCATCATATACGATTAAAATAAAAACGATAATCAATAAATTTCAATATATTTTCAACACACTCAATCAATTCTTTATTTTATTGAAACGGATGAAAATTACAAAAATTTTAAATAATGAACATTTTAGTGTAAAAAAAAAGTAATTATTAAACAATGGTCCTCACGTCGGCCAAATGCGTATTATATGTATACTAATTCTGCAATTTTGAAATAAAGTTAACGAAATTGATCAAATATGTCTAGACATTGAAAATCAAAGGCGACCTGGAACCAGAGGCACAGCCAGGATTTCCGACTGGTAGAAGCTAGCTGTCACAAGGGAACATTATACTTTTCTTTGGTGTCAATTACCATGCATACAAAAATATATAAATATATAAAACATATAAAGAGCATGGACAATCTTGGATTTTCTTATAATTTTATGAGAAATCCTTATGTTATTGTGATCTACGGACATTTTTCGTTTGTTCGTGGTGGAGGGTGATCTCAAGCCTGCTCAGCTCCCTTGGCTACGAGCTTATCTGGGACTGTAACCAGGCCCGACAATAGGGGGGGGGGCAGAGAGGGCAATTTCCCAGGGACCCGATCCTGGTTTAAGATTTTTTAGCATACGGGCTCCACAGAAAAATAAAATATCTGTTGTTAAACAAACTAAAAAGCTTGAGACTTGATTCTTTGTACCCACATATATGTGTACCATTAGGTTATTCTGTACGCCTCCAGTGCAGCCTCCAGTGCTCCAGTACGCCTCAGCAGAAACTGGGCGATTTTTCAGCATTTTAAAAAAGTCAAAAGTTACAACATATCAATCATGGAACAAGAAAGACTTGTGGACTAACTACTCTTGCCATTCAGGCAGATCTTGCTCATATTTTGAACTTTGATGATGTAATTGACGACTTTGCATCTAATAAAGCCAGAAGAGCTATTCCATAGAAGGAGATTTTTATAAGTAACCAAATTTGTTTATTTGTTTTCCATTGTTGATAATTATATAAGGTTGTTTTTGTTCAATGGCAAGAAATTTGACATACAAATGAAAAGAACACCATCTGCAGTGTTATTATCCCATACGGAATCTTGCTTCCCAGTAACGCTCAGTCTCAGCGACGCCGCGAAGAATGTTGTTTCGCTGAATGTGTTGTCTGTTCATAGTCTCATCTCTTGCACAAAACGGACAGTTTGGAATAGACAGGACACCAATACGAAAACGATGCTCCGCCAAGCAATCATGTCCTGTAATCAAACGGACTTTTGCCACTGCTTTGCGGCGTGGCCGATCAGGAACATCTGACTTTACTAGATGTTTCCAGTCCTTTGCGGCGATTGTATTCGAAAGATCTTTATGGAACTCCAAATTCAGGGACCTCTTGATAGAAAGTTTTGCAATGTGGAAAGATGTTTCATTGGCCATCGACTGTTGCATTTTAGAACCTTTTTTTTTGCCACTATATCTTCCTGGTTGTTTCCATGGATTCCACAGTGTCCAGGAATCCACAGAAGAATATTCCTTTAGTTTTTTGAGTAAGTTTTGGCACTCAAATACATCTTTTGAAATAGGGGACCTAGTTGAATCGATGGACTGTATTACTGCTCTAGAGTTCGATAAGATGGCCGCCTTCTTATACTCGAGTTGCAAAGCCTCCAATTGTTTCAAGGCCCCACGGATTGCAGTTACTTCGCCGGCAAAGGCCGTTCTTAATTATACAGTGTACTTTTGCAAATTAATAACTAACTTGATGAAGAAGGTGACTGCTCTAATTTTTCAAATACCGGGAGCGCAACATTTAATAAAACAATTTTAGCTTCAATTCTATCAAGTGATTCTATGTGTGAATTAAGAATGAATTTCAGAATTATGTGTAACAACCTTAAAATAATTTTGATAAAACACTTGCAATTTTATGGAAGTTTACTTGACCCCGACGTTCGATATAGCCCATTTTATGAAAACCACATTACGAAAACTAAATAAGTAATTTATTTGCAATGAATTTTTCAAATGTAAACGGATTTTTGGTACACCTCCCGTTCTATTAATTCTCCACTATTTCGAAATCGTTTCGTGGAGAGAAAGGACTGAAGAAAAGTTTATTTTTTAGGGGGGGGCGGCTTCAAGACTGCCCAGGGGCCCGAAAATCCTATCGTCAGACCTGCTGAAACTTATCAGTTTTTAAACATGAGGCAAGACTTCACTGAGCCCGACATTAAGCATTTGCGTCATATACATTAAAAGTTGCAAAAATATTTATAATGTTTCACAGATACGAAGAAAATAGACTCTTGCGGAATATTATTGACATCGTATTTGAAATGCGCATAATGGTAGAAACCGTCAAATCAAGAAATGTTCATTTCCATCAAGACATACATGATTTACGTATGGATTCCACTTTAATGGATGGATGTATTCCACGATTTACTTGTCTGATCACTTACTAGATCAATTATCAATGAAACTGATTATGCCGTCTATCCCTATAGGGCACGTATTTGTCATTGGCACATTTAAATGGAGTGAACTGCAATATCTCCCCTTCGTAGTTAAGCGTCTAATTGCGGTATATACATTTCGAATGAAGAGGTAATGCAGCCATACAAAAGTAATTGTGTCAGTAATATTTAATCATATTTCTTGAACGAATGAAAGGGCGCGTTTCTTTCAAATTTTACCTAGTTGTCCATAAAAACTGCTAACCTTCTACAGGTAAACCTGTATTTCTGTAAATTCCGCGGAACGAGAAAAACGAATTATTAAAAAAAAATTACTAAGGGTGCGTTCACCCGGACGCAGGAGAAGGGGACATAACCAATCAATTTCACTGTCCATGAGGATGTCATATGCGACGTATCATTTATGTACTGCCGTACTAAAGGGACGTGGGCATTTATAGGCGCTTCAACTATTATAAAACAGAGAGAGGGAGGGAGAAAAAAGAAATCGGCATTCAACTAAGCAGTTTCTGAAATAATTTTTTTTCCTGATAATTTATTTATTTGTAACGAATAAACTTTATCGGTTATGCATATGCTTGGCCATGCCTAGTTTCCAATTCAATTTCTTCAATCAATTTCATCGTTATTCCACAACTTTCCTCTTTAATTTTATGCTACGCAGCTGGCGCAGTTTTCTGAATTTCGGTTTAAATAATTCATGCCAAATGGCATCTGTTGGCGAATTTTTGCCCCGATCTCATTCAAAACAGCTCACTGTAAATCCGCCTTGCCAATCGCTGTTAACTTTGACTGAATTTCCTCAGCATTTGTTTTCTTTCCGTAAAATGCACTATTATATATATAGATCTATATTTGAGTTCGGAACTATTTGTGAACTACGCTTCTAGCCCTTTTAGTGTGCAAGAAATAGATTAATGAAATTGATTACGAGATGTCAGCTAAAAACGTCCGAAAACGACAACCAGATCCAATACAAAATACGGTCCAATTTGTCACCGTGGAACCTTTTTCTCTTCGGTGTTTGATATACGGGGAAACACAATAGTTGAACGAACCGCATTTAGCCAGTAAAATTTAATTGATTGGATCTTTTGTCAATGGTCCGCGAAATAGACAAAAAAGCGCAGTTCTGCGCTTTCACCACCACAATATCTCACAGAAAAAAAGTATTGGAACTATTCTCAGCTGATAAAACCAAAGTCGTAAATCACGTCGATGTTAGCAAAAGAGGAAAAAGACAACGAAACCGCAGCCCAGACATTCAGTTGTCTTTTTCTTGATCGATGCAGATTCTCCTCAACATATGAATAATGACAGGCTGTGTTCAGCGAAACAGAACAATAAGAAATGCCCGGTCTGCTCCGTAATTATTGCGAATGATGAAAATCCATCGAACCGTATTGAAAAATGTGTTGCTGTGCCTGTATCCGTCCATCATGCAAACAATTAATCAATTACTTTCAATAATATCTGTAATTAACGTTGGGCTTTTCTTTACAACCGTTTCTTAGATCTTTGAGTTTCAATACAAAAATCGACGCTCGTTGGTCCCTATTTCTTTATTTGTAAATATATGGCCTGAAAATTTCATAAAGAACTGCTTACTCACTGTTAGTATATATAATAACAATCGTCGTCGTTTGTTTGGGCGTTATAATTTGAAAACGACATTTTTCGAAACGCAAACGATCGAGAACTGTCTATTTCTTTCGTTGGAAAATTTGGCTTTTTCTAACAGCGATTAATCTTACAAGAGTTAATCGAATGAAACTCGTCGTTAATCGTAATAATCATCAGCTAAGAAAGCTTTTGATTAATAACAATTTCAAACTTGAAAACTTTATTTGTATCGGAGAAAAGGTCGCTTCACATACAAAATTCCCGCTTCGTGTTATTTTTGCAGGGAAACGCTGGCTTACGAAAACAAACTCAAAATTCGCTCAGGTATTTGGGGAATGTTGAGTATAGGAATAGAAGTGACGACCAGGACATAACAAATACTTCCGTTCTTTGAGTGAGGGGGGGGAAAGTAGTTTGATTTCCCGCTCTTTTTACCCAAAATTCCCGCCAACTACGTGTGTGTTCCGGAATTTCCAACTTCCCAATGACTATAACTACGTTGGCCAAAAGTGTAACTCAACCTCCTTTTTTTTTGTTTTTTTGTTTCAATCGCCTTCTAGGTTCCGTTTGAGGCAGGTTCTGGAGCAAGCTCCAGGGAGGAAATTTTAAGTAAGAGAGTTTCCAAAACCCCAGATAAAAATCTGACTCTTCGAGGGAGTTAAAGATCTCGCATTGGAAAAAAAAAAATCCAAAGTTTTTCTCCAAAAAGATCGCAAAGATCTTGGATGGACTTCCAGGGCTTTCATAATGAGTTAGTAAGAAAGTTGATGGGCTTATGTCATTTATCAACCTAGCGCGTATCTGTAGTCCTCCTTTCTTTTTTTGTAATTTTTAGTTGTATTTTTCGATGTATCTTCCAGCCATTTTTTTGCACTTTTATTCCGTTTTCCATTTACCATTTTGGCAGCGGATTTGGCCTTGCTACCAGGTGCGCCGATAAACATTAAGCGAGGAAAAAAGCACTGCTAGAAAGAAAAAAAATGTAAGAAGAGAAAAAATGTTCTGTAATTGAGATATAAGAGACCAACATGAAAGGTCTCCTAGGTCACAGATCTTGAACGAGGTGCAGGCTGCCTATTAAGAAATCTTTTCCTAGTCAGTGTCATTCAGTCACTCCATTATAAATGGTTTAAGTCACATTTTATCACTGAATTTGATCAACGCTCTGAGTTTTGACTTGCTGTTGAAGAATGATTTTTTTCTATCGTAGCCGCCTTCAAATCTCATTAAAGAGCAAAGAGGGCTTATTTTTGGGAATCAACAATGGAACAAGAGAACGGGAATTCGAATTTTCGTAGAAATGTTGTTCCCTCTTTTGATCAGTTGATTTCTCCCATTTATGTTTGAATTTGCATGTTCTTCAGCGATTTATCTATTAATAATTTATGTTAAATCATGGTTCACGTTAAAAGATGGATCTATTAATAATTTATTATTAAATTTAAACCGAAGTGGGTCTGTTTATCTTTCGAACTGTTATTTCATCATGGCGCATTTGTCAATTTCCTATATGGAAAATTGATCGATTTAGACTTCGAAATATCCAATGTTAAATCGAGTTACTTAACTCGAGACCATGTCAGTCTTCTTCTTCTTCTTCTTTTTTGTATGATTGAGAGAAATTAACGTACCATCTGGGATATATTATTAAAGAAATCACACCATATAATGCCACAGACCACTGCTATACCTTCATCAATCTCACTAGCCTTTTTCACGCCTAAAATGTCAGTTTTAGTCAGATATTTCTTTCAAAACGTATGAATCTAAACGTCTATTTTATACATGTGGGAATAATGCGATTCGTTTTTGGCATGCCTCTGAAATTAAAATTATGTATTCGCCACTTAATTTATTCCTCTTAGTTAACCCCAAGGAACTGACAACTATCACATAATTCTGCCGAAATTCTTCACGTACGTTTCTCCCATTCACTCGGGATGTAAATGCGGGCGATGTACGATAAGTAATTTATCACAAAACGTAATTTATATTTGTTTTACGAAGCGTTGCGTGCGTTACTTGTGACGTCGTTTCCTTCATCGCAAGCTTTACTAATTTCATGGGTTTGACAATCTTCAGCGTATTAACAATTCTTCTCGCTTTGATGCCCCCCGGAAAAATGGCGGCAGAAGAAAACAAAGAATTGAACTAAAGACACCCCGAAACACACCCTGGACACTTTCCAAAAACAGCGTCGAACTGAAAACTAGGAGGAAAAAATTCTCCACAACAAGGTCCGCAGTCTTCACTAAAAGTTCAACGGGAGACTGCAGCGTGAAAACGGGAGAAGACATAAAAAAAAAAAAATAGAAAGAGAAGAAGATCCACCCTTGAATAAAGGAAAAGAAAGACAGTTGAGTAGAAACTAAGGAAAAGAAAAAAAAAAATAGAAATCTTCCGAAGGTTTTTCAGTGCTTTTTTTTACAGGTCTTTTCCTGGTTTTGTGAGTCGTCTCTGGTACTTTTTTGCTGCCTTGGGGTAGAATAGAAGGAAGAATTATTATCTTTGCTTCGGGATCAATTTTTAGGGCGGAATTCATCGGTCTTCATCTGAAACTGTCAAAAATGTCACCAGATCAAAACTCTTTACAAGTGCAAAGACGGTTTTCTTTTGGTTTTGGCTATTGTTTTGGAGACGTTGGCCATTTTTGTCCTCCTCAAAAAGTCTTAATTTAACAAATGCTATTTGCGAGAGTTGATCGCTTTAACAGATAGGACGGAGCAGCGAAGGGTTCTGGCTAAAAGAAACAGATGAGCGAAAACTTTTTTCTGACTTTGGCAGGGTGGTTTCGCCAAACATGTTTATCGCAAATTTGGCGTACTGGAGCGAAGATTGCCTACTCTATGAATTGGAGACGCTGTGTGTTAAAAATCTGAATATATTTATTTATTTTTACTAGGCTTCTAAGGTGCCTTAAAATTATTTGTTTACCGTGTGGCAGGTGATGAGATATAGTGGCATGATTAGTGAACGTGTTGAAATTAAATACGATATAATGATGTTCACGTTTTGGTGAATTCGTCGACTTTGGATAATTTTTGGAACCTATTTATATCAGTGGTGCTTATTAAAAATTCCTTATATCTTTTGCCTATGATTTTGACGTAATTCGGAGAGGTTATTTCGTCTTCGGGTGAAATAGCTAATCGGTAACGATTGATGATTCAAAATAGGATTTTCGGATCGGCAGTGTTTTATGAAGGCAGCGGAAAACTGTCCACAAGTATCCGACTAAATATGCGACAATTTTAAATTTGCATTTGTTCCCTAAATTAAACTGGGCCTAAAAAATACGTGGTTCAGTTGAGATTAGAGGGTCCGCGTTACCATTCGTTTTCGCAAATTGGGAGGGACAGGATTTAGGGGCCCGTAGGCAATTTAGAAGATCAAGCTCCTCCCCCCAACCAATTACGTTAAATGACAAATTATGTATGTTATATTATCATTAACATTTTGAGCCGAGCTCCTGGGCATGTGTCCCCTTTGTGAACCCCCTGTCGCCGGCACAGCACATATGGTTTTAAATACTTTCGGATTCCATTGCCTTGTGTCATGTCAAAATCGAAAGTTGCACAGTTTTAAAATAAATTTAAATTTCTATCAAAAAATTTGAAATTTGTAAATGTGTTATTACCGAAACCGTGCACAGCCTGAAGGTTGAAGTAACTGGTGTACGCAGAAGGAGGTCGATGGGGGATCATAAACCTACTGCGATGAAATTTTGTGTACATAATATGAATATATGAAGTTGTAGTTCTATAAACCCCTCCTCATAAGTCGGTAACCTCCCCTCTTATGAACTTTCTGCGTATGCTAATGGTTGGAATTAACTCCTCCCCCTTAATTCGACAAAATATTATTAGCTGAAAATAAAACTCCCTATGAGAGAAAAATTTTTATCAAAGCTATCCTCCCCATTTTTGAATCCTATGCACGGGCCTAGTTTTCACCATCTTTTCTACTTCTATGTACAACATAGCAAGGTACCTGAACTATTAACCAATCAGCTTGTAGTTTTCCAAATGTACTCACGTTTCAGCCAATAAGATTACAGTGTTTCTATCCTCCCTCTCCTGGAAACACAGTGTCAGTTGCTCGACCAACATTTCCAGATTATTTTATTATATATTAGTATTATTTATTTGTTTTATTTTTATTTAATTATCATTTTTATTTTATTATTACTTTTTTTTTTCATACAAACAACAAAAAGGACTATTCGATAAGATGTAATGCTATACAAAAATAGTACCGCAGACCCGAACATAGTTCCCTTGGAGTATGGGCACTAAAATTATAATGAAAACTAAAATTATGATAAAAACTAAAATTATAATGAAAACTAAAATTATAAATAAGTCTAGACCTGCAATATATCCAGGGCCGTAGTTAGAAGCTTTTTATAGGAGCTCTGAAAGTTTAAGGGGAGAGGGACTTGGAATTCGTTAATGTTTTGATGCATTTTATTAGTATTTTATAACACTAAATATCTGCAATATGGACATGAAATGTTTTATTGAGGTTAATTAATTCTTAGTTTATGCTATGTACTTTTACAGAACTTAAAGAGGCATGAAAAAAAATATATGTGGAATATATAATTGATGTTCAAAATGGTTCTTTCTTAATAATGAAGTGAGACTGGTCCGTTTAACATCAACGAATAATTTTCTTAACGTACATTTTGCACTGAAAACGTGTACAAGAATGCCAAAATGTACAATGTCCATGATAAATTAATACCACTATCATTGGAGACTATCGGTGACGTATTCTTTCTTCTTCTGTTGTTTGTTTTATGACTGTAAAGACAGCAAAATTGTGCTATGTCGGGGCCTACAGTTTTCCCAGGAACCCTACGGTCTAGGAGACCACCCCACATTATGTGTCTTATTCAAAATTTTACAAAAGGAAAGCATTTTATAAAACATGGTGTATTTTACATAAAGTTTCAAATTAAACATGGGCGCCGACGACATAAAAATATTGAGGTGGGGGCCATACCAGTAGAAGTTGCATTTTTGTTTGAAATTGAGGGGATATGGAAAACCTAATACCAACACTGGGTTGGCGGGTCTCCCGTCCCCGCTAACGGCGCCCGTGAAATTAAACGAAAGTACATTAAATTGTACAAAAAGTTAAAAGTATTTTATGAAGCATGTATACAAAAATTGCTCTGAAAATCTATTTTCAATACATTTTTAATGTCAGAAACAATTTCCATTGTCGCGTACAGTTGTGAGCAATAAAAAAAATTTAAAGCAAAATTCTACAATAATATATTTTGAGAAAAAATCAAACCAAAAATATTTTCTGTGGATTGAGGTGATTATATTTCTAGGAGGGGGCTGAACCCCCCTTTGGCTATGGCCTTGCATGTATCACTAGCATTGCCGGATTAAGGCTTCATGGGGCCCCTTATAGAAAATTAAGTCTGTATAATTATAGGAGGCCCCGTATATAACTAAGATCTTGAGAATAACGAAACAATGCCCGTTATATGCGATCAATTGCTAAATCCGTTCTGGAATTTAAATTTTAAACTTTGAAAACAAAGTCAGCACAGGTAACATATTTGCTTACAACTTACTTACAAAAAATTCTAAAATTCGCTGAAAAAATCGCGGAAATTAGCTCCGCGATAAAAACACTGTCCTGATGCCAATATCCGATTGACAAGGATTTTGATGTAGCATTGAATCTTCACAACCCCGGGCCTGTCAAAAAAGCGGGCCCCAGACATTTGTCTTTTTTTTTGTCTGTGCGATAATCCGGCCCTGATCACTAACATGTTTTGTAATGTCATCTGGGAATTAAAGCGTAGGTGGCGACAAATTCTGCGCTCAAAATATAAAAATAGATTATCTTTCTTTAATAGATTATACGCGTCAGTTTCTTATATGTTATTATTCAACAGATATTAAATTTTCAGTCATTTTCCAGGCAGGGGGACTGAGAACGATGGAAGGAAACTAAGTTCTTCTGTTAACACTCTTGATCCATATATATCTTTCAGTCCTATAGAAATGACAGCTATTTATTTTCAAAACGAACGCTCATCATTCACTCTTAAAATTGACTAGGAAGTGCAACATTTCTGCAATGCAGTAAACAACGAGTTTTGGCATATGCCCTTAAAACATCTCCAGGACCCTAGAGCGAACCACTAATGGAGGGACGCGTAAATTAAGTAATAAATTAATTAATCGGCTCATTTTCTGAAATGATCGAATCTTTTCCCCTTCGTGAAATTTTCATTTTTTGTCCAATCGGTAAGTTGCTCCAATCACGAAGGCTCAAATCAGCCTTTTTTGGAGAAAAAATCAAAGATGGGCGAAAAATATCCCACAATTCTTCTAATCCTTATTCTGAAAGTAATGAATGAGGCCGAGCTATAATTAATGACCCGAAGGATGAAAGTTTTGCGACAAACTCCTAAAGTTCCCTGGACGTCATTCCAGTAACAGAAGGCGCCTCTTCGAAAAGGATTAATTCCTCAGCACCCAGAAAAAGAAAAAGATCCAGAAATTGCCCGAACCAAATGTATCCAGAATGCGGGAGAAAGCGAAGGAAAATATACATAAACCGAAACGTAGATTATGCGAAAGAGTGGTTTGAGAGGGGAAGGGGGGATGCCCCTCCAAACCCTTCTGAACTGCAGGATATTTTTCCAAAAGCAGGGTTTAAATCGTCCATCTTCTTCAGAGCAACAATTCTTAAACAAAAGGCTCTTTCGGTGGAAGTTGAAAAGGGGTTGAAAGGGCTTCGAGAACTGCGGTTTACGCATTAATTTTTGGACCGCATTTTTCCACTCCGAGGAGAAGGGAATAAAGACACAGTCCTTAACCTTTCTCTGCTCTCTCGCTTACCAGGTGAAAGCCTGTTTTTAATTAAATCCAATTAAATCCATACGAATTCTATTGCGGTTTTCAACATCTCGCACATAAAAGGCCGAAATAGAAAGAAAGAAAGGCCGCGATATATATGCAAAGAGTTCTAGAATCAGTGGCGCGTAAACATCCATTACACGTACCTCCCCACTCCCCACTTTGAATATTGTCCTCCTCACTAAAGCCCTGCGGTGGCGCAGTGTGGTAACGCGTTCGCCTAGTGCGCCGTTAATCCGGGTTCGACTCCCAACAGTGCAAAGAACGCTTACTCAGAGATCTCATAAAGATCGCACTGCTCACTGTAGTCCGGGGTTTGGTTCCCTAGGCCTTAAGAGGTTCGGATTCCTCGGAAAACAGTAGGTCCCGGCGCAGCATGACCATTGTAGTCTTTGAGCCGTAAAACCACAAAACAAACAAACAAACAAACATCCTCACTAAACGTATTACCTGTTTTATGACAGTGGTCATAAATTTGTAATCAAAAAAGTGGTAAAAACTTGGAATCAGTTACATGTTTTTATTTTCTCTTTTTTTAGAATATTTAAGTGTCAAATTAAAATATTCTGTTTCATGCTCCTCCATGGGCTATTTTGAATAATGCTTTAAAGACTCAAGACCTATAAGTTGTTTATTACTGGAAAAAACAAATGAATAACAACAGAAAAACAACGGAATAACAACAGAAAAACAACGGAATAACTCTAGCCACTCTACAACAATAATTTCTCCCTCCTTTGAAAAGTATGCGATAAGTATACTACAGTTACATATAGTACATGTCATTTTCCACACAGTACATACCATTTTCAACACAGTCTATGTCATTTTCCACACAGTACACGTCATTTCCCCCACAGTCCATGTCACTATATATCATTTCTTCAAGTATCCCCTATTGAAAATGGGCTAAGTCTCGTTTCCACGGTAACGGACTAGCATAGACTTAGCGGAGAATTTCTCGTGATAGACGGACACACATGCATGTGATTTCACCCCTTTACACATATTACGTGATTGCATTGGAACCCGTCTTTTTTTTTTTTCAATGTTTATTTTATAACAAAATGTGTACTATATTAGCCAAAGTATTTGCCCTTGGAAGCTATCACATTTTCCCATTTTTCTGACAGAGGTTTAAAGTCACAGCAATAAAATGCTTTTTTTTTTTTTAAGCCATCCACTCGGCAACCCATTTTTCAACTTCTTCATTATTAACGAAGTGAGTACTTTCCAGAGCATGTTGCATCAAGCGGAACAAGTGGTAATCAGGTGGGGTCAAATCTGGGGAATACGCTGGAAACAGAAGAACCTTCCATTCAAGCGTTATCAGTTTCTATTTAACAGCTAAAGGTAGCTGAGGCCTAGCATTATCATGCAGAAGAATAACTTTTCGACGATTCGATGTAATGGATGGTCGTTTTCGCACCAAATTGTTATTTAAATGCTCTAGTTGTTATTTATAACGTTCGGCAGTGACTATTTCCTTAAGTTTTAGCAGCTCGTAATAAACCATATCCCCCATATATATTTATATAAATCGAACACTACGCAGATTAAATCAAACAACAATATCAATCAACGTTTATTGGCGTAGTGATACCAGCGCCGATGTTATGACGTGGCAAGAAGGTGAAACGTCCTCCATATCCCACCAAATGCACGGCAACGCTTTATGACTTTGGATGTTTCATCTTGGAGTCGGCGTCGATGGTTGGGTAGGACCAACATGTCGTTTTTTTGTGTTTCGGAGTGTGGAAATGTATCAATCCTTCATCGCCCATCAAGATATACCACAAGATACCTTTATTTCCGTGCCTTATGAGCAAAGAAATGCCGATATTTAACCGATTGGTAATGACATTTTCGGCGAAAACATGTTTCAGACATTTTCTTTATTTTTGTATCTATTTCATCGCTTGCAAACTTCGTAAAATAGTTGATTTATTACCTCCTAGTTGTTCAGACAATTCTTTGAGTGTTTGAGCAGAGTTTTCCTCCAGTAGCGCATGCAGTTTCTCAAACTAGCATTTTTTCGATTGACCAAGCCACTGTTTGTCGTGAACGTCAAAATTACCACATTTTAATCATCGAAACTAATTTCAACGTACTATTTCCGATGGAGCCGATTCGCCATAAGGTTTCACAAGAAATTTGTGAGGTTCTGCTGTACTTCTATCCCAATCAAAGTAGTGTAGAAATACACATTGGAAAAACAACTTACTACATTCCATTCTTACTTGGTTGTGAGGAAACCTCTGTATAAACAACGGATGATGTCTATCGATTGAATTTTAGTGGAAAATGTTCAAATTTTCAGATGGCATAACTAGCAGCCGTAACAGCCCACAGAATATACAGCCAGAGCCATCTACTACATGTAAACAGCGGGTTTCAGTGTAACAACTTATACATAGAAAGTAGATCAACAAACGTAGCAGCAAACCAAGCAGCAAACCATTTCGTTTTCGCCCCGTACTCTTGCAAGTATACCCAGGGCCGAATTATCACATAGGCAAACAAGACAAATGCTACAATGACTCGCAGAAAGAAAAAGAATTTTCGGAGGGTAGTTGAATTTTAGTTGGTTAGAGCCAGGCCTGTATCCAGGATGAAGAGGCAACTGGGGCAAGGCATATGGGACACAGGGCACCCGGGAATTGTTCTACATATATAAATAACTCTGTGGGGCAACTAGGGCAACGCCCCTGATGGCCCCGGCTTGGCTACAGGCATGTTTAAAACATTGCTCTGGCAAAGAAGAGACGTGGGATCGTACCCCACCAGGTTTCCTAAAATTTCTTTTCTTTCTGCGAGTCGTTCTTCCACAATTTCCATATATTCATGGCCAGGATAAAAAAAAAAATCATTTCTAAAACAAGACAGATGTCTAGAGTCCGCTTTTATTGAGGGGTCCGGCGCGGCGAAGACTCAATGCTACTTCAAAATCGTTGCCAATCCGACCTCATCACTAAGACATTAATTTTATCGCAGTGCGAATTTCCACGACATTTTCCGCGAATTTTAGGGCTTTTGTATATAAGTTTCATGCAAACATGTTACCTGTACCGACCTTTTCTTCAAAGTTTAAAATCTAAATTCCAGAACGGATTTAGCGAGTGATCGGATATAACGAGTATTTTCTTTGGTCCCAAGATTCTCGTTATATACAGGTCCTAATGTAATCACACAGGCTTAATTTATACTACAAGAGGCCCGGAAAAAAATTTCTAGCGTCCCACACGCCGCCCACACGGGAGGGGGAGGGGGATCCATCCCCCCAATGTTGTTATTAGGGTTCCATGTCTCCCCAATTTCAAAGAAAATACATTCTTCTGATATATTGTCCCACCCCCAATATTTTTATGCCGTCGGCGCCCATGGGGTGCCACGAAAAAACCTTAATCTGACCCTGGGCAGGCCTAATTTAGCTGTAATAATGGCGGAAATCCGCTGATTGAAAAGAATCGATATCACAGAAACTAAAATACTATGGAATAATCTGTTGTTGAATGAAAGTCTGTTGGTCGATTTAGGTGCGGATTGGGCCTCCGGCCCGCCTATCTCCGGACCGGTGCGACCCCATGGGCGATAATTGGAAATCCTTTTAGTAACCTATGGACCAACGAACTCGCGCTCTTTGAGAGGGCCCCGTCCGCCCCTGGGTTGATTGCGCCTTTTATTTCAAAGTCCTCTCCTGTTGATATTTGCTAAATTGTTTGAATCCCAAGACCGTTGTAAGTCATCTGAGTGGGGAAAGACGGAACTACGGTACGCTTACAACAGCTAAGCTTACCTGGGCCCGAATCCAAGCTTCGTGAGCGTGAAATTGACACTTTACGCCACGGAGACCTTGCGTGTATATTTAGCATCGGTTTACATCATGTTCTCTGGGCGTGTCTCTCTTCTTCATAATATCTTATTGTTTGTAATAATTACATTACACTACCTTCATAATATCTTTCTTTAGACAATCTGATCATAACAATTTTAAAAGAAATGGACTGGGTAGAATCGCCTCTTCACCGATGAAGTAGGCCTGTATTAATTTTCGGAAACGATAGCCGAGGGCATAAATAATGTCGTGTCAGTTTTTGGCGGGAAAGGCCAGCCGAATAAAAAAGTCATGTGACCTTGACTTCGTCTTCAGCCTTTGCTGTTATTTCAGCCTCAGTTCATTCATCCGTTAATTTACAATTCAAATCGAACTGTTATTCACGCTTTCCTTCTGGTTTGTTACTTGGGAAAATGACAGAAATGACACATCACGCGGAGTGGGTGGAGCATCCGTCGTTATCGGCCAATCCGATTTTGACAACTTTGACAGTGATGGATTTCCCTTTCAAGATTCCTCAACCAATAAGATGCTCCGATAGAACGACATTGTATTCTAGCACGGAAACAAAGTAGGAAAAAAAGGGAAAAATATTTCTCCGTGTACATTAACATTTCGGTGTCGCTCATCTATTGTCTGAGGTAATAACTAACCATCGAACTTCTTATTTCTGGCAGGGAAACTAATTAGGGATGTGGATTAATGTATTCAGGAATTCTCTGAAATAGGCGAAATTTAAGCAGATGAATAGAGTCGACAATAGCCGATAAAGAGACGAGCTTATAAATGAAATTAAAAGCAACGTACCCTTATATATTAATTTTAAAATTATGTGTTGATAATATGAAATGTGTCTTGAAAAAAAAAAAAAAACATTTCGAAGGGTAAAAAGAAGTTAAATGCACAAATTTCAAAGATGTTTCTCATGGCCTTTTTTCCCCGCCGGAATTTACAGCGTTCGGAAGGAGCTGAACTTCTTAAGGTCTGCAGCACCAAGCCTGGACTGCAATGAATATTTTTTTTTACACTGTTAGGAGTTGAATCCGGGTCAATGGCACACTAAGTGAGCGCGTTACCACTTCACCACCGCAGAGCCAGCTTGCTCCATAATTCACATCAAACATACCATAGCCCATTTCTGCAACATGCCAAATCCATACTGCAACACGTACCAAATGCAGGAATCGTCCAAAATCAGAAAGTGCAATTGATGAAATCTGTATTGAATTCAAATGGATTTAATTTTGTATAACTAAACAATTGCCGATCAGAAAATGTTAACTAGGAACGTTAATTATTAACGTTGTTTTATTGATTAGTTAGCAATAGTATTTTTTTAGAATCACTGATAGTATTACAAGGTCAGAAAAGTGGGATTTTCGATTAAAAAGGAAGCTGCATTCGAAAAGACGTCTAGGAAGGGTTCAAGTATTACGTAACACCTTTGGGGCGAGGGGGGTTTCTGTTGTGCTTGTCTCCTATGTTAGCCACTGTCAATTTTTGCTTACGGGGGAGTATAAAATGGCCAAATATTACGTAATACTTGAAATCTTCCTCTAGAGCAATCTCTTTGAAATTCATGCTATAATTTGTACTAAAATCTACCACAGTTCATACCAAATCAACGCCGTAATTCATACAAATTCAAGCCATAATTTATACTAATTTATGCCATAATTCATCCAAATTCCTATTCATACCAAACTCGTATTATGTGTATTTCAAGAAATGGACTTTAAATTATGTTGTAACATGATGCAGAGGCGCAGCCAGGAGTCTGTACTTGGTGGGGGGGGGGCGGCTTGCTGGCTCTCAGAAAGGCGTATTATACTTTCCCTGCGTTCAATTATCACACATTATATATATATATATATAGAGAGAGAGAGAGCACAAAATAATACTTTTCCCTTTATTTTTTTTTCGAAAATTTTTATGAGAAATCGCTATGTTATTGGGCTCAACGGACGTATTTTGTTTGTCCGTGGGGGGGCGATTTAAAAAGTGAGGTTTGAAGGAAGCTCTTCAACAGACTTCTGGAGGGGCTCGAGCCCTCTAAATCCCCCCTGGCTACGCGACTGATATGATGGTAATTGATTATGGAAACGGCAAGAAAGGTATATCGGAACTCCCCGCCCGAAAAAAAATTTTAATCTGTGCTCCAGGAGGTTAAAGGTCATAATATACGCGCCTTTTCGTGTAAACAACCCCAGATTTAATTTTCTGTACCGTGACCCCCCCTTCACTCTTATAAATCAGCTCCCAAAATGCGTCTATGACATTTGTGCTTACTCAAAGACAATCTCAAGAAGCACCCTGTATATATGTATCTCCCTCCGCTTGGCTGCACGTCGTTGAAACTTCCAACTGGACGGATTGAAAATGAATTTTTGAAATTTCGATTCTGTGATACAATTAACTGTGAGGCGGTACCTAGGGGGATGGGGGGGGGGTAGCCACTCCTTCTAAATCACTCCTATATCAGATATTTAAAAAAAAATAGATTTTTTAAAGTAAAACTGTTGAAATGTGTGATTACCGATTCCTATATTTACATGCAGTCCATTACTAGAAATACGTCATATCACATGAGTTACGTTACGTTATAGGTCATCATACATTATTTATGTGACATTATATGTCATAACACAGTGGTTGTGTGACGTCACAGACCGCTTCCTACCTATCAGAAACGTCGTAAGAACTGTTTGATTTATGATAGAAAGGTAGTCTACTCTGAGTTTACTACGCAATAATTGAATATATGAAGTCTGTTTTGGGTCAGAAACCGTTGACTTCAGTAGCACTGTGCATTAAATTGCACAAGAAATAGCGTTTGATGCTTTAATTGTTTTATCATCAAAATTAATTTCACGGATACAATGCAGGCGGTGTAGTGTGTGCTTGGGAATGAGTGGTCACGCTTAGCAACGCAGCAAGTGTGATTCCGCACGCGCATATATCCTGTTCGTTGTCACGATACATTCACAAGCAGTCTTAGAACAAGAATTTCATCGGAAATTTCAACTCGCTTGTGCTTTACGAGTCATCGACTCGACTTTTGAGAAAAAATCCCTGAAATTTTCAGATTTAGGGAAATTGGTAACACTTTTAAGGATAAATTGTTCTGACCTCCCTGGAAAAAGATTTATCGACTCCGGAGTACTTCGGGAATCTCCGCGAACCCTAAAATCTCTATTTTATAATGTGGGCTGTTTGGAGGAAAGAAAAATCCCCGTAAAAAAAATAAAAGGGAAAATGTTGTCTTGGATCAATAAGGCTGGGATGTTGATTCTGTAGAATAAGATATAGCGCTGTAGTGTACGAAATGTGTCTCTTACATTGCTGATATTGACGTGATCGCTTGTATCTTGAGAAAGAGACATTTCAAACCATTAACATCAGGCTTATCAAAGTCGATCATTCTGGCAAGTGCAGAAATGTTAAAAGACAAGAAGTTGGATATTTGAATGAAAACGATAGTTTATTAATAGTGGCGGTGAGACGAGAACTTCCTACGGAGGCTAGACAAAACTAATTTCAAAGCAGTCTTCCATTCATCACTAGTAGCCTATGCCTCCTGCCTCTATTTCCCACGTAACAGCTATTTTTTTTCCTCGTCTTCTTCTTTTACCCCACAGTAAATGAAGTGTTGGGGGACTAGAACCCCCATCCATCAACCCACCCCCCGTATATTCCTCCCACCCCCCCAGGTGATCGAAGAGTGATCCACAAGATCGTTTCCAGAGAGGCTGTTCGAGTGTAATGTGTTAATTTCGAGGGTTCCTCCAATCTGGATCCACTCCCAAAAACGCAAAAATGTGGGACAAAAACTCCCTATGATAAACAAGCTCGAGGGGAAAAGGGTTTGAAGGGGGACATTTCCTCACTACAAATCTTGTTTTTAAATGTGGGAGGAAATTGCGACGTTTCCTTCATTTTCTGTAGCTATCTCTTTGTTTACTCTTAACATTCTTTGCATTTTACTTGTAAAGAAAGGTACATGATGAAATTGACGACCTGTCATAGCCGAGTTAAATGCTATGTCTTTGAATTTTCTTAAGTATTTATTATTCATTTACAAAAGTTTATTTACATATGTGAAGTATATATTTAATACACACAATAATATATTTGAAA
>QLNU02015360.1:289960453-289971668 GCA_006491805.2 Dysdera silvatica
GCTTCAAAATAAAATTTGTAATTAATATCTAAATATTATACATGAACGATTTATTTTTATAATGACCTCTTTTTCAAAATGCGAAGGGAGACAAAAGCGGAGAAATCAACATAACAATTTGCGTAATTCAAAAGCAAGGTCATGCAATTGTTAACGTCAAGGTCATCTTTAAGCTATTGGATTTTTTTGGGAGTGGGGATAGCAACGCCTAGTGAGCAAAGTAAAATCGACAAATGAGAATAATTGTTGAGGAAATATTTTTTAAGTTTTGTTTTTGTCCAAGTAATGAGAATACAAATCTACAAAAAATCATCTCCCTTTTTCTGAAATGCAAAGGAAAAAGATTAGCATATTATGCTAATTCGTGAAAGTGGCAGGTCGTGATTAATGAAAGTGACATAGAATTTAAATACATAGAAAACGACTGCATGTCTTCGGTATTGTGAGCCTGATAGCTTTTACCTTATCGAAAAATCGATTCGAAGCGCATCATTAAATTGCAATAATTACCCCGAAGCTCATTGGAATATTTCACGAAGCTCTTTTTTAAGTTAGCTTTTATGTTATTGTACTATTTTGTAATGCTTACTCTGCCCATACGTTGGGATTAATTGCAAATAAAATTCGTAATTTTTCTTGTTAAAAAGAGGTAAAATAAAAACTTGAAATTAGCAGCTGCTTAAACATATTCGCTACCGAAAATTTCTCTTAAAATACGGACGACATTGGCTTTCGTTTTGGAGATTTACTGCTAATTTAGCCCAAGTTTTGGCGACAAAATTTTAATTATAACCTGATCAATTTTATCCTAATCAATTTCAACCTCCCGTCTATTTCAAATTAGACCTCAAGGTTTTTAATGTAATGTAAAATATGTTTGGTTTATTTAAATGGACTTTCGCAATGAAGAAACTTCTATAAACAGAATTAAAGTTTGCTTTATATTTTTTTTTCTTTGGATAAAAAATAGAAAATTATTTTACTACTATTCAATCCCATTTAAATTTAAGCTATGTAAACCCCATGAAAATAAACTTCGATTAATACTGCTGCTACGTCAGCTGAAAATTAAGCAATGTCAGACCACATTCCGCAAAAAATACCGGAATTGAAAAAAAAGATATATATATATCCGTCTGGAATCCGGCTTCAATTTCAAAGGAATTTTAACGGTTTTAGGTGAAATCCACATAGTGACTTAAAAAAGTTAAAGTTCGCAATTTTCCTGTTTTTTCCTGTTTTTCCACCATGACGGGCCTTCTTTTAGTATTCCGGGATGAAGTGATGAATTTACTCTGAGCGAAAATTTCCTGCGAATTCTGCATGACTGCTTGCTTGATATTCTTGCCGATCTCTGCGCTTTCCCGGACTCCCCTCTCCCGTCTTCATCCTTTTCTGAATTTTCTCTTCCTGAGCCGGGTCAGCGTTTTCTCCCACTTTTTCTTCTCGTTCCTTTTCCTCGCCTTTTTTTTCTTTTTTCCTGCGATGAATTTTCCGGAAATCTTTGGAGAACGTGGATGAATTCATTGAGAAAAAAAATACCGTTCTGGATTGGGATTTTTTTTTTCCGAAAGAAAAATTGTCCGGGGTGAAGAAAGAAAGGAAAAAAGTATTTAGCGATGAAGTTCAACAAGAGTGCGACTTTTTTCTGTTTCTGATGATATACGATAAATTACTTTAATTTGAAAAACCTCTTATCTTTTCACGTAAGGGAAAAAGTAGATGCGACCCTTTTTTAGGCACGGATTTTGAGGGAAAATGTTTTTTTATACGCAATTTGGAGTGTTATTTTTAAATTTTGTGTCAGTTTTTTTTTTTTTATTACAGGAATTTCAATTGGCAATTGTGTTATCCCTGTGAAGGGTAATAATATCTTACAACTTAATATACGGAGAAAAAAGCGTTTGTTCTTGTCCTCATTCGTCTAGTAGGTCAAGACACCCCGGGCTAAACGGAGGGACCCTGGTTCGAATCCGGGATGAGGACGGCGTCTCTTTTTCTCCCAAACAAAAATAGCTCTAGTTTGAGCTACTAATACGTGGGTGTCAAATTTATTTGTAATGGGAATTTCTAAATGATTAGTTTTGTGTTTTCCTACAACATTATGTTATTACTAATTGCTACGATTATAATAATTGAAATGACTGTTGTATTCTTCTATAGCTATAATCATATGATGATTATCTCCTACTGAAATAATCATCGTATTTGTATTAGAACACTTACTATATGTTTTAATGAAGCATACATTGCTGCTATGCTTCGATCAATTCGTTTTTGTGATAAATGCCTTCGAATTTTTTTAAATCCTATAAAACTTAATTGTATTAATTATTCTTATTATTTAATTATCTTTTTCTCTTTTTTTTCTAACTTCTAAAACTACCATTACTGTTAAGGAGTCTATGATTACTAAATATCTGCAATTGACATTGAAATGCGCATGTAAATCAAGAAATTGATTTATTTACGCGTCAATTTCTAGATCGATAAAGATAATGAAAGTATGGAAAATTCGCACTAATAATTTAAGAAAAAGAAACCAGTTACTATAGTTTTAAAAATTTTTTTGGAGTTATCTAAGAACTGTTCTTCACTGCACCCGAATTTATTACGGAAGGAAAGACAATACAATGCAGAATAAATAAAAAGTAGAAAAACGGAAATTGAATGATAGACAAAAGATGTCATGTTATCGATCGGCCCACCACAAATAAAAATGTCACGTCTGTGGTAGATATATCTGGAAAAAAAAAAAGATAAAAAAAAAAACACAAGCAAAAGAGGATGGAGAGCGTGTTAAACGAGAGAAGAAAGTGGACGAGAGAAAAAAAGGGGGAAAAAAGAAGATCAGGCGCTGTTGAGCACTGCCGACTCTTTCATTAGCGCAGCCAATTCAATAAGACAAAAGGGAAAAGTCCCTACTCGATCAGACTAAAAGGTTCCGACAAATAAGACAAGTAGACTTGTTCCTCCCTTTTTTCCCCTTTCCACCTCAATCTCTTCCATGGACAAATGAATAAGCTCGTTGTCTATTCGCCTATTTTAAGCTGAACTATTACCAATACCCTGAATGAGATACAATGGCAAGAATGAAATTCATCAGCTGTATCTGCGGCCACCTCTACAGGCTTAAATATTGTCGTTGCTAAACCACAATCCACACTTTCAACAGAAATGACTATCATCAAATAATATCAAGGAAGGTGTGTGTGTTTGAAAGAATTAATCATTGCAATTAAGTCTATCTCTCCACTTTTGTGGTTCATGTATATTTTTGGCTCACAATTGCATGAAAAAATAAATTTGCTAGGCACTCGTGCTGGATTCGAACCAGAGACATGTGGGTCATCGTCCCAGCGCCTTGACCACTGGGCCACAGACTACAGTCATGCGTGGCTTTTTTCTCTTATGTATGTTTACCAAAGGGAAGAACTCGAAGCATTACTCCCTTCTTCGCTGGAATTTCTTTAAGATTTTCAAATCAGTTTCGTTTCTCGTATTAGCTCTAATTAAGGAATAGGCATCTATTTCTTTATTAGCATCTGTTCTACATTTCGAGAGGACTTTTCTTTATATACGGTATCCAAAGACAAAGAGAAAATTCTGAAATAGACAAGATAACTTTTGAATAGTAAATTGCTAAAATATTGCATCTAATATTACCATATCATCGTGATGAGAAAAATTTCCAGACTTTAATAACTTTTGAACGTTATCTTTATATGGCCCCCAATTTTCATCTATTTACTGCGTGCGCAAAATGATGATGAAAATGATTGATAATATTAAAGTTCAAGATAAAGTCGTCCTTTTCAAGCTGAAATGCATATTCCGAGTCTTACTGTCGACTATTAACAATATGAGCCGACAAAACATCATGCCTTACTTCTTGACGAAAACTCGTTTCGGATAATGTATGTCTATTTTATTTTCAAAAGAACGAACAAGAAAAATGGCGTCTACAAGCTACGTGAATCGCAGTAACACGTGACATCGCAGGAAGAAAACGACTTAAAAAATGGACCTTCGAACCAAGTGCCAATCATTTTGTTTTGTTAGCGTCAGTTGCAACGCCAGGTCGTGATGTTTGATTAAGGGTTTGCATAATATAATTTTTTTTCCTGGTAGCAGTATGCGATGTGTACACTCTGGTTTGATGTCTTCTTTTTTTTCCAACGTTTCTTCAACTAAAGCAAGCTTCAAGTCCTCCAGTACTGCGGGAAGGTCATTTTCGATACATAGTGGACACAAATATCATCTTCTACTATAGTCATTAAATGACAAAGGCATAAAGGCTATCCTTAACGTTTTCTAGAAGGCCATGTTAATAGATGAGATTATTTCTCTAATTGAATCTTCTCTTCCTGAATGACGTTTTGGCACAATGCATATTGATTTTCAGTTTACAAATGCTCTTTGGACTTACTCCGACCAGAATCCTCATCTCTTTCCTTTTTGCAATTAATCACGTGGATCTCTGTTACGTTATTCTTTGGCATATGAGTGGACAGTGGACATTTAACTGATTGGCTGACTACTTAGGATATCCGCCCACATCACTGTTTTGCTCGTTTTCTTTTTAACTATACCAATAATTTTTTCGCAGATTTGTCAAAAGAAAAGACAGTTTTTGGAAGGCGGGAGAGCAGGTGGGGGTTAAATCTATGTCGAAATAAGTGCTCAAAATGCTAGTCTGAAAATGGCGGAATCTACACGAAGAGAAAGGTTTTCGCCGTCAAATGAAGGAGAGCTTTCTTCTTTTCTCCCTCAATTCTGTGTCTCAATTTAGATGGAAGCGATAGGGGACCACCACAAATTGAGCAAGTTATTGCATTATGTAATAACGGTAAACTACAAAGCGATACCCCAAAAATCGACGGTTAGTTCGCGTTAAAACGCCAGTGCAATTGCATTTTTATATATGGGTTGCTTTAAAGAATTTTAGAGGGATTAATATTCATTGCAAAAACTCATAATGGTCGTTGACCAATAAACAACAAACCGAAATTAAAGTTGTAAATAAATACACGTTTCGAAATGAAAGAAGGAATAGACTGCGATAAAGTAATACATAACGTATAGTAATGAGATTAGAGAGGTGACGAGAGGTTTATATGTTTATTTATAACAGTAATTGAATATTTTAGAAGTAATCTAATTAAAACTTTCAATTCCATAAAAATAGGGATGCTCAATTGGCTATTTTTAAGGAGGAAGCGAAAATCTAAAAAGCAAATTTCACACCTTTTTTCCCTAGGGTTTATTTATGATTTTCACACTTACATGAAATACCAGCATTGGAGGCTGTACCAATCAATTACTAATTGCACAATAATCATCGTAACACTTTTTTGTCAATTTCTTGTACGGCCTAGCTGTCTTTCATTCACTCAAACGTAACATGACGCATAGAATAATGAAATTGAACACAACATAGTAAAAATATTTGTTAAAAGCATTGTTAAGATAGAACATGAGAACTTGAAAAAAAATTGTTTCCCAGAATTCCACCTTCCCAAAACTTTGCAGTATGTAAAGTAAGCGGTTTTTTAACAAAATATTGTTTTACTAACTTAAGTTAAAAATCTTGGTTTTGGAGTTGTTAAAAAAAAAAAGGTGGGGTAGGTATTTTGTGTTCCAACGTAATTTTGTTCTTCATCCGCTTCCTCTCAGGGTGTGGAAGCAGACCTTTTTCGGCCCTGCTGTGATTGATTTCCAATAGAAATCGAATGAAAGCAAGTCCCCAAATTCCTTACTTTTTCAGTCTCAAGACACTTTTTTCCCCTTCTTGTAGCTTTTTTTCCCTCAAAAAAGTAACGCAATTGTCTTTTTTCCCTTCCTATTTTGTGCGTATTTCTTTGATTTTATGTGTCTGGAGAGCTTTAGTAAAGTTGAACACTGAAGGCATGAGGTGCAAACCCTACTCCTGAAAAAAATCCCTCTTTTTATTCCCCGCCCGTTTAGTCTTAGGCGGCGGATTTAACGGAATTTGTCAATTACCGCTAGTCCTCTTTCTTTCTTTCTTTCTTTCTTTCATTTACACTTCTTCTAACTCAGTTAGCTCTAATAAATGAAGGCACAAATAAGGGAATAAATAAATAAAATTTAATAGAAAGTTATTTCTCGAGGTAAGAGCGTCTACCAATAGTAGGCTTAAGTTTGTTTAGCTGCATGTGTCTCCATTTATCGAAATCAAATACTGTTAAATTCGAAATGGATCCTTATTTAAAGAACCGCGTTTTCAGCTGTCGATTTCATCCCTCTTGCACTTCATTGGGTAGGTATTTGATGACATTTGTGTCGATGGGGTTGTACAAATACTAAACTATGGGATATAATGGTACCGATGTCAATTTCTTAAATGACTGACGTCACGCGAGTAAATGACGCATATACCGGGAACGTGTGCATTACAAACATTCCTTCATCTATGTACTTAGTGGAAACGGTGATGTAAAGGTATTAAGTTGGATTTATTTTTTGCTTTAGTCCCTGCGATTGTGGTCTGAAGGTCATGGCAATGACAAACGAGGATACTGATTACATAAGCCACGTGTAATTATTACATAAGCACAAACAAGTGTGTTACTTGCCTGTAAATATATGTTTACACACCCCCACTTACTGTATAGGCTTATTTATTTTTTGCTGGTTATCATTCCCCTTGCTGTATCCAGAAAGCTACTTTGATGTGTACTCATAAACAAGCACGTCAGGTTTTTACCCAAATTCTATATAAAGAATACTGCACTCATATATATATATATAAAGTCTCGTGTTTATTTAAAAAGTTATATATAAAATTGTCAACTATTTTAATCAACTGGTAATTGACAAGAGTCATGTTCAATTGCATGTCAATATCATTTGTTATTACCTTTTTTTTTTAAATCAATTACTGCTCTCATTATTGCAGTCATTCCCTCTATTTTTAAATATATTCTACCATTGAAATCTACAATTAAATATATTATTGGGCGAGTTCTCGTCCATTTTCAAAAATACGTACTGTGTGTGTACCCTATTTCGTATAGATGGTATACAGGGTTTGTCCCAAAAGTTCCCGGAATGATTTTTTTTAAAATCATTTATTCAATATCAGTTTACTGATACCGGTCTCGTTTCCAAGCTCAGATCCTCCACCAACTTCTCCGCCCCGTCAGCCAGCGTTGCCAACTACAAAAAATCATTCCGGGAACTTCTGGGACAAACCCTGTAATTTTACATAAAAAGGTACACATTATATATTTCTTTCAATTTTATTTACCTTTTTATTGCATCATCAAATACTGCTATTATGTTAAAAACACGATGGAAAATTATATTTTCGTAGCCTTGAAACCAGTCGCATAAATAAGCCTGTGTTAAAAAAAATCATCAAAAGGCGATTTTTATGTAATTGACATGAATACTTTTATGTAACTAACCAAGAACTGACACAGAAAAAACCAAATCAAAATTTGCCGTAGAGACCAGAAACTAAACTTTAGTGTATGGTGTTTCGTATGCTAGTGGAATTTTATTGTGTGTAAATATTGTAAATGTAAAAGTGCCCCGTGGTAATTGTTTGCGTTTTGCCCTGTGCATACTTAAAAAAACAAATCAGTGTGCGGGATATCCTATGTTTGTGAATAAACTATATGGTAAACAGCATGTGGTCAACCATTGTCACAATAATAAAATGTGTGAATCAGTCGAGGTCAATTTCTTTCCACGAAAAAACCCAACACAAAACATCCTTATCATTCTTCTTTATCAAACTTTTTCAAATAACCGTAAAGACGAGTGTGGCTCTGTGGTTAGCGTGCGTGCATAACACGTTAAGGGTCTCGGCATAGGCGTATGCAGAAAGTTCGTAAGGGGAAGGTCATAGGTTCAATGAGGGTGGGGTTACAGAGCTACAACTCACATATTCCTATGTTAAATATACAAAATTTCATTGCAATGGGGAGGTTACAATCCCCATCAACACCCCTTGCGTACGCCAATGGGTCCCGGGTTCGATCCTAGTCACTGTCAACTAAAAGGGGTCAGAAATGAAATAGATCAGTTATACAGTCGCTGCCCCGCTTAAACGAATATTTACACTCCCAGCAAATGTCATTCGAATGAGCGGGGTATTCGACTATCCATTGATGCAGATACATATATTGTGCTTAAATGCATTAGTACGCACATAATGAACATGAAATAGTATTAAAAACAGTACCATGCACACACAAAAAAAGTATTATACGAGACAATATGTTTTTTAACGAAAGAAGAATTGTACAATCGTATATACACTTCTGACTAACTTCTGCAGAAATTCCGAATTCTTTTACAATTTTAGCTTCTACGTTACCTTTTATTATATTATACAGATCGTTACGTTATTGTATTTGCGCACTTATTATCTGAAAAGAAGGCTCCTCGTAACGTTACAATACCATAACCGGCGACCAATGATTGGGATCGGACTAATTACTATGAAGTGAAAAGAAGCCCCTTAATTTTAAGAAAAAAAGAGGGGACTATGGAAGCAAGATCTAGAGGAGTGAGAGGTGAGAACGACCTTTGCAAAGACAAATTTCGCCTTTCACCGTTACCACCGAGATAACAAGGCCTGACCGCTGCCGCCATGACGTTTCGCTAGTAGTCATACGTGCCATACGAACGACCAGCGCAGTATTGGAATATTCAAAGCCTAATACAGTGAAATCTGTTTACAACGATACTTAGGGACCGGGAAAAAATATATAAAACATATATATAAATATAAAAACAGCAGTGCAAAAAGAACGCTTACTCAGAGATCTCATAAAGATCGCACTGCTCACTGTAGTCCGGGGTTTGGTTCCCCAGGCCTTAAGAGGTTCGGATTCCTCGGAAAACTGTAGGTCCCGGCGCAGCATGACCACTGTAGTCTTTGTGTCGTAAAACCAAAAAACAAACAAACATATATTCTATACTCGCTGAGACCACAGGAAAACACAGTTATACGTTATTGCAAATTATTATATCAGTTTGTGAATATGGTTTTTCCACTAGTCAAAACTATGATGATCTCAGAATGAAACTTCCCCACCCTCGCGTCATTCTTCTTTATTTACTAACGATAACAGAGAGCATGCCTAAATAGTAAAAGCACTAACTTATTAAAAAAAACTAACCAAAACTATACCTTAAATTCAATTAAAAATAATAAAAAACTCGCTTAAATCAAAAATAAAATAATACATATATATGTGTGTATGTGTAAATATAGATATATAAAATATAATACGTCATAAAGAAAGGTTTCTTTTCCATAGTCTAAAATACGTTCCTTTCCCTGCATAATTCAAATCTGTAAAAAATTGAAATCAAAACAACTGTAAAATATGATTTATGTAGTATGTTACGGGGTGGCAGCCAGGATTTTCTCGGGGGAGGGGGTTATGTCAGAAGGGTGTATTGTACTTTTCCTCGAGTTCAATTTTCACATATACAAAAAAAAAAGCATATATACATATATATAAAAAGCATGAAACACTTACCTTGGATTATCATATCATGTATTCGGTTACAGAAAGCAAAATTATTCGAAATATGTTTAATTAAATACTTTCTTTTCTCAGATGCACCCAACCAGATGCAATGAACCCATAAGTGTTTTACACATTTTAACTCAATGCCCCTATCATAGACTTGCTCACACTCTTACTTTTAACTCTTCATCACTGTCTGACATTTTAAATGACCATGCTGACCATACGCACGTTTTTAAATTTTTAAAAAGTACTGGCTTTTACTACAGTTTTTGATTTTACCGTGTTTGGCGCAGTATAGCCCAGATGCTCTTGCGCCATAAAAAAGCCAAACAATCAATCAATCACTACACCTAATGCTTTTTACCAGCAGTTATTCTCTGAATTTCGGGATCATTTTCAAGACTCCAATTTCATTTTTACAGATGGATCCAAAACAGAAACAAATGTAGGTTCTGCATTTGTCATTAATAACAGTGCCATTGCAGAAAAAATCCCCCCATCATACTCCATTTTCACAGCAGAACTTTATGCCATTTCCATGGCACTTGCGTATATTTCAACTCATAGCTTAACTCATTGTATCATCTGTACCGATTCTCAGAGCTCTTTAAGAGCCCTGGAATCTTTTAAATATGCACCTCATCCTATTTTATCTTTTACTACAGTCTTTGATTTTACCATGTTTGGCGCAGTATAGCCCAGATGCTCTTGCGCCATAAAAAAGCCAAACAATCAATCAATCAATTCTCAGATGCAATTTTTTACTCATAAAAATGGTATGCTCAATGTCAATAGGTCTGTTTCTGTGAATCGATATTATTGCCAAGCCCGATAAACGGTTCCTGATAAACTCATGGTTGAGCTCATATACACTCTATAACAAAAAAATCGATGCACCAAGAAGGAGTTGTCCGATTGTAATGAAATTTCGTATGTAAAGATATTTTGACCGAACATGCAAATGATTAAAATTTGGTGTCCAATGAATGAATAGCGGGAACTCCAGCGCATCGGAACTGCGCATTCAGCAGGTGTATATAAGGAGCGATTCTCAATATGTGGTCAAAATTTCTGTTGCATTTTGACTGCGGATATCTTACGTCGACTGTAACAATGCCTCGCCGAAAGATTCGTGCTCATTACGAGCATATGTCAGAGTTTGAAAGAGGTCGTGCTATCGGATTGAAAGAGGCTGGTTGGACGAATCGAAGAATCGCTGGACATGTGGGTCGAAGCGATGCGGCGATTGGACGGTGCTGGCAAGAGTGGGTCAACAACGGCAGATGTCAGCGTCGGGACGGCAGCGGTCGACCTAGGGCCACAACAGAACGGGAAGACAGAGCGATTGTCAGAGCAGCTGTCACAGCACCGGATTCGTCGTTATCAACTATTCAACGTGTGGCCCGCACACATGTGTCCAACATGACCCTCTGCAGACGACTGAGAGAGCGGAATTTACGCTCGCGCCGACCGTTACGCCGCTTACCTCTCACGCCTTTACACCGTCAAGTCCGATTACAGTGGTGCCGGGCTCGATCAACTTGGAACTGCGCTGACTGGGGACGTATAGTCTTTAGTGACGAGTCCCGTTTCCAACTGTGTCCTGATGACAACTGCAGACGTGTCTGGAGACGTCCAGGGCAGCGTGGGGATCCTGCCCTTACTATTGCACGCCACACATGCCCACAATAGGGCGTTTG
>QLNU02015360.1:289973879-289985642 GCA_006491805.2 Dysdera silvatica
TCATACTTAGAATATACTATAGGGTCCAGTTATGCAAAAGCGAAGGGCTATCGGGAATACATCCTACGAAAAATCGTGGAGGAAGACTAATATTGGACATGCAGCTTACTTCCTGAACAGTTTTGTACATAAACAGCAAGTTGTAAGACAACCACCCAAACAGATTACAATTTTAAACGTGATCAAGTGGCAAAAATAACGATTAATAAAACAGCTCTATTGCAAATACGGCTCATAAACAGTACTAAAAACTTATAGGCCTCTATACACATAAACTCCACGAACAAAGAGGTATGGGCTCTACAGTAGTAATGCATATACCTTGCATGCCATGACACAAAGCTTCGTCTCCTTACGGCGCTAAAAAAAAACACCTACTACTCTAACGGCCCACCGTAGCCCGGGGGTTCGTTACTTAGGCCGCAAGAGATTCAGATTCTTCAGAAAACTAAGTTTCGGTGTAGCGTCACCCTTGCTCCGTAAAACCGACTAACAAATAAAGAGCACCCATAAATAAATAAGAAGACTACGTAATTGTAATTATTAAGGTTAGTAACATATTATAGGTGATACTGACAACATGCACAACAAAAGTGACCAAATTCCACGATAAACACGGTATTTAAAACATGTGCCACATAAAAAGAATTGGCATCTAACCTGTTAAACCGCAAGTTAACACCACACACTGTTCAGAAACACATATACCGAATTATAAATATGGAAAATTCTAAATACATATCAATTATCAGAAGTTTCTAGACATAGCACTCGAATAAACTAATTATACGCACAAAAATAAATAAATATGTAGCTCCTCCTCCCTCATGCTTGCACAGCCAACCGTGAGAACACATACTACTACTAATAATAACCTGTTGTCATTCATCATCAGTGCAAACAAATATTAAATATTTCACTGAACGATATGCAAACTATCTAATACATATGCTATGGCACTTATCTGTAAATTATGAAATAAATGGCTCAATTTCTTTTCTTCAAAAAAAAAAAAAAAAAAAAATAATTGCTTACAAATATAAACTCATTGTCTATTGGAGCTAAACGCTTCAGTATAAATCGCCGATTATTCATCTATTTCTTCTCAGAAGACATTAATATTCATATAAAACGGTTAATATATATGTTAATGTATACGATGTGACAGATAAGTCAAAGCTCGCGTCAGACAGTGACGAAAGAGACAAAAAATATTTAAGATGTCAAAAAAGATAAAGCATACCATTAGCTACACAGGAAATCATCGGGGGTGGGGGGGCTTGAGGTAACCAAACTATATAGAGTTACTTAGAGCGTGCATCATACAGCAAGCTATTTTCGGTTTTATCTCCCCAAGTCGCTGTATCTGCTGCGACCTCATCGACGATTTCAATTAAAACTGATAAGCAGTTTAGTGGAATTAATTTAAATTTTAAATTTTATCCCAATTTATAAATATTTGAATTATGGAAGGGTCTGTAACGTCTCACGGGTGGCTTCTTTTACTATTTTGGAATACATTTTATGTAATAAAACATAGATTTAAATATTTATTAAGAACTCAACCATTTATTCATCATTTATCATTTAAATGGCAGTAATAAATTACCAGAAATTTATAAATAATTCTTCTTCTAAGAGAGAGATGAGACGTTGTATTTGGCTTGACGATTTCATTTGCTAAAGAAAGAAATGGAAAAAAGCGGATCGATTTCTTTAGTAACCAAATAACATTTCTTGAAGAGGGACTGAAGAATAATAAGACGTTTGAGTTCATCAATTTGCTAATTAACCACATTTTTTATTTTAGTTCGGCTAAATGTCATTGACTTGCTAATTATTTACTGGTCCAGTCAAATGATACAAGTGGCATTCATTAAGTCACAGTTAATTGAAATACACAATCTCTAAACGTTATATATCTTTAAGTAAGCATTTGTGTTCGCTAAATCGTATATTTGAAATGATGAAAAAATAGAACCTAAATTACTAACTGTACAGCTTCATAGGCGAAATAGTAATACGAAGATACTTCAGCTATACGTAATAAAGCAAAAACGTTTTAAAAAAATAAAGTAAATAAATACGCCGAATGCTGGAGAAAAACAGAAATACAATTTCTAAATTTTTATTTTCGGCTATAACATTAGCATGTCAATTCCAACGGCACATGTCACATTTCATACTATTCTCCAATTATGTCACCTCAGTAGCAGTCTATACACTGATTTTCTTTAATCTTTCCTTCTGTTTCTGTAAAATACAAAAGTTAGCGAAATAATGAAACTGACAAGTAATACAAGTTCATTCATTATAATAAATGGAGCCTAGCCACTGCTTCCAACAATTGTTTTGGTACTTTCATTCATTTACTATTTTAACAGTGTTAATGTTTTTGTGTGCAAAATAGCTCATTAATACATTTTGTATTTTATTACAATTTTTAAATCAAAGTAAATTGGAAGGCATTGTAAAACAAAGAGTCAGATTTTGTATATAAATCAATAATATAACAATTCATAAAAATATATGCTTAAATTCTTATTTTACAATCAACGGATTCGCATTGCAAAAAAACGCAGCTGTTCCTTTTTTTTTTTTATAAAATTTATAGAATGAACACATTAATTTATGCTCATAGAATGATATATATAAATGAAATATATATTTTTTTGTAAAACATTAAAAAATCATTCCGCTTTATATAAATATGAAAGAGACAGATCGTTTTTCCCCAGCAGGTGAAATTGACAAGGATAATGTAATGGAAATGAAATCGACATAATTTATCAAACCATGCGTCAAGAGCGTGTCAAAAATGATATACTTGCCCAACACTTTCATGAACACTTAACATTGTTCAATGCATTCAAATTTTTATACCTTTAGAACCTATTCTATTTATTTAATGTTCGTTTTCTCCCCAAACAATCTTCAAGCATATCACGAGTGCCTTTCGTGGCACAAAATCATTTTACAGAACGTTCCGACTATAATCTTTTTAAAACAACGACTGCTTTTTATTTTACCAATAAAACGCAAGTACTTTTTTCCCTCTTGTACGAAATGGAAGTGGAAACGGAAGCAGAACACACTGTAGAAAATCGTTGCTTGTAGGCATTCTTCCATATACCCTTCCGTTCAAATGTATTACTCAGGGGGATGTAGACACTGGGGAAAAGAGGGGAGGGGGAAACGCAAGGAGTAGGGTGGATTGAAAAAGGCTTTTACTTATAGGGTAAGGTCAAATCTTACGAACCACCCGAGAAAAAAAATCTTTTATTGCTTTTCCAAAGATTCAGTTCTTACCTTACGAATAAATATTTTTGATAAAGAACTGTAGTTCAGTATCATTCACATTTTTCTGATTTCTGTACATCGTACTTGTGCGAACGCAACAACTCTGCTACAAGAAATTACGATTTAGAATTGTATATTGTAACATTCAGTACAGTTTTGTTTACGTGTAGCGAATTTATTTGTATACTTTATGTACCGAGACTGCGTTGTAGGTCATTTGAGATGGAAACAACGTCTTAACGTGACCACGCGCCCACAATACGTTTTCCCTCAATTAAGTTTTTGGGAATGAACTCAGCCCAGTGGTCCTGAAGTCCGCAACCATTCATACAAGGGTGCCTTACAGACAATGAAATCACAGTGTACATTTTTTCTGCCTTATTTTTTGCGACGCAAGGACAGCTAAGGTCGTGATTCACCGAGACCTACAGTTTTCCAAGGAATCTGAACCTGTATTACCTAGGAATTAAAACCCCGGACTACAGTGGATAGACATATGGCACGCTTTCAACGGTGCTATTGTAATCGACTCAGAGTTAACGACGCGACAGATAAACGCGTTACCACTAAGCCACCTAAGACTGAAATAGATCTTAATATACAGTCAAGTCACATTAATGTAACCACACGTTAACATCCAGAATAACCACCACGTGCAACTAGGATGGCGGCTAGATGGGTTGGGAGAGACTTAATGAGGTGCTGGAAAGTGTTCACAGGAATATTGTCATACTGACTCCAGTTCACTTGAGAGCTGCTGGGGAGCGCGAGGTGGAGTATCCATGAAGCAAATAACCCGATAGAGGTAGTCCCACAGGTGTTCGATTGGGTTTAAATCCGGGGAATTTGGGGGCCATGGAAGTGAAGTAAAATCTTCCTCGTGTTCTCCTAACCACTCACGTACAATTATAGTTGTATGAGACGTCGCATAGTCATACTGGAGGACCTTGCTCAGGAAAAACACTTTGCATGTATGAGTGTAGCTGGTTAACAGGGATCGACACATACTTAAATCGATTCATATTGCCATTCGCAATGATGAGTGCACCCAGAGAATGTTACGAAAACATTCCCAAAGCCATAACGCTCCATCCGCCATCTTGTACCCGTCCACAAATGGTGGAAGAGTGTTCGTTTTCTAACGTTTCTCGCCGTATGCGCCAAAGTCCATCCGTCCGATTGAGTGAAAACTGTGATTCATCGGAGAAGGCAACCTTTTGCCAATCAGTGGATGGCCAGTATCTGTACTGACGTGCAAGTTCTAGCCTCTTCCGCCGATGCACCGTCATTAGCATAGGTGCTGTCACCATCCGTCTGCTGTGGAGGCCAACACGCAGTAACGTTCGCTGAACTGTCGTTTTGGACACACTTACTGTAGCACCCTGGTTTATTTGGATAGTCAGTTGCTCCACTGTAGCACTTTCATTTGCCCAAATGCAACACCATAGCCGCCATTCCCCTCTTTCATCTATGAATCGTAGAGCCCCAGAATATCCACGTCGTTTATTTTCTATCCTTTTAGCATGCATGGTACACTTTTACCACGGCAGCACGCGAACAGTTCACAAAGTCCACAGTTTATGAAATACTGCCATCCTTGGCCCGAAATTCAATGATCATACCTTTTTGTAGGTCTGATAAATCGCTCCGTTTCTGCATTACAAGAACCGTTGAAATGTTTTCCAAACGTCTACAACCTACTTTCTATACCCACCAAATCTGCTGATGACATGTGCCTTCTGTGATTGGCTATTTAGCGCTGACGTCAAAAGTGGGAGGTGGTCACATTAAGGTAACTTGATCCTTTTTTGTTACAGATAAAAGTTAAACACTGGTAAAAAAAGCAAACGAAATATATCCTTCAAGCTTTCAGACGCGTCAGTAGCAGTCTTTCTAAAATTTCCGACAGAAATTTCCCCGCATTATGTGTTATTCCCCCACTGTTGTTTTTCCAGAAAGTTTGGATTTAAGTATTACCCCACGGACATTACTACTAATGAAAGACTTCTGCTGACGCGTTCTAAAGCTCGGGTAATCTATTTCGTGTGCTATTTTACCAGTGCTTATTATTTTGTATATAAATTTCTTCCCCGGCATTTTATATTTCATTCCAAATAAAGAATATTACAATAGATCTGTGTCGGGATTCAAGCCGACTGCATAACTTCTCCTCTTATCGTGTAAATTAGTCGGTTGGTTTCATCCTCATTGTCCTTGCGCCATTGGCGCAAGGACAACAGTGGTTATTCTAAGCCAATCAAGGTGAGATCGTGCATACGGTGTTCGACAAATTATGTAAAACGAAACATAAAATGCCAACTAACATAATAAGCAAACGAAAACGACGACAGAAATGAACAAGCTAAATTGACAACTAAAATTAGCAGATAAAACATGTCAGTGCTGACATCAGTGTGTGAAAACGGTGATTCGAATTGGAAATTCAAACGACATCCGAGATGATAGAGAAAGATGCAAGATAATTAAATAACCATCACTATATGAAAAATGAAATTGACAATTGACTTTCATCAATTTCGGTCAAATATATTGTCGGATCCATTAAAATCTCTTGTCGTTTACAAATTTAGGGACGTCAACAAACGATAAATAAATCAAGTACATACATTTTAAATTTGTTAAAGAGTTTTTAGTTCTCTGAAAAGTGAAACGTCTGGAATATCAGATGTCTATCCAAGAGGAAATATATCCTTACCGCCTTCTTTTTCATGTGAAAAACTTGAGTAACGCAAAATATAATGTAAATAGGGTTAGTTGTTATATCAGAGACCTAAAATCTAGTCCATTCGATCGTTATAGCAACTATTTATCACTGAATGTAGTGGCACCGGACGTACTGAGCGACAACCCGAATGCATTAATCTTGCTATCTAAAAAGAAGGCGGAGGCTTTTTTTCCCCAAAAAATCCCAGTTCCAAACACCAAAACACTTTTAACTTGGAAAGGGTGAATGCATACAAAGCAGACGAAAGGGGTCCCTGTTTCTCTAGTAGTCGTTTCATATGTAAATTTCGATCAAAAAAGTATCCAGTTGAAAAGAGAAAAAGATCGAAATAATATGAGAAAGGAAACGCAAGTATATATAGTTTAGATTGCTATGGAAATTGACGAGAAAGAAATGTTTTGTTTTAGTAGAGAAGTAGGGGGGAGTCATCGGACAGAGATTAAGCTCTGGCTTAGAGAAGAGTAAAACTATGCACAGAAGATGAAATTGACTTCCATATGCATAGTCAGTAGCTTCTAAACTTAAAATAATTTTGATGGTTGATTCATAATAAAAAAATAGAAATTTCATTATTTGTTATGGTGATAAGAATGTTATTTCTTCCTATGGAGGAACTAGGATATGGAGCGTCCCCGAGCGCCAGTCCTGTATGGCACAGATAATTCTACCCTTTGCCCTTCAGCGAATAACCGTCCCTATATCTATGATAATAATTCTTAATGTCATAAATCAACCCAATTTTAGGAGACATGAACCTTCGCAGACTCCACGAAGCGGGTATTTTCACGCTAGCATTTCCCTGTTGTGTGAGGATTGCTTAATTAAGCGGGCACAGTTATACTCTGAGTGGCGTTGGCCCATCATCTATCTCAAACACTGGCGTACGCAGGGGGGGTGTTTTAAGGGGGATGTTGTAACCCCCCATTGCAATGAAATTTTGTGTATTTAACATTTACAAGGAATTGTTTGAACACATTAACAAGGAATATATGCGTTGTAGTTCCATAACCCCACCCTTTACAAACTTTCTGCGTACGCCTATAATCTCAAAGATTGGTTTTACCCTGTGTTTCACATCACATTGTTTTGAATTTAAACTATTAGATCCTGATTTTTCCAGCAAGTTGTCCTTCTATCTGGATTGCAATTGTTAATTATTCTCAGTTGGCATTCGGACCAACAATCGACTCGGCCGTAATAAGTCATTTCGTAAACATACTTGCCAATTTCATGTCCAATTAAATTGGCACAGCCCTTTAGAAATATACTCCAGTTCAGAGACTGGAAATAGCAAAACTATTTAACGCATTAAATACATATATATTATATTATACTATTATATTATATTAAAATTACCTCATGCTTGAACAGGATTTTAAAACTCAAATATTTTAATACTTCAGTGTGCTAACATATATTTTATAGATAGTAATTTTCTGACACCTACGCTTGAGTCCAAACTAGAGCTTTCGATATCTAGGAGAAAAAGAGACATCGACCTGGGCTGGAGTCGAACCAGGGTCCTTCTGTTCGATCCGGAGTGCTTTAACCACTGGGCCACCAGGGCAAAAAGAAGGACACTCCCCTTCTCTGTGTCCCCTTCACCGTAGGTTGGTTGGTTGTTGTTTCTTTGTGGTTTAACGGCTCAAGGACTACAATGGTCATGCTGCGCCGTGGCCTACTGTTTTCCGAGGAATGCGAACGTCTTAAGACCTAGGGAACCAAACCTCAGACTACAGTGAACAGTACGATCTTTATGAGATTGCTGAATAAACGTTCTTTGCACCGTTGGGAGTAGAACACGAGTTAACGTTGCACTAGGCGAACCCGTTACCACGCTGAGCCACCAAAGGGCTCTTCACCTTAGGGAACATCGTTCCTGTGTCTTGGTGGCCTAGCTGTTAAGGCACTCCGGGTCTAACGCAGGGACCCTGGTTCGACTCTAGGCCACGATAATGTCTATTTTTCTCCTATATATTGTGTAGAGAAATCAGACAATGTATAGAATAACTTAGTTTCAATATAAACCTGGATGTCAACAGTATCCTCTATATAAGGTTCTTTCTCATTGTATTCAGGCAACATTCAAACAAGCGAGCGCGTGATTTTCGTATCGAACGTTGTTACAAACAGTCTCTGATTTTCCATCAACGAACATGCGCGTGCTATAGAGGCTCCGCCACAAAATGGCTCATGTAAATTATTAGCACTTCGTGTCTTTTCTCTTTGAATGAAGGTGTGTGTTTTAAAATAGCCGACTGAGTGGGTTATTTCCAATATTCGGTTTAAAATACGTAGGGAAGTGAAGAATCGCAATCACGTTCTCCCATAATTGGTGATCCGGACGTGAAAAAGCTCTACTTTGAGCGCAAGCGTGTGTTTTTACAATCTATAAAAATTCCCCACCAAAAATTACAAAAAACATCCCTGATTGTTTTGTTCGTTTGTGGTTTTACGGCTCAAAGACAACAGAGGTCATGCTCCGCCCGGACCTACTGTTTTCCGAGGACTCCGAACCTCCTAAGGCATAGGGAACCAAACCCCGGACTACAGTGAGAATTAGTGAAAATTATTAATGAATCAAAATTAGTGAAATGAGAAATTTGAAAAAATTAGAGAATGAGAATTAGTGAAAATTATTAATGAATTAGCGAGAATTAGTCAAAATTACAATCTATAAAAATTCCCCACCAAGAATTACAAAAAACATGCCCTGATTGTTTTGTTTGTTTGTTTGTTTTGTGGTTTTACGGCTTAAGGACAACAATGGTCATGTTGCGCCGGGACCTACTGTTTTCCTAGGAATCCGAACCTCTTAAGGCCTAGGGAACCAAACCCCGGACTACAGTGAGAATTAGTGACTTTATGTGTTCACCATTTGGCAATTGTGTTAATCCTTAGAAGGGTAGTGTTACCTTACAAAAACGACATATACTTCTTACTGCAAGTTAAGTCAACGTTGAATAAATAAATATTTGTGCGTCATTTCTATGTATTCATAAAAGGCTGCTTTTTTTAATTAATGTTTAAATATTTTTAGCGCACCCTGTAAAAGGGTTAGATGATTTTATATCATAATATATTTTCACTTTATATTGTGCAGATCACATTATGCATATTATATATCGAACACATTATACTCTATATGTGTTATCCATATTTTATTGTATATCTTATACTATACAATGTCGGAGTGTATAAAGGATGCTGAGATAAAAGAATGCTCATTACAAATTAAAATTTAAATAAATGCAAAATTTTAACTCAAAGCCGATTATTTAAATTTATTTCGAGAATATGTAATCTATTTTGTATTCGAAAAAATAAGAGTACTTTAAGTAAACAAGTGGCAACTAATATTATTAGAAGCACGATTTACAAATTCTTAAATTATGGAAGTAAGTAATAAGGAAATTGATTAGAGAAGTCATTTTCTAGTGACAAAATATTGTTGAAAATTTATTAATATTTTCTTATGGAATTAAGATTTTATTATAAAATATTTATCAAATATATACATAACATGCATATCAAATATACCGTACGTATATAAATAAATTATTGACCCTAAATACGGATATAAAAACAATATCAAATCATTTGTTTCGATAGAGCAAATATTTTAAATAAAATAAGCAACTGGTGATAAGCAGAATTATTGCACAAAAGGTTAAAATATATGATATTTATTTTTTTAATACTCTTTCATCGTAAGACCTCTGCTCTTCATTATAATCCTCATGGAAATGAAAAATTAAATGTATTTTAACCTTCCATAGCGTTTTAATCTTTCATCTCTTATTTTATTTAGTACCTTTACCAGGGCTGTCCTGAAGAAAATTATTGAGAGTATGCGGTGCTGTCTTAATTAAAGAGTATTGAAATTATGGGAGTAATGGAATTGGTAACGTCATCGCGCCGCGCTAACCGGCATTTGATGGGTCGTCTATCTTGGCAGTTGCCACTTTCATCAGATTTTCATTCCTCTTTTGGTCGTTAGCAGGATATTATTTGGGGGTGGGGGTCCTCATTTGTGTCCATTCAAGTTTGTAAATGACTAGGGGAAAAAAAAAAAGACTGAACTTTGTTGAAAGTTGTCCAAAAACCAGCAAATACAAAAGTTTCCGTGAGACCTTGAGAGCACGCGCCGCGTACTCTGTATTTTTCAAAATTTCTTGAGAGTACGCGGCGCACACAGCGCGTACCCTTTCGGGACAGCCCTGACCCTTACTGTATCTGATGGTTTAATTTTACAAGGCTATTCCTTTTTTTTTTTGTGATTAATAATTTATTTATTACTGACAGGTCCTTTGGATCTTTTGAATGCCAGGGGGACCGAGGAGCACACTGTTATAAATTATTAAAAGAGTTGTTATATATAACATGCAAGATGCCTTTTAACGGTGGAAAAAAAGCACATAGTGACATTCCTTGAAGAATTTCAACACAACAATGTGATATTCAAAATGGTCACAAATCAATGCTTTTTCCGTTAATTGCAATTAGAGTCTAGTCAATTACCATACAAGTTGCATTTATTAAAGCTTTTCTGGGTCAGTTTGAAATCAGTTACAAGGAAGTTGTTTCTACAAAAGCGTGGTATAAACATCTAGGAACTTTGCTCGTAATTTTAGCACTGAAAACAAGCGCACAAACAAATTTTTTTCAGCCAAACTGGCTAATTTCACGCCATTTCACGTGATTTAAGTACAAAACTCTTTTATTTATGACCACAACTACAACTAAATTGATACCAAAAAACGGATTTCTAAAATATTTGTAAATTTTTTGTTATTTTATTTTCTTATAGCGTTTAGCAAAGGGGCCTTTCAAGTATTACGTAAGCATTTTGAGGGGAAGGTGTTGAAATTTGCTTATATTTTCAGACAGCTAGGATGGTGCTCGGAACTATGTTTACGTAAGCCACAGGAAATAATGAAACTATAACATAATCACAAAGTAACAACTGCCCTGTCAAAACTGAAATATTTCGATGTATGACACAGTATGAATAGAGGATATAAAATATAAGTAATCGCAGTTAAATACTTAATTATTTAAACCAGTGTCTCTCGACCTTTTTTCACTCGGGGGTCCCCTTTCTAAAATCCCCGTGCCCCCCTGATATTTTTAAATTGCAATGAATGTACACTCTAAAGCAAAAAAAAAAATCGACGTACCAAGAAGGGGTTATCCGATTGTAATGAAATTTCGTATTCAAAGACATTTTGACCGAACATGCAAATGATTAAAATTTGGTGTCCAATGAATGAATAGCGGGAACTCCAGCGCATCGGAACTGCGCATTCAGCAGATGTATATAAGGAGCGATTCTCAATATGTGGTCAAAATTTCTGTTGCATTTTGACTGCGGACATCTTACGTTGACTGTAACGATGCCTCGCCGAAAGATTCGTGCTCATTACGAGCACATGTCAGAGTTTGAAAGAGGCTGGTTGGACGAATCGAAGAATCGCTGGACATGTGGGTCGAAGCGATGCGGCGATTGGACGGTGCTAACAAGAGTGGGTCAACAACGGCAGATGTCAGCATCGGGACGGGAGCGGTCGACCTAGGGCCACAACAGAACGGGAAGACAGAGCGATTGTCAGAGCAGATGTCACAGCACCGGATTCGTTGTTCTCAACTATCCAACGTGTGGCCCGCACACATGTGTCCAACATGACCCTCTGCAGGCGACATAGAGAGCGGAATTT
>QLNU02015360.1:289985742-290011178 GCA_006491805.2 Dysdera silvatica
CAACGGCAGATATCAGCGTCGGGACGGCAGCGGTCGACTTAGGGCAACAACAGAACGGGAAGATAGAGCGACTGTCACAGCACCGGATTCGTTATAAACTATCTAACGTATGGCTCGCACACATGTGACCAACATGACCCTCTGCAGATGACTGAGAGAGCGGAATTTATGCTCATGACGACAGTTACACCACTTACCTCTCACGCCTTTACACCGTCAAGTCCGATTACAGTGGTGCCGGGCTCGATCAACTTGGAACTGCGCTGACTGGGGACGTATAGTCTTTAGTGACGAGTCCCGTTTCCAACTGTGTCCTGACGACAACCGCAGACGTGTCTGGAGACGTCCAGGGCAGCGTGGGGATCCTGCCCTTACTATCGCACGCCACACATGCCCACAACAGGGCGTTATGGTCTGGGGTGCCATCTCCTTTGATAGCCGGACCCCTTTGGTGGTCATTTCTGGCACACTTACAGCACAGCGGTACGTAGACGACATTCTACGACCGGTTGTGTTACCGTTCCTTTTGCGACACCCTGGACTTACGTTTCAACAAGACAATGCCCGGCCGCACACGGCACGTGTTGCTATGAATTGTCTTCAAGCTTGCCCAACACTTCCTTGGCAAGCTAGATCTCCTGATCTCTCTCCCATAGAGCACATTTGGGACGCTATGGGAAGGCGATTGCAACCATCCCGGAATGTTGACGATTTAGCCCGACAGTTGGAGACAATTTGGCAAGAAATTTCGCAGGACACCATCCGGGATCTTTATCAGTCTATGCCACGCCGGGTGACAGCTTGCATCCAGGCCAGAGGTGGACCAACGCCTTATTGACTTCCTCCCTTTGTTTTTTTGTTTTTTTTGTTTTTTTTGTTTTACGGCTCAAAGACTACAGTGGTCATGCTGCGCCGGGACCTAAGAGGTTCGGATTCCTCGGAAAACCGTAAGGCCTGGGGAACCAAACCCCGGACTACAGTGAGCAGTGCGATCTTTTATGAGATCTCTGAGTAAGCGTTCTTTTTGCACTGCTGGGAGTCGAACCCGGATTAGCCGCGCAATAGGAGAACGCGTTACCACACTGCGCCACCGCAGGGCCCTCCATTTGCTAGAGTCAAACTCTGCAATAAATCATTCAGTTATTCTGAAATTTTAATCGTTTCTTTTTCTATGTATGTTCTTCAAATCCACCAATTTTTATCGCAATCGGACAACCCCTTCTTGGTGCGTCGATTTTTTTTTGTTATAGGGTGTATTATTTTTAAAAACATTTTCCAAATCCACTTCTTATTTATTGTGCACTATTTCTTACAATATAAAAACGTTAATAATAAAAATATAATAAAATACGTCATAATACATTATTATATTATTGTCCCTTACAGTTTATTAATATATGTAATATTTTATAAGCACAGTTTTTTAATACATGTAATAGTTTTATAATAAAAGTCATCAGTTCTCCTGAAAACTAGTGTGTAAAAAAATACTTAAAATAAGATCTCAATATTACAATAAAAATGTAAATAAGTATTATAATTTGCATCACACGTTGCATTACACATACATTCTTAATTCAAAACCTTTCACCATAAAATTAGAAAACTGAAATCTTACGTAAGCGTGAAGCGGAAGGGGGTAGGTATTTGCTTATTTTTCTATAAGAGAGGAGGGTTATAAAATGGCCATAAATATGCTTATGTAATACTTGAATGGTCCCCAACGTAACTTTTGTTTATATTTTTTACAGTTATATATATTAAATTTGTATTGCTTATGCTTATAAAACGTGTAGGCATTCTTATAGGACAGCTATAAATCGGAATGATATATACATGCAATGTAATTGATTTCCTTGACAAGCAGTGTTTGCGAAATGGTTATGTTAATAAGCAGTTCAAAGGACACGTTAATTCTTTGGTCCCGCCTAAACGACCTATCTATCCTAGTGTAATGCTGCCCCAAGCAGGCGATGCAATATTAATAAGCATAATATAATAAGCATCTCTCTCCAGCTATAATAATCACAATATTATGTGCTGCGTGGGATGCAGCACTTTGGAAGGTTATTATTAAAGAAACTGTACCTACACAAGTCCATTTAAATTAGGATACTGTTTTAGAATACGCAAGAGATAAGAAAAGGGGTAGATGAGAATAAAGTGGAAAATAAAGATAGTCAATAACGAAGTCATAAATAAATCTATCTCTAAAATATTACTTGAAACACACACACACACACACACACACAACTCAAATGACAGTTGATTGGAAGCATTGCACGGCGAACGCGCTAATGGACTACTGAAATTCTTGAATGGATGGAAAATTAGATATATAGAGACTTAATGATGACAAATGCAATGAACACTCATAATACAGCAAATTGGATTAAAGCGAACTAGAGCATTTAAAAATGTAATTCATGACGGAGTGTTAGTACAATTGTCATATGTAGTAGCGGATTGAATATGGCTGAAAATGATGATGAAAATGACATAACGAAATAATATATTTTTTCTTGCATTTATATATATCTCAGTTCATTCATTTCCCTATATTAGACTTCTAAGTTTATCTAAAACATCTAGGCTATCTTAAAATGGCGGACTCCAAGAGGTTATTTGGTAAATGCGCCTTTTTGAAATTGATCGCATAAATTGTTGAAAAGTACGGGGTTATGCCTTACCCCCAAAACTTGTCGCTATCAAACTATAGGCTAACTCTCTCTCTCAAACTCACTTCAATAAAACTGTGTATCTAATAGTTTGAAACCGGTTACAAACCGATTAAAGATGCACAGCTCATCTTCCTTCAGACAGCTATTTATCTGAAGTCCAGACTGCCTATATTAAAAAAAGTCGAACAAGGATTTAAAAAAAAACAAAAAAAAAAAACACGAACACTTCATAAACATGTCAAAAATTCAAAGATATGTAGGTCGTCGTTCTGAAACATTAGGAAATATAGTATGAAGCATCTGATCAGTTCAGGTCTCTCAGATCAGATATCATTTAGAATACTCTAATGTTTAGCATAAAATTTCTTTCAGTGTATAGCTATGCAAATATGTATGTCATATTATAAAAGCTAAAAGGAAAAATTAATATTGTAGCTTATTTGCTCAGAAAACTGATTCCTGTTTGGAAATAGGCATATTCAGAAATTTGACGTTTTTGAAATCGATATTATTTAAAATTAAGGCTCTTTGACATCATCGTTAGGGGAGAATTAGGTAATTAAAAATGCACGTGCATTGAAACTAAATTACGTAAGACATGACGAGAAAAATAGTTTGAAAGTGACAATGTTTACCATATTTCAGTGAACTTATTCAGAGATTTTGAAAAATCATGAAAATTTTAAATACTGTAGTCATTACTTTTTCCTCGTAGAAAATGAAAACATTCGCCATTAAACGTGAAGTGAAATGCTTATTAAATGGGCAAAATTGGCATTTTGTTCAGTCATGCCATCACAACAGGGGATGGAATCTGGGGTGTAGGGACATAAACCTGAAATTCAATGAAAGCGTTTTCCCTCTTTGAAATGTTTGTATGTATGTGAAACTGCATTTTCCAATTTTACTAGGACCCTAAACATTTTGCCATTAAGAGAATGAATCAAAGAGTGTTATGCATATTAGGTTCAATCCTTCGTATTGCAAAAAATAACAGTTATCTGTATAAACGAAAGCGAGGGAAGTATTTGAAACAAAACAAAAGCACCTAAATTTTAAAAAACACGTTAAGGAAAAAACGAAGTTTTAAGGGTGAAAAACGATATTCGACCTAAAAATAAGGAGTGCGAAAGGGAATGAATTCCGCAAATAATGAGGGTAAAAAATATGTGGTACAAAGCCAGCAGTTTTGAAGGGATTTCGTACAAATTTTAAAGGGATGAGGCAGGGTTGAAGGGTGCAAGGCAGAACGCAGGGCAATCAAATTGTTTTATATACAAAAGCTTCAAATGTGTCCTCACGCTGCTGGGCAAATTTGAGAAAATCAATTCCCTTTGTTCTGCTCAGGTTTAAAAAATTCTGCAAATTACGTTTCTAGTAAGAAATGAATTAAAATTAGTAATAATGTGAGTGAGTATAGTTTCAGATGTTTTGCAGAAACATATGGACGCCTTTGTGACAGACCACGCTATTCCTATTCGCAGTACTTGGTAGATAAGTGTGTGTTGTGTGTGAAATGTTACACTTTCAGGATGTAACGCTGCATTTTTACACACGCGAGGGGCGGATACAGACTTTCATTTTGGGGGGGTCAAGGACAGAATTTGCCATGGTCTTGGAATAACACCCTTCATTTATCATGAAAGTTGGAATTTTTTACAGTGAAAAAATATATTTTGGGGGATCGTGAGCCCTGTGACTTCCTCCGGTGTCCGAATAATTTACTGATTGCTGTATCACATTTTTAAAACTATTGATTACTGAAAATATTTTGAAGACCGAAGAAATGCTATGGAAACTGACAAATGAAGTCAATCTCCATTTCTCTGGGGAACCTCACTTTAACAGGATCTAAAAATGACATCTTTTTAATCAGATTTCGTTGTCGGTTTCTACTTGTCAATATTTCAACGTATGCAGTAGGACCCGTATATAACGGGGACTTTGGGAACAACTAAAATGCTCGCTATATCCAAACCTCGCTAAATCTGTTTTGGAATTTAAAATTTCAAACTTTGAAAATAAAGACTGTATAGGCCATAAGTGTACGCAGAAAGTTTATAATGGGGCGTTATAGGCTCAATGGGGATTACAGAGCTACAACTCATGGATTCCTATGTTAAATATACAAAATTTCATTGCAATCGGGGGTTACAACCCCCATCAACACCCCCTGCGTACGCCAGTGGTATAGGTAACATACGTGCATGTAATGTGCGTGCAATAATATTCGGCTTTGCATTTGCCTAAAATTTAATGAACATCGTACGATTATTAACGATCTGTATGTATTCACACCCTGCCTTACAGTTCTCTAACGGAAGGTGGTTAACGACATTTCGTGTTCTGAAAAAAAACAAAAAACAACAACAACAACAACAACAATTGTTTATACATCGTTGAAGTTGTTCAGTGCGTAGGAGCGCCCTTCTGTCTGTTCTTATTGTTGAACGTTGTTTACTGCTTTTTATTAAACTTTTATTTTTTCATACCGTTGTTTGTTCTTATTGTTCTTACGTAAAAGAAATGTTCATCAAAATTTTGTGCGATGATCAAACCAACGTTTTCTTTCTGACATCCAGCTGATTGGACATTTCCATTGGCGCCCATATGAGCATTTCCAGTGATGGGGAGGGTGAGAAAAATTATTACTTTCTTCTCAAGACTGTCAAAAATTTTAGTGAATGTACAAGATACTAAAATGCTACAAAAATAATTGATACTGCTTGGCAATTAGTAATGAGCTAAAAAGTACCTTATTTTAAAATGTGCTTGTAAAACCTTTGAAACTAAATGCATAGCAGAATTAGGCAAATAAAATTTTTGAACGCCCAGGGTAGGGGCTTGAGCACCCTCTGCCCCCCCTTATGGGCGCCCATGCCCATTTCTCCTCGTTTAATCCGCGGAGCGATTAAAGGTCTTGCTCTCTAAAAGCGATTAAATTGCTGCACTTTAACATCATACCAAAATACACCAAGGGCTGATGAGAGGTGGGTGGGGGGGGGAGTAGGGACTGCAGCCTGGGGTCCCGGATAAAGTCTAGGGGCCCGCGCTGGCAAAGACCCATGCTATGGGGCGCCTGGTACTGAAAAAAATATCTATGCCACCGCCCAGGGAAGGGGCCAATGGAGCCGGTTGAAGTGAGCCTGGATCCCGCGTTGGCTCTCGGCGCGAATGCACCCATATTTTCCTCGCCAAATCCGTAAACATGGTACATGCGTGCAGTGGTTTAGCGTGGGTTGCCAGCACCTAGGGCAAGTTAAGTATTGCGCTTGCTCTAAAACACGTTAGCACCCACTGCCTCACTAGTCCCATACTGAAAGTTTGCGCCTCAAGAATTTTGCGCCTATGGCTTTTGCCCCTGTAGCACCCCGTACTCTACACCAGTGCATGCGTGCTCGTCATAAGTGGGTCCGACTGTATATAGTAGCATTTTCATTGTACTGCATAGCATCTATCTTAGCCGCGAAATTTTGAGGCAGTTCGCAAAAAAGAAGAAGGAAATGACAATATCTCAGTCAATTACCGAAAATAATATGCAGTCGAACCTCCATATCGTTATATGCAGGTTCGACTGCATATTATTTTACTTACTTACAAATAAGCCCTCAATATTACAACACAAACGTAAATGAGTACTATAATTTACACCACACGCTACATTCTTATTTAAAAAAAAAATTATACCAAAAAAATAGAGAACCGAAATCTTAAGTAAGCATAAGGGGCAGGTATGCTTATTTTTTTATAAGGGAAAGGGGTATAATGGTCAGAAACGTGTTTATATAATACTTGAACGGCCCGTATTTTAATTTTAAAAATTTTAATTTTGGAAAATTTGTGTTTAAAAATAATATTGCAGAGGCCAGCATAAAATAGCTGCACAAAAGTCTGTCAGAGGTTCTCAAACTCTACCCCTCGGTGCTTGTCCCGGGGGTGCGCCGAAGCATTGAAATGAAAGGACACTTTCAAAAGAAATAATCTACTCGTCCAGTAAAAATAAATGGGTGGTCCCAATTTTTGGAAAAATATTTTTCATCACATTACGATTTTACTACATTATTATATTAATATCATATTTTTTAAACATATTAAAAAATCACCCAACGGCCCGGAAAGAATCATTGAAGGAGTATAACTGAGTGATGAATCCATTTCCCGTCAATTTCAAACCAACCTGCCTGACATAAAGGGGCGGACTGGGCCGCCGGCCAACCGGCCCCAGTGCCGGTGCGCATTCATTGGCTATAAGACCCGCGCTCTCATGGGCTATAGGACCCGCGCCCTCATGGGCTATAGGACGCGCCCTCATGGGCTATAGGACTCGCGCCCTCATGGGTTACAGGACTTGTGCCCTCATGGGCTATAGGACTCGCGCCCTCCGATAATCTAATGTATGCACCCTTTGAAAGGACCCAGTCCGCCCCTGCTGACATCAGCTAATTATGAATGCTTCATAAACATTAGGTCAAATAACGCTTTAAAAATTGCTTTCTAAAGTAAGTTATGTTCTGAATTTCGGTTAAGTTTAAAGAACGAATGTAAACCACTGGCCTTGGCGCAGTATAGCCCAGATGCTCTTGCGCCATAAAAAATCCAAACAAACAATAAACCACTGGCCGATAAAGCAAAGCATTTTTTTCCGTTTTCCGCAAGTTACTTGTGTGAATCCAGATTTTCTGCCTATGCAGATACCTCAATAAAACAAGACGTTGATGAATTATGCAAGACTAAACACAACCCCATTGCTCTTATTAGTTACTACATTTAGTAATTATTACTAATCTACATATAGGCCCTACCCAAAGAACACATATTAAAAGTGAAAAGGAGTTAGGGGCTTCACGATCAAATTTTTTTTTGTGAAAAGGGCTCCGCGATCAATATTTTTTTCCGTGAAAAAAGGCACAGCGACCAATTTTTTTCCTAAAAAAGCTATGTGGGAAAAAGAGAATCATTGATCTTTGTCAATAATGAGTTTGATGCTTTTGAGTTTAACTTTTTTTTTTTTTCATGATATCTTAAATTCCATAAATAAACGAAGTAATACAAACTTACGGAAGGCCGTTTCCAGAAAATCGATTTTGAGCCCCATTAAATTTTGAATGTACCACTGAATGTAATTTTGAAGGAACGTAAATAGCTACAAAAGCAAATATTGCATTTCATGACAGCTTGCTAAAGTGATAATATATGTAAATACTTAAGAATTAATTGTGTCTGTGAAAGATATCAAAATATTTCCAGTATATTTATTTATTACTTTTAATATGTATATATGTTAATATATTATTTACATTGAAACTACTAAATTTTATATATAATCAAATAAATAATAAATAAAAACAAATAACGAAAACTTCTCGGAGATGGTTAGACAAAAATAAAATAAAATTTAAGAAGTGAGCTAGAGATAAATTTATTCAATCTATATACAGTAATGGTTGTTACATCCGTTACGATATTATTCTGACGATATAATTGAAATTTGTTTAGATTTATTCCATTGATTAAATTCGCATCGCACATGGCCGTAGCCAAATTCAATTTCGGGGAGGGTTCAAAAAATTTTACAGCATGTATTGATATAATTACAGATATAATTACAGCATGCAAGGCCGTAGCCAAGTCCCATTAAAAATTTAGTTTCGGGGGCCGGTCCCTAAGATCCCCCCCCCTTTTGGATACGGGTATGTCGCATCGGATTAATTTTTAAAGTCTAAATAATGCTAAAAATGTGGATTATTTGGAGGTGTTCTTCCACAATCACGGGCGTAGGAAAAAGGGGAGGGGACTAAGGCCCCTCCCACCGGATATCAAGAAAATTTTTTTCACTTTAATGTTAAATCACAAGATTTTTTTAAAACTACTTTACCTCGCTCCTCCTCACAACTTTTGAATTGCTACAACCCTACCTATAATGAGAGTAATTTTACCTTATAATTCATTCTTACGCTCGTTGTGTGTTTACTTGGTTAAATTTACGTCGAGATTGCAGTAGCGGTTCGTGATTTCAAGAACGGGTGAAGCGGCGAGCCCCTCCTCCACCCCCCAAAGAAACACGAAAAGTGGTTAATAAATTTCCGTTTCCTAGCAAAATAATTATATTTATTATGATATATATATATATGGCAAAATTGTAGTATGATTGTGACATGTAGTACTTTCTAATGTAATATACATAAATATACTACACTTAATTGTATATTAATTTAGACAAAGTTAAAGTAGAAAAGTAATATAACACTAGGTAGTCAAACCAAGTAAATTAAAATAGTAGAAACATCTCAGAATAAAAAATGCAATTGTAGTAGTAAAAGGTGAAGAGGAGTAAAAGATTAAACAATACCAAGAATTTTGTTCTTCATCAGGGACCGCACAAAATCCCTGTTATTGGTTTGCTTTTTCTGACTACAATAATTGAGATTTGTGATCAATACTGAATGAACCAATATTGATCAAAAATTAGTTAAAAATAGTATAAATCCAGAATATAATTAATTTTAAAATATTTTAGTAATTTAGGAGGTTTTTTTTATTACACATATGACACCCCACTGTTGTAAGTGGCTCCATATATATATATATATATATATAATTTTAAAACATGGATGTATTTAAACAATCAATTATTTCACATAATAGATTTTTCAATACAAAACTGCTCATGCACTAATAATTGTATGAAATTTAAATATTATCAAAGCATATAGAATTATTCATTATATACAAAAAATCGTTAAAATATGTCAACAATAAAAAGTTTTAATTTAAAATTTCAATAATCTGCCATGTATAATATTCCAAATATTCACAATATGTATATACCGGACCTGATATGGTACTGCATGGTGTACAAACAGAGATAATATGTGGAGACAACAAACAAAATAAAAATATGCAATATATGCTTACCCAGTCTTTATTTTTTGAATATAAGTTCGATTCTTTTAGACTTGCAAACTTGTCGATGATGTGAAAAAATGGTTGAGTTTCTATTAACTCTTTTAATAGTTCCTTTTCAATTGAAATTTTTAACAAGTTTCTATGTCTGTCTTCAAACATCGTATTACGTAGACTGATTTTGATTCTGTTTAAGCAAGAAAAACTCCGTTCTACGGAAATGCTAGTGGACGGAATAGTCACTATTAAGCAAAAAAGTTTATAAGCTTCTTTAAAAATGTATCTGTTTTCTGTTAAAATTTCCATGAATGTTTGTAATTTCATATCTCTATACTGCTTATCCAGATATATGTGTTTTAATTCATTTTTCAATCTTTGGAAGTCAGTAAATATATTGGGGTAGTACACATTTAAATTATTTATTGTTTTTGTAAGAAATTTATTGGAATACTCTACAAATTTTGAAGTATCCATTAATGTAATAAAATGAAGCTTTTCCATATCTTGAAAACGTGTAGTAATTTGTAAAGAAATAGTATCTAATATTTCATAAAATATGAATTTTATATTTTGCAAGAACTTTATTTTGTGTGAGCGTCACTTTTTTTCGTCCCTCACGGTGTTCAATTGGAACTGTTGTTTTCGAAATCACTAATTCGAAAATTTCTATGAACGTATCCTCATTTAGTTTGCTGTTTAAGACCATTTGCGTATTTTTAATTTGTGAGATGCAAAAATTAATGTCAAATGACTTATTTTGTAGTACATTGAAGAGAACATCCGTAAGTCCAAAAATATGGTTAAAAACAACAACCAAAAGTGAAAATTCAAAGTCGTTAAATATATTTAAATAGCCGACACTCTGCCTAAGCGAAGTTTGATCGGAGGTTGGATCGTTCATAATCTCAGTAAATACTTCTTTTAAAGAATCCCATTCTTTATTTATAACACTCAACATTTTAGAGTTTGATGTCCATCGCGTAATAACAGAAGTAGGAATTCGTCTTCCGACGACTGTATCGACCACGTGAGTTCGTTTGGCAGAATGATGAAAAAATGCAGGTATGCAGCTTACAGTTGCAAAAAATATGCGACACTGTGAAATGCTGTTGCAGCTTTGTTGTAGCACTAAATTCAGACGATGTGCCAAACAATTAATAAAAACTGCCTGTGACGCTACTTCTTTAATTTTGGACTGAAGACCATTTAAGTGCCCTGACATTGCGCTTGCCCCATTAAAACGTAATCCTATAAGTTTTGATTTATAGCTAAATTTTTCGAGGCATCTTGATACAAGGTTAAACAATGCTTCGGCAGTCCGATTGGAACTGACGTCATAAAATCCCAAAAATCTTTCCACTAAATTTTCACCAGCAATAACATACCTAATTATGATACTACATTGAGATTTTTGGACAATATCTGTGGAATCGTCTACTTGTATAGAAAAAAATGCAATCCTTTATTTCTTTTTCGATATGTTCATTGATATATTGCCAAATGCAGTCAATTATTTCATTCTGAATAGTCTTAGAATTGCCGGCAAACATGGGTGTGATTTTTCAAAAGTGCTCATGAATGTCCACAGGGCTTATCGAAATGCAGTTTTCTAACAATTCTTTAAAATTACCATGATTAGTGGAGGTTACATCTTTGTGATGACCATGAAATGCTAATTCTTGCTTCCCCAAGTAAAGAACAGCACGAATGGGCGGGCAATTGAATGAAACGTCTATTAAGCTGCACATTCTCGTTGAAGCGTTTAATATATATTGCCTAAAGTATTCTTTTAAAGCATCCTCGGTACCACTTAAATTTTTTTTTAAGTTTGAAAAACATAATGTACAATCCACACGATCAAAAGAACCTTCATGTTTGTGAAGAGCACGGGTAACGTTACCAAAATCATTGAAACCACTCTTATTCCACACATTTGATTTAACACCAATGATTAAACATGGCATACAAAAAAGTTTATTTAAATAATAACTCCCACACAGCCATTCAAACTCCGAATATCACGAAATCTTAAAATGCCGATTATATACTTTGTCCTTTTTTTGCAACTTTACTTACATTTAACACAGGCATGGGCTTTTCCTTACTTAAAAAATCTTTTTTATCATCGTTATTCCAACTGGAGAATGGGGTTTCTAATAAAATACATACCTGGTCATTTAAGGGAAACGTCATATTGTAAAGGAACCTATTAGGTTTAACCTAACGAATCAAGTAACGGAAATATTGATTTCCTAGGCGGTTTGAGAACTTGTAGCATAGTGCGCATATCTGAACTTTGGACCATATAAAAGATGGACACAGCAGTGTCCCCAGTTTAACGGCTGCTCTTCGAGCGGCTCCACATCACGTGACGTTAAACGTAATTCATTAGTCACGTGAGGAAAGTGGAAAGGACGTCTCATCCTTCCTATTACACATAAACATTTCATTCACACATAAACACACACAAATTTCCAAGAAAGGTACCAGCTTTAACCTAAAACCAGAAAATATGGAAGAAATAAGTCATTAAAATGTATAAAAAATAATATATAGCAATTATATAAAAAATCGACATATTTTAAATATCGTACTTTTTTTAAATTATTGAAAATATATTTTTACTTTGTCAGTTGGTTTTAAAATATAGGTATTTATGATATAAAAGCATATTAAAAATTTCAGAACTCTAGTGCGCATAGATCTGAAGATAATCTCTGCGCAATATAGAAAAAGTGATTTTGAGAAAAAAAGTGTTCAAGTTGGAACTTGGTAACATGTAATAGTTATTTTTATTTTATACAATAGTGCAAGAAGTAATTGAAGAATTTTGATGCGGTTTGTTTTAAAACACTGCCAAAAATCTATATTATTTTTTAAACTAATAAATAAAAAATCGATTTTTTAAAGATTTAAAGGTCCTGTGTACCCTTAAGAAACAAAAACACAACGAAATTACACGCTTCTACTGTTACCACTCAACGTGCCTCGAAATACTTCAGGGTAATTAAATAATTCTAACAGATATAACACTAAACTGTTTGTAGTTTGAATCAAAGTTTTATTCAATTCTTTGATTTAATTTTTTTTCTTTGACCAGTAACACACCCCACAGAAAATTTTTTACCTCTAGAAACCTCTGTGGTAATCAAAAATCTCAATTTTTATTTCTGATCAAGCCATACCTCTGTTTTGGTAATTTTTACCTTTTTCCCCATGCAAAACCTCTAGATTCAGAGGTAAAACCTCTGATCTGGCAATACTAGCTGACATGATGATGCGATAAAAATTTCTCTTCTCTGACAGTACTTGCTTTCGCCGTAAATATTCCATCGCCATGGTAACCATGTTCGCAAAACATTTCCGTTTTGAAGCGAAGCTCTGAATTTCTATCGTCGCTTCATTCGGCCCTTTTTCTCGGCGGGCAACATTTCGTTGGTGCGTTTAACGCGTTTAAAGCGCTGACTTAAAAACGTAGCCTTCTGTTCCTGAATGTAATTCCAATTATATTAAAGGAATTAAATTAAAAAAAAAAAAAAAATAGTGGGCTCAAAATAAAATTCTAAATTTTATTTTTCTAATCAAATTTTAAATTTGACAAAAAAATAAAAAGAATTTGGAATTTAAATTAAAAAAACTGTTCAACCGCCCAATTTTTTTAGGTGAAGTGCCGCTTCACTCGCGTCACCCGACAAGCCGCCACTGCGATATTGTCACAAGGTGGCAACGTAAAAGTAGGTTCCAATGAAGAATTAGTGTGGAGAACATTTTCCCGCCAAAAGCAGCGCCATCTAGTGAGTCAAATTGATAACATATGTTCAATAAAACGGCAAAATTAGTAAATGAAAGAAGTATATGTATAGTCGAATTCAATTATAGTTACTGTACAATCCTTAATAACGAACGAGTGCATAATTTATATATTAGTATACTTAAAAACCTCAATTATTTTTAAGGGATTAATATTTTATGAATGAGATAGTTACAAATTAATTACTTTCGGTAATTAATGATATACATAATACGAAAAACATACATAAATATAGCGTGCGTTTTATACACTCATTTATCCATGTACATAGTTAGTAATCGACGTCTGCTTAAGAGTCTAGTTTTAAATCTCTAAGTTTATGTTTAATAACACACAAAGCACTGAAAACTCTGTAGTTTATATCAAAGCTTCATAAATAAATAAATAAATCCTTAATATGTCAACTGCATGTCAAGCATTAGAATAAAATAGTGTAGATCTAATTTATGAAAAATTTGCTGCACTTTTATCGACTTCGCCATGTTCAAATTTAATTTGTGAATGTTTAATGATATACTATGGTATTATTTTTAAAATAAATAGAAATTCTAAGTTTTTTGAATATAAGGGTAAAAATTGAATTCGAGCGGGAAAGATCAGTTTCTTGTATTCATATCAGCCCATATATATTATACATTAAATCAAACTAATCGAAATCATTCGTTCGTTATAGACGTGAATTCATTATTTCCATGTTCGTTATAAACGTAAATTCATTATTTCCATGTTCGTTATAAACGTAAATTCATTATTTCCGTGTTCGTTTTAAATGAGTTTCACTGTGCATATATTTAGATCGAAATTTAAACACACTTGATTAGATTTTTAAAATTAGTAAAGTGAAACTTGACAGCAAGAAGAATTTTTTTTTTAACAAAATGATTTAGAAATTTCGATATCAGTCTTAAATTTAAAAATACATTGCAAACCACTTCATTAAGTATCTATTTCAAATACGTCATCATTGAAACACAAAATCCATTTTTTTCCAACCTTGTATGTAATATAGATCACGTGATAATGTGCAAAAATCGTCAATTTACCACAGTCGAAACCATTTATAACGAGCACGAAGGGACAAGTACAGCTCGTTATATCCGGATTCTCATTAAAACTTTTTTGCCATTAAAATAAAGTTAAAAAAGGACATGGGACAGAAAAGCGACAATAAATATCATTTACGTATTTTATATATCATATTTAAATATCAGAATGTTACCTATTTTCGCCACACTCTAATGCCATTACGTATATAAGTTGGTGAAAGGTTGACGAAAAAGTTCTCGTCACTATCACGGTCTGTTTCAGAAATGTTTACTGCTTGTATCTCAGTATCTTCATGGGTAGGAAAATCGGATGTCATGGCTATTGGTGTAACTAGCGTTGAGACCTAGGTGAGGGGGGGGGGAGCAATTTTTTCTAGGCAAAGCTAAGTCCCACCCCCTCAATTCTCCGCACATAACGTTCATTTGTAATCCTCATTTTTCTAGGAAGGGCTAAGCCCCCCCTCCCCCAGTTAGATCAATGGTCATAACCGTAGAAAATTAGAAAAATTTTTTTGTAAAGAGGGCGAAATTATTTTTAGACTCAATCTACGCAAATTAAGGGGGGAAATTTTAATAGATCGTTGTTCGTTATAACAGGTTTTCTCTCGCAATAAAGAGTTTTCGTCCTGTATGTTTTGAATGTAACAAAAGTTTTATTTCCTCTCGTTATAACCTTGTGCTCGTTACAATGGATCTCGCTATATCCGAGTTCAACAACATGTATTGTACACGCACATTTTTTTAACTGCAATTTCGAATTTTCATAATTGCATTTATTTAATAAAATATTGGAAAAAATTTCAAAGACGCCAACCCCTTTTGCATTATTGACGCTTTAATTTTCTTAATTTGTAATTGAGGATTTTATAAAAAATGACAATTCGTATGAAAAGGCTGATTAACTACGATGAACAAGACGCCGTGTCCGTTTGATAAACGACGTCACCGTTCATCACAATGCCGTCTAGCAAAAAAAGTTGAACGACATAGTCATCAATTTAGTCTTTGTATTGCGTTTCTCACACTCTTGTATTTTTTCTGTCACTGCCTTTTAGCTTTACTGACTTGGAATTTTTTCATTGCAGAGTCTGCTTTTTTTTAAAATAAATATCTGGATTATTTAATTTCCTTGTTTCTTTCTTTTCCACTTTACAATAAAGTCACACTTCTTTAAACCAAGAATAAAATATATTAATCTGTTTCTTCAAAGTATTTTCGCATTGAATTGTGCCTAATTTCCTATAAATATTGTTTTTTCGTACGTTTCTAATCAATTTAATCAATATCAGGAAAACCAAGTTAGTTCATGTGGTTTAAATATTAGAAATATTTATCTTTAATAAAAAAATTTTCTAACATCGCATCGAAGCATGTATTACTATATTCGACTGACAATACTTGCCGCAGTATATATATTTTAATAAACAAAGGATGTTTGAAGAATTTTATAAATGCTTTAATTTTAATAATTTAACCACATAAATATTTTTGAATGTCCAATATATTTCCATTATTTTAGCAAGAATTTATATTTGATCGATTTCCTCTTTTACCCATGTTGAAAACAATATTTTCTCGTCAATTTCCAATCAAAATCTGAAAATACGAACGAGATGAGTAATAGTAATAATAAAAGCTTAATGCGGAATGAGAAATCTTGAAAAATTCAAATAAAGAAACGTTAAGCGCTGAATGGTTTGGATAGCATATCTTCTGAAACAGCTATAATTATTGCACGATAGTATTAACTAAATCATTGCATTTAGGTTAACACGAACAAATAAAAACTTTATAAAATAATATAAATATTGGAATATTATGAAACGTTTCTCTTTTCACAAAAGATAAAAAAAAAAATTCACGACAGTTCTTAAAAACGTACAAACATTCAATAACAACAAAAATTCTATCTAGAAAATGATGACAAAACAGTTCGATCAGTTAACTAGCCTTAATTAAATGTGCCGAAACATTGTTACACATTAAATTTACTCATATCGATAATTTATCTATAATAATTATTAGTATTGTATAATATATAATATTAGTATATATATATATAAATTACATAACACGTTGATTTCTAATCATATGAAATAGGCATAAGCCTTATTGCCTTGTTTCAGTGATTTTATTGTCGATTGCAAATCTTATGAAAAAAAAGGAGGAAATTAATTAATTAATTAATTAACTGACCACACTAATCCATTCGTCCATTCTTTAGTCGAGTAAAAATAATGTTCTCTAGTCGAGTATTAGTATATGTGAGATCGTCGAGGACCAAATCTTTCGTAACTCTGCTCTAGATATAATTAGCATAAAAATTAGCAAATAATTAAGTTTTAATTTTTAAAGAAATCAACTTTTCGTAATACGTTTAAGTACTTAACTGTACTTTGACGTATTTAGTACTTAATTGTACATGAAATTTTGGAAGCTCAATTCTTGTAGTTGAAAATTATCTTTACTGGTAATATTATCTTGAAAGGAAAATGAATAATTCTCTAAGGTAAAATTATTCTGTCGTAGATTACATCGCTACCTGTAAGTTCAGTCTATTTCAGGATTTCTGATGAATGAGCCAACAGAAACTGAGCACATTAACCGAAGGTAAAAAAAGTAACGTTTTATCTGCCGACGCTGCGATGTAGAAGAAGAGGGTTTTTTTTATGTGGCTAATTGACTTTGGATTTATTCCTGTCTGAACTTGTCTCTTTCAAGAGGAACATAGAAAGTAAGCGCATGAAAATTTAAATGAAGTTGTCAAATCGTTTCATTTGAAATAATCATGATTTATTAATTAAAGAATTTTTTGGTAATGATGAATCATGTTAGTAATTTGCACTGTATCGTTAATTAATTTGAACAAAAATATAAGTATATATAAATATATTAATTTATACAGTATAAGATTAAAGATTTGGTTCATGTCTGCCTGTGTAACGCAGGTAAAGACGGAGTCTGAAAAAGCCCACATCACCATGGCCGTATCCAGGTGGGGGGGATCTTCTGGACGGGTCCCCAAACTAAATTTTTAGTGGGACTTCGCTACGGCCTTGCATGATGTGATCGATACATGCTGTAAACATTTTTAACTCCCTCCCCCGGAATTTAAATCTTGGCTATGTTCTTGCGCACCACCCAGTAAACACCAAACAGCTGAAGCTCCTTGTGACCAATGCAGATCCCACAGGACGACTTCACTGCGCAAAACATCAACAAAAAATAAATCAAATCCACACTCGATTAAACAGAATCACCAAAGAGACCCCGAATCAAAAACTTAAATTTAGACTAGGAAACTTTCTCTTTTATATCAGAAGGTAGCTGATTCCACAATCCAGGACCTCTATCTACGGCAGCCCAGCTCCAGATGAGAAAATCGAGATATATAGTTATTTCCAATTGATGTAAGATAGTTATGCATAGGTTGTTGTAAAGCAACTGGAATGTTTAATGTAGTATTTTAAAAAATTTTTAAACATTAATAACAATATTTTGTAATTCAAAAGTTGACTAAACGTTAATAGATTGAAGTAGTTAATAGATTAGTCGCAATGACTGAATTTTACCTAATACTTTTATATATTACAACATATGAAAATGACAATTTATTTTATACTATTAGGGGGAGGGGCTCGGGACCCATGAGCCCATATAACTCTTCGTCTATTTCACTATGAATAAGAATGAAGCGATACACTTATAGAAAAGGATATATATATATATGTGACACATATAGACTATATCCAGGGGCGCGAGAGCCAACGCGGGCCCACAGGCTTGCTTCGACCGACCCCCATGACCCCTTCCCTGGGAAGTGGCATAGTTATTTTTTTTCAGAGCCGGGCCTCTCACAGCATAGGTCCTTGCCAGCGCAGGCTCCTAGGCTTCATCCGGGCCCCGGGCCGCAGCTCCTTCTGCCCCCTCTCGTCGGCTCTGGCTATATAGTGGGAAAAGCAATTCAAAAGCAGGCGTTTCGAAAATCGGCATCGATAGAACAGTCTTCTGCTTTTAAAACAGGGAAAAAAGTGTGACTACCGACATAGGGATATTTTTTTTTTTTTAGTCAGAAGTTTCTATGGTACCCCCTTTCCTCGATGCCATAAGCACGTGGTTATTCTTGTATGTTGGTTAATTCAACCCTACCCTGCCCATTACTATGCTAGCCAGTTTTCATTCCTTGCACTACTGTAAACCGTCTCTCCGATGGGCAGATGTTAATGGGACACAGAGTAATTGTCGTCGGGCAAACAATTCAAATCCTTGTGTCTACATTCTGTTCAGTTGGAGTTCACTTCAAGCAAATACTGACGAATGACAGCAATGTATTTTTTTTTTTTTTTAACGCATCGATGCGCTCAAACCAACTTTACAAACCACGCCTTACAGCTTAGATACGAGTAATAATTAACAATAAAAACCACGACTAACAGTTACATTTAATGTAAATGGTTGATAATCGTTTCGGCGGCAATTGCCGTCTTTTTCAAAACCTGACAAAAGTCCCCTAGAACTTCAAAAGTTGCCCATAGCTAAGCACTGTTGGAATTTGGGACATAGGTTAGAATTTTCGAATTCCAAACTTATCACCAAAGTTATTTCTACCTCGGATTTGGAAATTTTTGAAGCCTTAAATGTTTTTATGAACAGTGATAAAATTATTAACGTTCCATGTGACATAAAAAAGCCAAACAAACAAACAAATCCTTCCTAATATTTATAAAAAAATTTCGCCGAGTGACGACAGATGGCAGCACGGGTTCCATGTTTAAATGTATTGAGATTGAATCATTTGAGGGTGTTCATATTGTATTCCAGTTAGACTTTTGTCAGGTTTTGAAAAAGACGGCCATTGCCTCCGAACAGCTTGTCAACTGTTCACATTAAATTTAACTGTGTTAGTGTTACTTTTTATTGTTAATCTTAATTTTTGCGCAGTGATTCACATTTTTAGTACAGTATTTAATGCTTTTTGTAGGCCGCTTAGTCATAGTAAACCGCAATATTCTCCATCCTCTAGTCCTGCGCAGTAGTTGGTTCATGGTGTCTTTCGCTGTCTGATGCCAATTATTCTTGGTCTATACAGGTATATATATAGCAGTCATCATTGGATTTTGTTTCTCGTGGGTGTTTATTTGTTTTTTTTTGGGGGGGGACAAAATAAAAGAATCCGCCTATGCGCTCTAGTGAGTCATGCAGAAACAATCGGAGAAAAACAAACAATTAATATATTTTATATATTAATGATTTCACCCTAAACTGTATTGTCTATTCAATTTAATATGACCCGTTCCACTCTCAAGTATTCTTTGTGGGGTAGTATATAACAATTCCAACAAACGGGTGGGATCAAGTACTTTAAAGATTACGTGATGCGGTTTTAAAAGAAAATTATGTGTATTGATATCCAATGGGGGCTTGAGTCCCTGATCCCCCTTTCCTATGTCACTGGAGGGAAATGAGGTCTCGTCTTGCCCTAGAAGAAACCTGGACCCCCTTAGAATTGGCGCCCTTGGGATTTACTACTTTCCACTCTCTTAAAGCGGTGTAGGAAAATGAGGGGCTCAGTGGGGCTCAAGCCCCGCCTTGCATATCAAAACACATTATGTTCCCTAAGGTGGCATCACAATCTTCTCTAAATCACTTGAGCCCCACCCCCACCCCTCCATAAACATTTGAGCTACCCATGAGTTTTGAATTGCTAGGCTACTGTTCGCTTAAAATATTTGTTAACAAACAACAAGCGCAGATCCAGGGGATGGCGATAGGGGATCGCCCTCACTTGAGCCAGGGTTATATCGTGGGAAGAGAAAAATACCGAGAAGAGAAAAATAACTTGACTAAACATAGGAATCGGGAAAAAAAAACGCCTACCCCTGAAAGATTTCTAGGTCCGCCCTTGCTATGAAATGAAGGTGCACACACGTAGAAAGGGGAAAAAATTCAAGAGCAGGCATTTTAAGAAACAGAGTCGATAAAACAGTTTATTTCTTTCAACACAGGGTAGCAAAACAGATTCCCGGCATGGGAACCCATATTCCTGTTTGTTTTTGTTTTTTTCTTTTTTTTCCCCATCTAGTAAAAGCAGTCTGGTTCTTTAAAGTGATGCAACACACATATTAAAAGGGGAAAAGTTCAAGACCAGGCATTTTAATACCTAGCAAGAAAAAGAGTTTTAAAAAAAGTTTCTTGCTTTCAAAACACAGTAGTAAGTACGATTCTTGACAAGGAAACGCATTTTTACTCATTTTTTTTTTATTTTCAAATTTTTCTTTTCCGTTTAGTATAAATGCAGTCTGGTTCTTTGAAGTGATATGAAGCACATATAGAAAGGACAAGAAAGGTCAAGAGAGACATCATTTTGATCATTTTTCTTTCATCATTTCGATCATTTTTCTTCAAGAGAGACGTCATTTTGAGAGACAACTTTGAGAGACTTTTGCTTGCAGTACAGGGTTGTAAATACGATTCTTGACGTGAACACGCGTTTTCTTAGTTTTCAACTTCTATTTTTCAGCCTAATAAATGCAGTTTAGTTCTGAAAAATGAAGCGATACTCACATTAAAAAATGGAAAAATGTTGGAGCAGGCATTTAAAGAAATAGGGTCGATTAAACAGTTTCTTGCTTTCAACACATGGTAGCAAGTACGATTCCCGCCATGGGAAATCCTTTTTTTTTTTTTTTTCAAGTATTGATTTTGGGTCTAATAAATGCAGTCCGGTTCTTTGAAATGGTGTGACACATATATAGAGAGAGGGAAAAGAACATAGGCGTACGCAGAAGAAAGTTCGTAAGGGGTGTTATAAGCTCAATAGGGGGTTACAGAGCTACAACTTATTCTTACGTTAGATATACAAAATTATATTGCAATGGAAGATTATAACTCCCATCAAAACCCCCCTGCGGTACGCCACTTGAAAAGAAGTTCAAAAGCAGGCGTTTCGAACATTCACATTGATAGAACAGTCCTCTGCTTTCAAAACATGAAAGCCAGTAGTACGACTACCGACATGGGGACGCGTTTTTTTTTTATTTTATGTTTTCACCTAAGAAATGCAGTCTGATACCGTGAAATGACTATACACACATAGAAAGGAAAGAAAATTCAATTTGGAAAACTTTTCGTCGAAAATTTTCCGCCGAGGCCAGCAGGGGCGTGGCCCCATAGAGCTATTTATATATATAGAACAATCTCCGGATGCCCTGTGCCCCATATATCCTTTGCCTTGCCCCAGTTGCCCCTTCGTCCTGGCTACAGGCCTGCGCCGTAGGCTTCAATCTACTTACCTTACCGGTAAATCTGCAGCTTTATATCGGGCTCTTATCTGATTTTTTTTTTAACTATATTGGCAAAATTTAAAATTTTTCCGTCAAGGAAATATAAATCAATTTTATATTCGTGATGACGGTGATAAAAATATCGCCCTGCATACGCTGTTCTGTCCATCTGCCACTGTTAATTTTAAACTCTCTCATCCTGTAATTTACTTGGCTATTTTAAGAACTCAGCTTCGAATATGGGCGACCCTCGTACTCATGCCCGTATCCAGGGTGAGAACTTAGAGACTGGTCCCCCCCAAAACTAAATTTGTAATAAGACCACAAAAATATGGATCTGTTTTTACTTGTCAAATTTGTAAATAGGGGAGAAAAAAAACTCCCAAACCTTCAATAATTATCAAAATTTTGACCACAAGTTCTGTTTCGTTCCAATAATTTAAAGATATTTTAAATAAAATAATATGGAAACCATTTTCTTTAAAATGGGGACATTATACAAATTAAATTTTGATGGCGAAACTGCAAGCAAAAATTTACAATGATAACAGTTTTTTGTAGTGTTTTACGTCATGTTTGTAAACCTTAGATCAGTGTTGAAATAAATTATGGAATCTCCAGGTGAAACTATATTGTTTCATTATTTACAATGGTGTCTGAAGGCAAAATTGGTATTTTCTCATTTAAAATTTTTTTATGATGTATTTATATTTCTTATTTACCATAACAGTGACATATTTTTATTCAACATTATTTATAAAAATTTTTGACCCCGCGATATTAAATTCTGTCTACCGCCCTGCTCGTACCTCCTAAAATGAGCGCAGGTCCGATATATTTCCAATTTATAGAAAATATCGCCACTTGATGGCGCCACCTAAAGACACGATAATAGACTCTGGGACATGGACTTCCAGTTTTTAATGCTAGAATTGGGAGAGAAAAAATAACCAAATAAAAAAATCAACAAAATCGACACAGAGCATAATAACTACGCCGGAAAATCAATTGTCTTGGAAATTAGTCTTTATCTGCGTATGTAAATATTAATGTCTTATGTATAAGATGTGAATTATTGCTGACAAGCGATATAACTGAAATGATCCTATTTATTATATTTAAAAAAAAAGTCATGGGAAATATCTTTTTAGATTATTTGATTTCAAAAAATTCACTAAATGAATAAAAAAAAGTATCTTGATTACAAAAAATATCCAAACACCTTAATTTCGAAATTTTCTAACCTCGAAACACTTGGGTGCAGAATGCAGATTGATTTAACTGAATCTTAATAATAGTGTAATGTTTTTAAGAGTTCCATGAATTTCAGTAAATTAAAAATACGTTGTGTAGATATTTTTATATATAATTAGATATATTGATAAACCTTTAAATTATTACTCTTACGTTTCTTTTATTAATGAAATATATCATTTACTAATGATATGTAATAAACAATAATAAACAACGGATTAAAAGGAAAAGTGGTAAAATAAAAATGCTGATATTCAAGAATAAAAATAAAAATATAGTAAAACTGGAAAATAGAGGGAATATATTAATAAATGGTGAAATCATTAGTAAAATTGATAAAATAGAAATTTTGAGAGCAACAATAACAAAGAACTTAACATGGAACAAACATATAAGTAAAATAGCTAAGAAAATAAGTAAAGATATAAGGTTAATTAAAAACTAAAAAGGGTATTACCTAAAACTATATATAAATAGAAATATACCACGCATTTGTTCATTGCCATTTTACGTACTATAATTGTGTTTGGGAAAATATGAGAAAAGCAAATCTAAAATTAATAGAAAGAATTCATGGTAAATTCCCCGCAACACTGTATAGCAACCAAGAGCGGGATTAGAGAATCGTATTGGACTAAATTGGTATTATTCCAATTAATAAACTAAACGGATATTTTATATTAAATAAAATGTACAAAAGAATTTTTAAAAAATGATGAAATAATAAATATAACCGACAATACTTGAATGAGGGATTAATGTGGAGAGGAGGTGAAATGTTACATGTACCTAAAATAAAAACAGGAAAAAGTAACAATTACATAGAATAAACAGGACCTAAATTGCGGAGCGTACTAAGTGGGGAAATAAGAAAAATAAGGAATTACACTCTTTTGCAAAAAAAGGAACGAAGCACTATGAGAAAATTATAGTGTATGTATTGAAATTAAATGTACATCCAGCACATACACGGGTAAGGAAATGGTAAACAATTCAAGGCCGTGGGACCCATCAATGTTTAGGAATTGCACATTAAATGTTCAAATCAATAGTTGGTGACCCCCCCCCCTGGCGGTGATGCATGCTTCCGTACGTCTAGGTAAGGAGTGATAAAGTTTCCTAATGCCATCCTGCGACACATTCTTCTAGTCATTCCTCGCTTATCGCTCCAGATTTGTGACATTTTGCGGTGCCCGAATCTGGCAGCCTACCATGTCCCATACATGTTCGATTGGCGAAAGGTCTGGTGATCTTGCTGGTCAAGGAAGGGTATCAACAGCACTGGGGTAGCTCACAGATATGCGAACCATATGGGGTCTGAAATTATCTTGTTGGAAAATGACTCCAAACTGTCGTGTCATGAAGGGTAACGTAAACGGCCGCAGGATGTCATCAACATATCGTTGAGCTGTTAAAGTTGCACGCAGGACTATTAAGGGCGTCCTGCTGTCGTATGAGATAGCACCCCACACCATCACACTAGGGGTAATGGCTGTATGCCTCTGTTAAACAAAGGGTGGTTGGGACCGCTGGCCCTGGCGCCTACACACATGGATCCGATGGTCATCTGCTCCAAGACTGAAGCGGGATTCATTGCTGAACACTATGCGATACCAATCTGCTGGCAGCAATGATGATCGGCTACGACACCACTCCAGACGACTCTGTCGATGGTGTGGGGTTAAAGGCAAACGTCTTAAAGGCCGCTGTGAGCGTAACCCCACCTCAGCCAAGTGTTGTAAGATGGTAGAAGGTGCCACGGGTGGTATGGAATAGACTGTAGCACGTTGGATGGCGGACAATGATGCTGTTGTATCAGCTCGAACCTCTCGCACAACCAACCGACCTTGCCTCGAATTCGTGCACCTTGGCCTTCCAGAGCCTTTGTTCAGCCGAAGAGTTCCTCGCAGAAACCATTGCTGCCAACACCCTTGCACAGCAGTGGACGTACGGTGCAGGTGGCGGCCTATTCCTCAGTAGGACCAGCCAGCTTCAAGCATCCCGACTATGCGACCGCGTTTGAAGTCATCCAATTGGTTATAAGGTCCTCGTCAACGTCGTAACGGCATTATTGGTTGCGTCTCCAGGGAACTGCAACGCTGATAACGAAAAAAAATAAACCGTCCGCAATTTTTACCTCTTTTATACGATGCCAGTTGCGCAGTAGAAATGCGCGCTATGATCGAAGTTAACACTCATTGGCTTTGAAAATTTAATCATTTGCATACTTGGTCTAAAAGAATTTGCATGCGAAATTTCGAGATGATCGGATGATTATTATTATTGTTATTATTTTGCGAAAAAGTATAAAGAATTTAAAAAAACTGTAAAAAGTGAACTGATTGAGAAAATACTGGAAGGGCAGGGATAGTATCTGTAAACAAGCCAATTGAAAAATATATGGTTGTGTCACTTTAGCGTTTATTTTGGTTTATTAGGGTCTCGAGTGGATTATGCT
>QLNU02015360.1:290018895-290037288 GCA_006491805.2 Dysdera silvatica
CTGAAGTTTTTGGGCAATACTTCCAGATTACTGAGTTGAAGCTCTCGTTTGCGTTCTACGTTCCATTTCCTAAACGTCTTTTTAAAAGTTGGGGATGTGCTAAATCTTTAAATATTGGTTTAATAGCATCCATAACAGCAGTTGGCACTGAATTGTTGTGTTTAAAATTATGGTGTGAATTGTTGACAACTGCCCTTTGGTATTTACAGTATGAAGAAACGCCTTTGGGGCAAAAATCGTGAGTGGGCTCCTCATCTGTGGCACGTGAGTGATAAAAGATAGCCCATACAGCCTTTCTCATTCCATCTAGAGAATCTTTATGTTCTCTTATAGCATTTCTGAAGTATGCGGAGAAGCGGTCAATAATTTTATTAGTAAGCCTGCGTTTACCGCTTAACGGTCTGCTGTCCGAGTTTTTGTCCTCTTTTTTCTTGCTTCATTTTTCTAAGCAGGGCGCCCATTCTTTTGCCTATGTGGTTAATACATTCTATTTTTTCAATGTCTACAGCATTGCCGCAACTTTTTAATTTCAGGATAAGTTTTCGTATCTCCATCACCTACATACTGAAGGTATCGTATACCCCTGTGGGTCTCCGACCGAGTAAAAATTCGACACATACCTGTGACTTCCATTTTCGCTGCTGAGCCTGTATGATTTTTGTACACTTTGATTGGTGAGATTGCAACCAGTTAGTATACGCCTGACCAACTTTCAGTCCTTTGTAGTTGCTACAACCTCTGCAGGCAGAGGACAAAATTTCGACGTCGATTACTTTGCCTGACTCAGCACCGATTACACTGCACACACCGATCTGCGAAGAAAAACCTCGACTCTTCCAGGTGCCATCGCCACTGACACATACACCACCATCTAATGTCGTCAATGACTTTTCTTCTACTGCTGCTTCTTTCATCACTGTTTCTGCAGTCATTGCAAGAGCATTTTTAATGCTCGTTAAGATTGAACGACAGCTAGAAACAGGAGTAGGCAAATCCATGATACCGCAAAATGTCTTCAAACTCGACAAACCCAAGCCAATGGTACGCATAGCATAAACACTGCGTCTGTTAATTTCTGGAATGTTATGCTTTACACCCAGCATTTTTGAATTGCGAAATGCTTCCTGAAGTACACATTTTTCCCAGCAAATACTGAATTTGGACGAAAGCCCTTGCTGACATTCCTCCCTAATTTTCATTTTACCACCATATACCTTACAGCATACAAAATTTTCAAGCGTGTTAACCAGCAAGTCCAAATCAAATATTCGATATCCATTAAATGCATTCTCACATTCAAAATCATTTGCTGGTTGACTGCAATTATCTAGTTTCATTTTTTTAGCAGAAGCACTACTATATTCAGCAGTGGATGTATCTTCAATACTGGCTTCTTTTGTCCCATAAAAACATCGCTTCCTCTTTCTCGGACGCATTCCCGACTTAGATTTCGCTTTAGCCATTAGTCAGGTAAATAATGAAAGGCAATCACCAGTAAAACTGAAGTAAATAATAACGTCAACCCAAAATAACTCACAACAAATAATGTTTGAAATAGGCAACAACTAGTAATTAACGAAATAGGCAATAACAAATAACTAACGAAATAAAATGGTAAAAGAATCAAACGTTTGAAAAATCAGAAACGTGTGATAAAGCGTGCGTCCGTGTTTGTTTACAACAGAAAGCGAGAGTGAGCGACGAGTATGAAAGTTGTTCGCTTCGTTTTCGCTTACTTTGTACATGTATATTTGGATGTGATCCCCGTTGGATTATTGTTTCAAAAAAAAGAAAGAAAAAAGAAAAATAATTATTAAAACAATGTGTTAAATTTGAAATTAGGGTATTTAAAGTTGAAACCACGGCGCATTGGTACATTTAAAACTTCAAATTATTCAAACAGGGTTTGCTATTTTTGCTATATCTCAGCTTCTGATTAAGTTAGAAGTTTACGGTTGGTCTTAAAATGCTCAGAAATATTCACACTTTTACATAAAAAAATAAAAATAAATTATTTTTTTGAAGGTTTAAACCTCCAAGTCCCCTTAATCTAAAAATTGCAGCTATGTATTTTGTGTCAGATCTCTGTGGTTTTACACACACACATATATATATGTGTGTGTGTGTGTGTGTGTGTGTGTTAAGATAAATAATGTCTATCCAGTGAGTGTTTATGGTGTATTATAAGTTTTTATATTAATACACACCATGTATATGTGGTATGTGTATATATATCATCATATTCAACCATTATCTATCCACTGCTGGATGAAGGTCTCTCCAAATGCTTTCCACACAAGTCTATCCTGGGCCATTCGTTTCCACGTCACCCCAACCTCTTTTCTTATTTCATCCACCCATCTAGTTTGAGGACGTTTTCTAGGTCTTCGGTGGTCTCTTGGAATCCAGTTCAGAATTTCTGTTGTCCATCGTTGATCAGTTCTTCTTGCAATATGCCCAGCCCATCGCCATTTCAGTCCTTTTACTTTAACAATGATGTCCTCTACTCTAGTTTGCTCTCTCACCCAAGTGTTTCTTTTTCGATCTCTCCTAGTTATTCCAAGCATGCACCTCTCCATGCTCCTTTGCGTTGTCTGTAACTTTCGTATTGCTCCAACTGTTAGACTCCATGTCTCTGATCCATAAGAGAGGACTGGCAATACACACTGGTTGAAGACCTTTCTTTTTAGACATAAAGGCAATTTCCCCTTCAGGATAAAACTGTTTCTTCCAAATGCACTCCAGCCAAGTTTAATACGTCTGTTGAGTTCTTTCATAATGTTGCCATCCATTGAAATCAGCTGGCCAAGGTAAATATATGAATCAGCAATTTCTAGCTCAATGTTGTCAACTTGTATTTTTGTTTCCTCTACGAAATTATTGAACATGATCTTAGTTTTTTGTAGGTTCATCTTGAGTCCAACTTCTTCACTTCTAGTTGAGAGCTCTTGTACCATGTCTTGGAGTTCTAATGGGTCCGTTGAAAAAATAACAATGTCATCAGCAAACCGCAGATGATTTAAATATTCACCATTTATTTTTATTCCCTTGTTATTCCAATTTATCAGCTGAAAAATCATCTGTAAAGCAGAAGTAAAAAGTTTTGGAGAAATGGTATCTCCCTGCCTCACCCCTTTGCCAAGTTTGATAGTTTTGGTATCTTTATGTAACCGAAATTTTGCACTTGCATTTTTATACACACGTTTCACCATGTCAATGTACACATCCTCAATGTCTGTTGATCTTAAAGAGTTGATGACTGCTGATGTTTTTATAGAGTCAAAGGCCTTCTCATAGTCAATAAATGCAACACACAATGGAAGTTCATATTCATGTGTTCTTTCAATTAATTCTCTTAATACTTGAATATGGTCCACTGTACTGAATCCACTTCGAAATCCAGCTTGTTCTCTTGGTTGAGCTGCATCTAATTTTTTCTGCAGGCGATGTGTTAGAACTTTTGTGAAGATTTTATAAATAGCAGGTAACAAGCTAATTGGTCGGTAATTTTTCAAATCCTCTTTATCACCTTTTTTATGCAAAAGAATTACTGTTGCAGAATCCCATTGGTTTGGTATGTTACCGCTGTTAAGACATTTGGTAAAGAATTTTGCAAGTATGTCTTCTACATATTCTCCAGCTTCTTTTAGGATATCTAATGTAATACCATCATCACCAGGGGCTCTTCCTTTCTTCATATTTTTTATTGCAAATGAAACTTCTTCTTTTAAGATTTTAGGAGCTGTTCCTTCGACTATTTCAGTGTCTTCGTTTAATCCACTGTTACTTTCATATAGTTTTTTGTAGAATTCTTCAACTCTTCTAAGTATTTCTTCCCTATTTCTTGTTACGGTGCCATCCTCTCCTTTTAATGCAATGATGTGTTTCTTCCCAACAGATAAACTTCCTTTAACAACCCTAAGGCTCTTGTTATTTTCAATGGCTTTCCTTACTAGCTCACAGTTGAATTTTCTTATGTCTTCTTTCATGCTTTTGCGCAGAGTTTTACAAAGTTCTATGTACTCAATCCTGGAACTGGTATTTCGATTGTCCACCTTCATATCTCTTCGCCTTTTCATGAGCTGTTTCGTCTTCTCAGATAATTTGCTATTGTGCTTTTTACAGGTTACACCACCAATTTCCCCAGCAGTTTCAACTATTGTCTTAACAATGTTTTCATTTGCTTCTGAGATATCACTTTCATCAATAAGTCCTTCCAGTGCAGAAAAGCGATTTTTTAATTCCAACTTGAATGCCTCGGTATTTACTTTCAGTTTCATTAGATCCACCCTCTTACTTACTTGTTTCCTAATGAGCTTCTGTCGTTCTAATTTAGTATTTAAGTGCACTTTACATCTCACCATTCGATGATCACTTCCAGTATTAAATCTGTTCAGTACACTGCAATCTTCAATAATTGATTTCTTGTTTGCCAGGATATAGTCAATTTCACTAGTTCCCCCATTTGGGTGTTTCCATGTCCATTTTCTTTGCGGTTTCTTCTTAAAAAATGAATTCATGATGCTAAGGTTTTCAGCTTCTGCAAATTCGATGAGTTGATCGCCACGTTCATTCCTTTCCCCATATCCGTATTTACCAACCGATGTCTCTCCTTGTTCCTGTTGTCCAATTCTTGCATTGAAATCCCCCATGATGAGCTTGATATGTTGTTTCCCTTTGGTGTGTAACTCTTTGATTTCTTCATAAAATTCTTCAACCTCTTCGTCGGTATGGCTTGATGTTGGTGCATATACCTGTACTATTTGAAGTTGGTATCGCTGGGTTAGTTGAACAACAAGCCTCGCTGCTCGATCTGATGTACTTTCAACTTCCAGAAGACAGTCTTTAATTCTTTTGTTGATTAAGAAGCCAACACCACTTGTTCTTCCAGTTTCCGTTCCTCTATAATAAAACAAATGTCCGCTTTTAAGTTCCACCAACTCTTCACCTTTTCTTCTAACTTCACTGAGTCCTACAATGTCCCATTTGATCTTTTCAAGTTCCTCTTCCAATTCCTGAAGTTTTGCTTCAGAAGCAAGGGATCGTCCATTATACGTTGCCAAGGTCAATAACAAACGGCAGCCTGGGCCATTCCAGTGATTCTTAGCACCCCCTGCTTTCATGCCACACTGACCGCTGCCTTGATCAGGAGCACTCCAGCACCTGGAGACTAGGGGCCATGGTTTCTGGTGTGTCAACATAATGGAGGAATTAGCCATAATTTCACCACGCTGGCTAGACGGGTTGGTGAATTAGCCCTCCCCTTCCGCCTTTCTATCCGTGTAGCAAATATTAATTTGCCACATAAATAGAAAGCTCAGCCTGCACCACTTGAAGGCGGGGTAGGACACTAGGTTACTGGCCTGGCCGGTTCCACACATCGTCACATACGTTCAGCGTGTGGGTCTCCTTCCAGTTAGATACCAGCAACCCTTTTGCAGGCCATATATATATATATATATATACATATGTGTGTATGTATATGTGTATATAGTGTGTCTTTATATAGATATAAAGGTTAAATGTCTATCGATTGAGTGTTTTATGGTGTATTATAAGTTGTTATATTAATGCACACAAACATATATATATACTTGAGCATCTTTAATTTAAAAAAATTTGGATAATTGTTGAATAATTTAAAAAACGTGAATAAAACATATGAAAGAATTAATCTCTCATTCAACTTCAGATTTATATAAAAAATTACGCTAGCTAGACTTTTTGCTTCCAACTTCATTGAGTCAGTGTATGCTTCTTCTAAGCAGTTTGATGTATGAAAATTATTAGTTGTTCACAATTATGTATACTCTGTGGGATAATAGTGAGTCAATATTTAAATAAAAATTTTTGCATCCATTAGAATATATACATAATATTTTTATAGGACTTCTTTTTCAATACTGTGTTAAGGTACATTCAGCACGTAGACATTTTTCTATTGACCAATAATTTAATTGAGATTTATTTAAATGTAAAAAAACAATATAGCACATGTGAAAATAGGCGGCTTCATATTTTCTATATATTCTAACTATTAAACCTGATGTGTGCTAAAAATGGTTATACTTTACATAAAATAAAAGTTACCTTTGTGAGATTAGTGTTTTATTTTATTGTACAAGTGTTTGTTTTGTTTTTGTCTTTTTTAACAAAATTTCTGAAAATAATGCTTTTTCTCGAGGGAAATGAGGGTTTAACGGCTAAAAATATTCTAAAGGCAGTAATAGATTCTGTAGATACAATTTCCATGCAAACCAGGGCTTAGACTATGGTCGCTTTTTTCTCAAAATGCGACGAATTAATCTAAAATGCGAGAAAGAAAATTGTGTCCGTCGCAAAAAACAACAGTTGTTTAATATCCAGGCAACAAACTTTGCCTTTTTTTTTAATCACTTTGATTTATGTAAGATAATCTAAAGTAGCATTACGCAGATTAGATTTATAAGTAAAGACAACGTTATACCTTACTTACGCTTATAACGTTGTCTTTACACTTATAAAACTTTGATTATGTTTCACTGTTATTTTTTCTTAAACTTAAAGTATGTTTCCTACAGTAATTCAAAGCATCGTTGTTGTAAATAATTTTATTGATACGACTTTTCGAGTGACGAAAACAAACTAATCTTCTTTGGAGTTTTTGCGATAGAATTTTTTAAGCCAGCTTAACTCTTATGCAAACTACACTATGCGCGTAGAAATGCCCTCAATATAAAAGATATGGGAGTAGGGCGTTGGTCCACGGCGTCGGCCATTACAGTTTAGTGTGGAGACTTTCAATGTAGGGGGTGTTGACTTCGCACGAAATTCGACTATTCTCTCTTATCACGGTCTATTTGCGGGCACCGAGAAATTGAATCAAGACTGGGAAATATACATCGATAGAGACGATTATTCTAAAGGATATACGCTATACGCATTTAATTTATTACCCGATTTATGCGATGGAGGGTATTTGCATCTCATGCAGCAAGGAAATTTACGAATTAAAATATAATTCGCCACTGCTCTACCAAGCACCGCATCGATTCTGGTATATTCAGAATTTCAAAACGTTATTGAAATCACGAAATCTAGATATATCATACATGACTTTTCTAATTGAAATGGATACTACACAAATAAATAGGATATTACAACAGGATAATTTTACCAGGCACACGTTTTTAGGTGTTTACGCCAGCGATCAGTTACCTAGAAAAATAGCCTCCTTCCCAGCGTCACTGATTGTAAACGTGGACCCACAGTCAATGGAAGGCAACCATTGACTGGCTATCTATGTAGAAAATCAAGCATCCGCCGAATTTTTCGATTCCTACGGAAACTCACCGAACTTTTTAAGAGGACCAATATCACAAATGTTTACAAAATATACACATATAAAATATAATGATGTACTCCTACAATGCAACAATTCATCTGTATGCGGGGAATACTGTATTTTTTATATTTGTTCTAGATGTCGCGGGAAGAGCCTCGAGACTATTGTAAACACGTTTCAGGCAAAATGTTCAGCCATTGACGTGCGAGTATACAATTTTGTAAAACATAAATATAATATAATTGTAAAATTTCATACTTTTTGAAAAAAATAAATTTTGTTATAAAACTGATTACACATATCGATCTAAATCATTTCTAGTTATGGAGCCTATCAAAATACACCACCCGTCCACCATTTTAATTTGTAGGCACATGTGTAGTGGGAAAAGAGTGTTTGTGCGTGGTTTCCTTACAAACAAGGAAGAAATCTTTGACGATCACTGAACGTAGTATGGTTCTATGGGACACATCGAACTCTTTGCGATGAAATTGCTGATGTCACTTTCGTGGAAGGATTACCTTCAGATTTTAAAGATTATCTAATTGGTCCTACTCTATTCGTTGTCGGTGATTTGATAGTAGAATGTGGAAATGATAAGAGGATTACGAATTTGTTTACTTAAGAGAGTTACCATCATAATCTGGCAGTGATTTTTATTTGTCAGAACATATTTCACAAGGGATCTCAAATGAGAGAAATATCTCTCAATGCACATCACATGTTCCTATTTAAGTCACGTTGTGATCTAACACAAATCATGTGTTTAGGACGTCAGCTGTATCCAACCAAAACAAAAATTTGCCAGGAAGCGTTTCAAGACGCTACGAAACCCCCATTTTCATACCTCCTCGTGGATTTGCGACCAGAAACACAAGAAGATATGCGATTGCGCACGAATATTCTCCCCCACCAAGTGCAAACCGTCTGTCAAAGCCGTTTCTGATACTTAAAAAGAAGATTTGGAAGAATAGGAAGTGTTTAGTAAAATGACCCTGAAGAGGTCGGAGCTCGAACAACTACGTCTCCTCTATATATGCCCTAAAAAATCTCGAGCTGACTTTTTGAAAAAATTCCAAAATCTGCCTTAAAAGCAATCTGTGAGTGAGTTTTAAACGCTATCAAGGGGAATGTACCCTTAACCAAAGATCAGAAAGAAAAGTTACGAAGTCATAGAACCACGCTTCGCAAAATCGCTGATAAAAAAAATCTCGCTATTCAAGAAGCTGAAAATATTGGTACAAAAAGGTGGGTTTCTATGGCTCCTTATTACAGCAGCTTTAAGCCTATTTACGTCCCTTCTCGCTAAATAGAATGGGGTATACCTGAAAAATGTTGCTTATACCGCAGGAGCGATTCTCGAGACATACACCTAGCGATCAACAATTATCGGAAATGGACAAAGAGATGAAGAAAATTCTTGAAAGCACGGACGAGGATGATGTGAAAATCCAGCATTATAACCAAGTGCTACAGAAAAAGATTAACACGGATATGTTTAACCCACTCGAAGTGGTACGAGAGGAGAAGAGTGCTACACCTGAACATGCTTCAGAAGAGAAGTCATCGAACGTTGAAGAAATCATCTTACGTAGCGTCCCGAAGACTACCCGTACTGAAACAAGGAACATGTCAGGTTACCTCAAGAAACATAGGGAAATTGTATTGTGGACGGACAATGGGGAGCTACAAAACAACTACAATACCCTCTTCGAATATTATCGACTTAATCGATGGCATGTTAAGAAATAAAAAGACATAAGCCACTTCCTGCGACCGATTCATTTGTGGACATTATAAAAGACATTAATTTGCCCTTAAATTATGTAAAAAACGAGCTCTCATTAAAAAATAATGTCACAATACCTAACAAGAGATCACCTACATCGCAAAATGGTGAAGTGTAGCGCAGAAAGCGAAAAACACGTATTGTAACATGGCTTACATATAAATAAAAATTGTGTACCTAACAATGATGCAATCACTTACCGAGTCTTCCTATTCCCATGGGGACAACAACTCAACATCGTTAAAGTCGGCGAGAGCCTTCTCGGCCTGACTAGCGACAATTTCTGCGTAGGACATCTCCTATGAAGCGAATATAGAAGCGTTATAATTTAAAACATCAATAAAATGAGAAAAATTAATCAATAGGATTATAGAGATGCTATAATTTAAAAATCGATGAAAGAAAATTAGAAAGATTTAATCGAAAGGTTTATAGACGCATTATAATATAAAATTAGATTAGAAAGATTTAACCGATGGGATTATAGAGATGTTATAATTTGAAAATTAGTAAAATTAGATTTAATCTTAAAACTTTCAATTAAAAAAAATTGTGAAGATAAAAATCTAATAAAAGAACGCGCCAACAGGGTTGCACGGAGACTGCGGCCCCCACCCCCACCCATAGCCCGAACCTGAAGACCACCCTGCAGCCCCACCCTGGAGGGACCAGGAGGACCACCCGAACCAGTTATGCAGAACCGGCACTTTCCCCCTACTCTCGTTTAAGAAGTAGTAAATTCGAATCTAGTATGGCAAAATATTTATTTTTCTCGAAGGTTCAGTAGCACGAAAAAAATTTATGATGCGTAAAGCGCTGGCTGTTATATAGGAACATAAAAAGCATTTAATCCAAAAACAGCTACTGGCGACGGCTCTCAAGCTATCTATTCTTGAAAAAAGTACTTTCAAACAACTCAGTTCTAAAGAACACGAGGAAGGGACAGAACAGCAAATGATTACTTTTGTGTTTGCTTTACGCAAAGAATATTTGGCCGGCAGCCTAATCTCTTTCCGCATTTGGACCGCGCCAAGTAGCAATGCGTCTAAAGGCTCTTATCGTCGTCTCGGCATCGCGCATCTGAGTTTTGATCTTTCAGATTTGGGAAAGGGACATTAAGGTGAATATCTAATTAAGTCTATACCCTAGTCAATATCAGCCATCCCATGTCATTTATCACTTTCCTCTGAATTTTCTTAGATGTGTCGCTTCTACATTAAAATATAAAAACATAGCTACATATAACGCGTGAACACTGACAGTCATTATCAAGAAAATGACATAGGTTTAAATCAGAAATATCCAAGAGTCCACGCACTTACCTCGTATGTCAGTTTCTGAAATCTATAAGATACCATGTGAAAAAGAAATGACCTTTTGAAAGCTGTGAATAATCTGTGCAAATTTTCAAAGGTCTAATGTTAAAGAAATTGTTTTCAGCACAATATTTTTCGTTTGTGTCTATCGAGCACGATACCATTTTATCGTAGGTGGGAAGTATCAATTTAAAAAAAAAAAAGGTATTCCTATCGATTCGTTCCATACTCCAATACTCCGGCGTATTCCTGATTCCAAATTCCTATATGACACAAGCAGAAGTTTGTCATCCATTTGGCTAAGCAGTGATTGAAGAAATGATGATAGGTACGGATAGTTGTTACGGCTTCATAGGCAATGAAATAATTCATCGAATGAAGTCGTTAACAATGACAAAAATAATTTATTTGACAAAATAGAAACATTTAAATTTTTAACTTAAAGAAGAATGCACATCGCTTCCTCCAGTAAATATCGTTTTACATTAGGCCCCCTCAACATTGAAACGTGAAAGCCAAAGTGAACATCAAGTATGCAGTTCATGACCTGCATACAACGATTATCAAACGTCGAGAAAGAAAACGATATCGCGAACTAAAGCGTTACTAGTACATAACTAAAATGCCTAATTCAAATTTGTTAGAAATAACTTTAAAGTCCTATGACGATATACAAACGTACGACTGTTGCTATATAACAGAAGGACAATAAACGGAATTTAAACCACGCACATACGTTTTCATCAAACTGGCTCGCTTACAGCAGTGCACCATAACACTACACTTTATTAAACTGGCATGCTTACGGCAGTACGCCACACGTCTACGAAATTAATTTATATAAAATCACTGATGTCATTTTCATATTCTGATTAAGAACATTCTATTAGGAAGTCAAATATAAAGAACTTGAGACAACTAATACGTATATAGTATGTATTATATATAAATTTAATATAATATTATATTTAATATTGAGCTTAATATATCATACTATCATAAATTAAGACAACATAAACACGGATAGAGTTTTGGCAGATCTTCCATCTATATGGAATATAATAACTAGATATATTTTATAAATACGAACGGAATATTAGCAAATATGTAATTTTGCTTTTTGCAGGTGCAAGTAAAAATCCCCTGGGGCTTGAGTGCTTGATAGGTCCAGTCAACCGCCTAGTCTGTAATTATGCTAGGTTCCAAGCTTAATATTCTGCTCTCCTCCCCTTTTTTTTAAAGCCATGGGTTCCTTTTTTTAGCTGTAGGTTCTTTCTCCTTCATTTAGCTCTCATAATAAGAATAGGCGTCTCAACCGCCACAACCCAATAATTATTTCGAAATAAATTGACAAATATCTACTTTTTTTCCTTCAAATAAATATTTCATGTATTCCAGTAACGAAACGTTGAATTTTAAACGTTACATCGACGTGGACATATTTAACTGGCGCGGAAAATTGTGACTAATGACAATTTTAACTTCTGAATAGTGACCGCGCCTGATATGTTAGGTTAATGCCCGTCTCCAAATAATTGCTAGAGAATATTTTCGTCGATTTCTAGAAAAGAAAATATTCGGTGACATATTGGTTTAATTATAACGCCAATTCTTTTCCTTAAACAGTTGCATGCACTAGGATTATCTAATTTCTTAATTACGTTCATTACTTTCATTGGGGATGTTGATCACTTTCAGTGAGGATTTTGATCATTTTTAATGATGATTTTGATCATTTTTAATGATGATTTTGATCATTTTAATGATGATTTTGATCACTTTCAGTAAGGATTTTGATCACTTTCAATGAGGATTCTGATCACTTTCAGTAAGGATCTCAAATGTATTGCCATAGCTGTGGTCGTAAAGAAATAAAATTCTATTCTAAAATAAATTCGCCCTGAGGTGACGCAGTGGTAGCCTAGCGTGTCGTTGACCTAGATTCGATTCTCAACGGTGCTAGAATAGAATGCTTATCGACAACTGCTCATTGTAATCAGGGGTTTGGTTCCCAAGGCCTTAAGAGGCTCGGATTTCTTTGAAAACTGTAGATCTCGTCACAGCACGGTCCTTGCGCCGTAAAACAAACAATACACTAAACTAAATTCTAGTTTTTCTGTTTTTCTACCTGTAATCTTCTCATGCTACAGTCCTTGAAGGAATTATACCTCCTTGATCATCGCCCATTCCCCTCTGTCTAAAGCTTTTATTTGCCCCATTCCCTTACTTGTATTTTTCTAGAATTTTCTTCCTCCCCATCCTACCATCTTTTCCTAGGGCGTCTCACTTTCCTTTCCTCTGATTTGGTTCTTATAATGTTCTAAAATTAAACTTTTCTCACTCATGGACCAATTTAAATATCACCTTTCTTCACTGGCGTAATCAAGGGGTGATTAGTGGGGGCAATAACCCCCCCGTTACGATGCAAATTTTGAATGTATCTATGGGCGGATTTATCATTTTGCCATCCCTAGGCTACGTTTGTTTCTGCCGCCCTTTCCTTCCACAGTCCGCCCCCCCCCCACAATCAGTGGTAGGAACATAAAAATTGTTACATTCAATATACGCTAAAAAAGTTTATATTAACAGTAAAAATGTTGAAAAACAAACTCATAAAGTAAAACGTAACAATAAACAATATTAACTTATATTGCAGTATTATTTCTTTTTGGTATATAATAAATCAAATTCAATTTTATTGAAATAAATTTTAATTTTGGCAAAAATACAAGGGCCTATCAAGCACTGGAATTTAAATGGAAAGCATGACGTCTAGCTTTCTTCTCGGCAAAACATCTGATTATATCATCCTATGATACTGATTTTGTTATATCGAACTTCATACACAAAATTGTTAATGAAGTCAATCTAGCTTCACACATAGTTGATCACTGGTGGTTTTTAATTTTCTTAAGGCAAAAAAATCGCTCTGCAGAACAGTTTGTGGCTGCCATACTCGTGTATATTCTAAAAGTGCGATATCAACATTAGGATATATACATCATGCAGGCCATTTTCGCGTAACCAGTTATATAATATGCACATTGGTGCAGACGAATTTCCATGGCCTTGTCGGCTGGAAGTTTGAGAGGGTTTTCGGATGGCGGAAGCTATCACTACATTCAAGGCCGACCAATGGTTTTTGCCGCCCCAGGCAGAACGATAAAATCTCGCACCTATCAAATAAATATTTAGTTTCGTTTTAGAAAATATACTGGAAAAAATGTTTTAAAATTTGATACCGCCTCTTAAATTGTGTCGCCCTAGTCTACAGCGTAGTATAACCTATGGGAAAATATGGCACTGTATACATAAGAATATATGAACTTGTAGCTCTGTAACACTCCTTATGAACTTATCGCTAACCACAGGGAGAGAGTGTAGGGGGTATTCTGAAAAATTTCCCCAGGAGGAAATTGATTAATGTATATTTAATTGTAAATAATGTAATTGATTAATTATAATTAATAACAGTCATCCCTCGCTGTTCGTGGGTTTGATATTTTCGGTTTCGATTATTTTTTTAATTAATACAATTTTTAATTAATAAAAAACAATTTTTTAGTAAAATTAGAGGTTCTTAGGTCAAAGCAATAATGTATACATACTATTACATGTAGGATTATTGTACAATGTACTAAAAATAAACAGAGATAAAGTGTACACATACGCGAACATTTCGAACGTTGCTACTGTGTACTACTATATGTGGTTTTTAACCTTTTTTTTACATACAAAAGGTTAAACACTGGTAAAATAGCAAACGAAAAAGATCACCGAAGTCAATCCTTCAACCTTTCGTATGTAAATTTCTTCCCTGGTACCCTGTGTTTGATTTCTAACCTTTTTTTAGTTTATACAAGAATAGATAGGATTCAAAGGTAATGATAAATGAAACATTTTATTTTTTCTGCGTTTTTTCGTAAATATATTATAGTACTGTACAACATTCAATACGCAAGATAATTTTTATGAACGTAACCCTCCTTTTTTTACATATAGTTTTGGTTTTATCATTCGCGGATCGTTCATGTGCACGTAACCCTCCCCTCGAATAGAAAGTGACGACTCTATTAGTCTGAAACTGAAGTTGTCAACTTTGACTAACAAATGAAATTAAGCCCTATTGACAACTACCATTTACAAACTACATAATTTTGTTCTGTGAGTCATTATTAAGGCATTTAAATGATCTGGTATCAGATTTTTACACCTCGATATACATTTCTAAAATTGCTTAGACTTCTGAGAGATTGTCACTTTCAAAAATTCCATTGTCCTCATGAACAAATTTTCTACTCATTGCATATAAGTAGTGTTATGTGCCATGATATTAAATATATTATTCCATCATTATTTTTTTTAAATTTCCAGGAGATTTTTCGGACCATTCGATGGGATTCCGCAAAAACATTCTGCGGATTCGTTTTGGAAATCTGTGTTCGCATTTTCAGCGCGTTTGACGCAGTGACCTCCAATGTCCTTGCGCCATTAAAACAAACTTCATTTCTAAAATTGATCCCTCCTTTTATATTTTCAACTAAGAACTTTCATTCCTAAAAGAAATTGCAAAATCTTATGTCACCCTTTAAAATACTGTACATTTCTTATAACGATATAATATGATAATAGCCCTAATAATAAAATAGTGTCAAACTGAAACATAAAATTAAAGATAGGTTTTAGTGGGAATTAATGTAAGCAGTTATTCCATATGATAGAATTTGTTATTTATAACGCAAGGTCAACGAATATAATCGATGAATGACTTGCATGAAACTGACTGCTTGTTGGACATACCCAAGAAAACACTTTAAACAACATATTTTTTTTGTATATTTCATAGACGAGTAATAGAATAGCAAAACTAATAAAAATATAAATTTAAAATGTGCTCAGTTTCATCGTCTTTAGTACATATTTAAATATTTTAATTTTTGGAAAACTTCAAGTAAAATATTAAAGAAAAATATTAAAATCAATTTTGTTTCCCTCATCAGTTTCAGTTCCTTTTGCGGGTTTAGTTAAAACCTGGTCACACTATATTTTCTTAATTGTAAACTATATTACTTCATGTATATTTTTATACTCATAAATCACTAGAAAAACATTCCATAAAAACGAAAACCTCCACTCTTTAAAAAAACAAATAATTCTAGACAGACGAATGTTTGGAATTTGTAGAAATACAATTTTATTTTAAATTTCCGAGCTATTATTTCCCATATAATTTGTAGATTATAATTTAACTGTAATTTAGTGATTAAAATGAAAATGCCTCAGTAATTGGCTTGATTTTTTTTTCACATCAATAACACAAATTTAATATTCTATAATTTTCATATTTTATTGTTTGCAAAAAAAAATGTATAAAGGACTGTCGTAACACTTCTAGATATAGATTTGATATTTTAGTAACAGTATTACAGTTGTTTATTTTCACATTTGGGTAAAATATTTAAGCAACTGTTACTAACAAAGTGTTAACAACGTTTGTTATTAACAGTGTGCTATCCCAGTACGTTAAAAGTTGCATTTAAAAGCCATTATCCCTATCGGCCATACATGCTTCTCCCATCAATATCTCTTGGAGGGTGGAAACGCCTCGATATTTCGCACATGTAACTAAGCATTAGATATTTTACATGTTTTACCCACTTGTATAAATTTTAACCAACTGTAGTCATTAGCTTTTAACCAACATGATTTTCAACCTTCGCGTCATTTCATTCAATTATTTTAATCTTAAAATAAGTTTTAATTTTTTATCTAATATTTTTTAATCTCATTTGATTTTATCGCATCGTTCATTTTAAATATATTTAACACACTTTCTAATTTTTTTTAAGTTCTAATCCAGGGGTGGGGAACCTGCAGCCTTTAGAACCCTAAGTGTGGCCTTTCGGATGAATCCAAATTTTGAAAACCAAATCTTTTGGTACTACATTAATATAAGGTACTTTCAACTTATTTTGTTATTTACTTCATTTTTATTATTATCTTAAATAAACGTATTTAAAATACAAAAGATAGAAGTATTAATGAAATAATTCTGTCAAACTGACCGCCACAATTAAACATTGGTAAACCAGAAGGGCTATTTTTTGTATGTCAAACATCTACCATTTATATTGGTTTCTCTCTCTTAAGGCCGAATTGCCTTGTTTGTTTGTTTGGATTTTTTATGGCGCAAGAGCATCTGGGCTATACTGCGCCAAAGAATTGCATTAGAAAGCGAAGATAGACATTTTTACCGAAAGCATTGAACGAGTATCTACTAAAATAATAAGTACAATTATTGGTCATTTCGGTTAAACGGAGTTCGCATAATCGGGGTTCTGTTACATATTTAACCAGTGGGATAGGAAAAGGGCTCAAGGCCCCCATTGGGTCTCAATCATTTTGTCATCTCAATCATTGGGTCGAACAATCATTAAAAGTAATTGAAGATATATTTTTAATTTATAAAATTGGCCAAAAATGCTATAAATGTATTTTTCGCACTCAGGATAGCTCTTAGCTTAGTCTAGAGCCTTTTTTCGTTATGAGAATCATGGAGGAAAATCTCAACCCGGACTCGAACCAACAGCCTTCGATTTTCCGTTTCGACGCTCTGACCACTAAACAACTGAAACCAGCCATGCAGGGTTTTTTTCTCTTATATTTGTTAGAGGATAAACACTTCTTATTTAAATAGAAAAGGTTGCAAAAGGATTAATTAAGTGAATATATATCGCATCGACAAATTGCTCAAGCTAGAACCTAGCTTTCGCCCATAAAAATCTGAGAAGGAAGGAAAGTAACCATGCCCCAGGCTAGATTCGAATCAGCGGCCTTTAGAATTTCGTCACCATCTTCTGGCCACTAAGCCACTGTATTCAGTGGCTAATTGTTTTATTTTCTTACCCATTTCCCACGTAACTATAATATAATTAACCATAGTTTTTTGAGAAACTGGTACTTACGTTTGAAGAAAGTAAAGTATTAACTAATGCGGATGACGTCATTTCGATTTCGATTTTTTAAAAGTGAAGAATAAGTTCTAGAATGAAATCGCGCAAGATTGCGAAGTGAGTTTTCATTCCTTCCTACTCTTCTCTTTCATTTTTGTTTCTATGCGTAAAATGAAAGAAAGAGAAAGATTATAAAATCACCCCCCCTGCCAATTTCTGAAATGAATATAGTAATATTCAATGACGCGAAAGTACCTTGGAAATTGATCAGATGACAGACTAGCCGTCATTAATTCTATAATTATATACCTCTTGATATCTTGCAATCAGGCTCATTAATGCATGCCTTGTACAAATTTTCGAAAATGGAAAATGCTGTCAATTTCGAATCAGGGTCTTTTTTTGCATTTTTAATAACAGTGGCGACATTCGAATGGCATCACAAATTTCTAAATGATTTCATCACTTTCAAGTTTTCCTTGTCACTTTGAAACAATTACGTTACATTTCCCCTTATTTTGCTTTTTTCTGGCAGTCTATTGCTTAAATCTAACATCAATTACACAACGTAAAATGTCAAAATTTCAGAAAATAAAAACTTTCTTTCCTCTACTCTCTTTCTCTCACGCGCGTAATTGACAACTTCCTCTCCCCTGAGATTGATTACTTATAATTGGCTAGGAATTTCTCTTTTACTGGCGCTTGCCAATTTTTTGGTGTATAATTTCCCAGGTACTTGGTGTTTTATTTCAATATAACTGCATAAACTCCGTCCTTGGAAAAAACTATGTTTTTTTTACATTTCTGTAAAACACAACACTTCAGACAGATTTCTGATTGCTATGTTTATTATAGGTATGAGCGAATGACTTTTATTTATAAGACCAAGGTAAGTATGATATAACACATTGCCCAGCCAGGTAAGCTTTCCTGGCCTTAAGGGAAAAGGACCCAGTAAAGGACTTTTTAAAATCCTGAGTAGTCTGGATCCCCCACAAAACAAATATCAAA
>QLNU02015360.1:290037388-290073397 GCA_006491805.2 Dysdera silvatica
TCCTTAAAATTTTTTTAAACTATGCCGTTCTAAATGATGTCGCAATAAAGTTAATGGAACTCATTGAAATAATAAAAATGCATTCATTGGTTTATAATCATATTCATTCCGAGAAATATAAACCTATGTAAATATACTCCTAGTCAGCTTGCAATTATACTAACGTTGCTATTGCGTCATTTCGTAAAATTTTAGCTACATCATTTTAAATTGATCATGAGGAAAGTGGTTTTAATAAATGTAGAGATTTTTATTTTCTAAAACCATTGTGATCAAAATTGTTTCATACATTTTACGTTTTTTACCATTTTTATGAGTTATCGTGATATATGGTATTTGAACGTTATAAAATTCTTACCTCAATCTTTCTTTCGTAAACATAGTCAAACACTCTATTGTTTGATATTTGCGGCTTTTTTCTTCTTGAAAGTAGTAAGATGTATGGTATAATTTTAGTTTACATTTTTTAAAATTATGTATGCTATAATTTGTAGGTTAGAGTACAATTTTTTTTCGTATTTTCTTTGTATTTTACTTTTAAGTTCTATACCGCCGATTATTTTAAATTTTTTTTTAGATTTTAAATATGGACTTGTTTATTTTGACTTTCCAGGCAGAGGATTCATTCGATCCTCTGTATCTATGCCACTGACTTGTGTCAGTGTTTTTTTTTTACAAATAAACTTTATGGGGGAATAAAATTTGTTAGTAGTCAATAATTTAACCAGTAGTCAGTAATTTAAATATAACGCATCAATTTTAGCTTTACTAGAACTCCACTGTATAAGGTGCAATCAATTGCAATCAATTATTTTTGCGTTAACATTCACCGAAAAATTTTATTGGTTTCCGAAAACTTGCGCATTGCGCCAAACACCACCATATTAAAAATGACTCCCCTATTTTACTACTTGTCGCATAGCTTGGAAGTAACGCAAGAAAGTTACATTTCAGTTCAATTATCGAAATCTTAAAAATTTATAAAAATTTGAAAATTTAGTTTTTCAGATTGATTCTTTCGATTTCTGTCATTACTCATATAAACCTTTCATGCGACATATGTCCCGATTCAAGGTGTGACTGACACTTGTGAGATGTGTACCACACAGTGCGAGTGGAAGATATAAAATACACGTAATCACAGTTAAATATATAATTATTTAAACCAGTGGCTGGCTGTCAATCTTTTTTCTCTCGGAGACCACCTTCTATACTCCGTTTGGTATCTCTAACATTTTTAAATTATAATGAATATATTATTTTTTAAGAAATGCATTTTATCAAATCCACTTCTTATTTATCCACTATTTACTTACAATGTCAGAAATGTTAATACACAATAACAAGTATAATAAAAAAATTTTTTTTTAAAGTCAATTCCTTCAATGCGCTGCTCAAATAAAAGGGAAGAAAGGGAAAAATTGCGAAAAGCAATTTTGGCGACATTTGGCTGTAATTGGCGGCAAGCATTAATCGCCAAATACACCAAAGGAAAGCAAAAAAAAAATCATTTAAATTTAATTAATGAATTAATATTTGAAAAAACTGTATTAACATCAAGTGTCATCCACTACAAGTTTAAAAAAATTTATTTGAACTTGATTGGATGGATAGAAAGTATTTTATTAACGATTGAAAATTTGAACAAGATATATATATAGGGAGAGTGTGAGCTAATAGAAGGAATTGAAAGAAAAGTGTGACAAAATACTCTATAATAAAATATTATTATTGTCCCTTATTTACCTATATATAATACCATATATATCATCATCATCATCATATTCAACCATTATCTATCCACTGCTGGATGAAGGTCTCTCCAAATGCTTTCCACACAAGTCTATCCTGAGCAATTCGCTTCCACGTCACCCCAACCTGTTTTCTTATTTCATCCACCCATCTAGTTTGAGGACGTTTTCTAGGTCTTCGGTGGTCTCTTGGAATCCAGTTCAGAATTTCTGTTGTCCATCGTTGATCAGTTCTTCTTGCAATATGCCCAGCCCATCGCCATTTCAGCCCTTTTACTTTAACAATGATGTCCTCTACTCTAGTTTGCTCTCTCACCCAAGTGTTTCTTTTTCGATCTCTCCTAGTTATTCCAAGCATGCACCTCTCCATGCTCCTTTGCGTTGTCTGTAACTTTCGTATTGCTCCAACTGTTAGACTCCATGTCTCTGATCCATAAGAGAGGACTGGCAATACACACTGGTTGAAGACCTTTCTTTTTAGACACAAAGGCAATTTCCCCTTCAGGATAAAACTGTTTCTTCCAAATGCACTCCAGCCAAGTTTAATACGTCTGTTGAGTTCTTTCATAATGTTGCCATCCATTGAAATCAGCTGGCCAAGGTAAATATATGAATCAGCAATTTCTAGCTCAGTGTTGTCAACTTGTATTTTTGTTTCCTCTACAAAATTATTGAACATGATCTTAGTTTTTTGTAGGTTCATCTTGAGTCCAACTTCTTCACTTCTAGTTGAGAGCTCCTGCACCAGTTCCTTGAAGTTCTGATAATTCGAAAAATAACAATGTCATCAGTAAATCAAAATGTATTTCCAAATATTCGCCATTTATTTTATCCTGTTATTCCAATTTATTTGCTGAAAAATCATCTGTAAAGCTGAAGTAAAAAGTTTTGGAGAAATGGTATCTCCCTGCCTCACACCTTTACCAATTTTGATAGCTTCGGTATCTTTATGTAACCGAAATTTTGCACTTGCATTTTTATACACACATTTCACCATGTCAATGTACACATCCTCGATGTCTGCTGATCTTAAAGAGTTGATGACTGCTGACGTTTTAATAGAGTCAAAGGCCTTCTCATAGTCAATAAATGCCACACACAATGGAAGTTCATATTCATGTGTTCTTTCAATTCACCTCTTTAATACTTGAATATGGTCCACTGTACTGAATCCACTTCGAAATCCAGCTTGTTCTCTTGGTTGAGCTGCATCTAATTTTTTCTGCAGGCGATGTGTTAGCACTTTTGTGAAGATTTTATAAATAGCAGGTAACAAGCTAATTGGTCGGTAATTTTTTAAATCCTCTTTATCACCTTTTTTATGCAAAAGAATTACTGTTGCAGAATCCCATTGGTTTGGTATGTTACCGCTGTTAAGACATTTGGTAAAGAATTTTGCAAGTATGTCTTCTACATATTCTCCAGCTTCTTTTAGGATATCTAATGTAATACCATCATCGCCAGGGGCTCTTCCTTTCTTCATACTTTTTATTGCAAATGCTACTTCTTCTTTTAAGATTTTAGGAGCTGTTCCTTCGACTATCTCAGAGTCTTCGTTTAATCCACTGTTTCCCTCATACAGCTTTCTGTAGAATTCTTCAACTCTTCTAAGTATTTCTTCCCTATTTCTTGTTACAGTGCCATCCTCTCCTTTTAATGCAATGATGTGTTTCTTCCCAATAGACAAACTCCCTTTAACAACCCTAAGGCTCTTGTTGCTTTCAATGGCCTTCCTTACTAACTCACAATTGAATTTTCTTATATCTTCTTTCATGTTTTTGCGCAAAGTTTTGCAAAGTTCTACATACTCGATCTTGCAACTGGTATTTTGATTGTCCACACTCCTCATAAAAGTCTTCGCCCTCTTTCAGGAGTCGCTCGTCTTCTCAGATAATTTGCTATTCTGCTTTTTACATATTACACCACCAATTTCCCCAGCAGTTTCAATTATTGTCTTAACAATGTTTTCATTTGCTTCTGAGATGTCAACTTCTTCAATAAGTCCTTCCAGTGCAGAAAAGCGATTTTTTAATTCCAACTTGAATGCCTCGGTATTTTCTTTTAATTTCTTTAAATCCACCCTCTTACATACTTGTTTCCTAATGAGCTTCTGCCTTTCTAGTTTAGTATTTAAGTGCATTTTACATCTCACCATTCGATGATCACTTCCAGTATTAAATCTGTTCAGTATGCTGCAATCTTCAATAATTGATTTCTTGTTTGCCAGTATATAGTCAATTTCGCTGGTTCCTCCATTGGGGTGTTTCCATGTCCATTTTCTTTGTAGTTTCTTCTTAAAAAATGAATTCATGATGCTAAGATTTTCAGCTTCGGCAAATTCTATGAGTTGATCGCCACGTTCATTCCTTTCCCCGTATCCGTATTTACCAACCGATGTCTCTCCTTGTTCCTGTTGTCCAATTCTTGCATTAAAATCTCCCATGATGAGCTTGATGTGTTGTTTCCCCTTGGTATGTAGCTGTTTGATTTCTTCATAGAATTCCTCAACCTCCTCGTCGGTATGGCTTGATGTTGGTGCATATGCCTGTACTATCTGAAGTTGGTATCGCTGGGTTAGTTGAACAACGAGCCTCGCTGCTCGATCTGACGTGCTTTCGACTTCAAGAAGGTAGTCTTTAATTCTTTTGTTGATTAAGAAGCCAACACCACTTGTTCTTCCAGTTTCCGTTCCTCTATAATAAAACAAATGTCCACTTTTAAGTTCCACCAACTCTTCACCTTTTCTTCTAACTTCACTGAGTCCTACAATGTCCCATTTGATCTTGTCAAGTTCTTCTTCCAATTCTTGAAGTTTTGCTTCAGAAGCAAGGGATCGTCCATTATACGTTGCCAAGGTCAATAACAAACGGCAGCCTGGGCCATTCCAGTGATTCTTAGCACCCCCTGCTTTCATGCCACGCTGACCGCTGCCTTGATCAGGAGCACTCCAGCACCTGGAGACTAGGGGCCATGGTTTTTGGTGTATTAGCATATTGGAGGAATTAGCCATCATTTCACCACGCTGGCTAGACGGGTTGGTGAATTAGCCCTCCCCTTCCGCCTTTCCATCCGTGCAGCAAATATTAATTTGCCTCTTGGATAGAAAGCCCCGTCTGCATATGTGTGTGTATGTGTGTATATACAAGCTTCAGTTAAAAATTAGCTAATGCAATAGTTAATAACTGGCATATCCAGTAGTTAAAAAATTAGCATATCCAACAGCTAAACATTTGATCATATCTGATATGTTACGTGCTTTCAACTTACGTCCATATTCTTAATATAATCAGCTCTCCAATCCATTTCATTTTAATAAGGACCAGTTTGATTTTTTTAGCTTTGGTACTTGTTACAAAATAAAATTTATACATCAGAAAAAATTACAAAGAAATTAAAACACATGAAAAAGTGATATATTTAGAGCATTTAGTCTACAACATTGACTAGCACCAGTTTTAGTGAATAATAATAAAAAAGTAAAGCGCAAAGAAATAAAATGTAGACATTTTCGTTTCCATTACAGAGTCGTGGGCTAATTTTGTGTCGATTTCGAACTTGAGAACAAATGTCTATGGAACAAAAAACAAACATTTTCAAACATGTATTATGCAATTAAATCTTTAAAAGGTTTAATGTAAAAAACGTTATGCGCAGTATTTGTTGTAATAACGCATGAAAATATTAATTTTATTAAAGCTTACAAAAATAGGTACTATGAATGATATAATAAACTTTTTTTATACCCTCGTAAAGTACATTGCTGAAAATGTCACTTAAATTGATGAGAAGAAAAAAATCTGTAGTTTCTTTACTTACAGTGTAAACTGACATAAGGATTTTATCTGCCAAATTGTGTGCACCTGCGTCTATGATTTCGATCCTTTTCAATTTTTTTTTAAACTTAAGAATCCTCATTCCGCAGATGTTCGTTTCCGTTTCGTCAGCAAATCAATTTCATCTCGAGGTTAATATTTGTGACTTTTTTCCCACGTTTCGTTCTTTTTATTTTATTTTTCAAATCATGGTGCTTCGGGTCCAACTACAAAGGGGCGGGATGGAAATGGTTCAATAAGTTGAACCTTTCTTTTTTTTTCTCTTTACAACTCCCCCTAATGGCATCCTCTCGTGATACATGAAACGCTTCCAAAAAAAAGCACGACAGAAAATCAAGGGATAGATGAAAAAGACACGTCTAATTTGGAGGGATCGATCTCTTTCAAAAAACGCCATTTCTTCATTCCGAACAAGACTTTTATAATTTGTGTGCATTTATAGATCAGATGTCAATTACAGAGAGAATGATGGAAGAACATAAATGTAAACTAAGGTGATACAATTGTTTTAAAAGTTGCTTGAAAATATCACATGCATTTCGGTAAAACACAAATAATTAGATTTAGGAAACTGACTTTCTCCTATTACTGTTCTCTCATCGTCAATGTCAGCTGTGTTTGTAAGAGACGTAAAGTTCTTTAGATTCGCATTTAGTCAATACATGTTATTGTTAGGCGTATTATCAAAAGGAAACTGACAGCATTTATTCCATTGATTAATTTTTGGCCTATAGATTGAAAATAATGAAAAGATAATAAATTATATAATAATATTAATAGTCATAATCATAATAAATTTGTTATCAAACTTCTAGGGAGCTCCTTAGCTGTTTTGACATACTTTTACCAGGCCAAAATTAATACATTTTTCTAAGCGACCGAAATGAACATTATCTCGTTGTGTTTGTTTCATGAATGGGTGTGAATATGGACGGATATGTTTCAGAAATCTTAGAAATTTCGGCATCTTTATTAATATTAATTTCTTGGAGTTTTCCTCTCCCCCTTTCACTGTGTCACTTCTCAGTTAATCGAAAACACGATCCCTTACATCAAATAAAACGCCAGGATATAAAAAATTGAACAGATTTTGTCAATTTCTTTTAAAGCTTTCAAATATCTCTAGCTAAAACAAAATACAAAATCTATTTTAGCTTCTTCAAAATCTTATTTCTCGTAAAGTATATAAGAAAAGAATGTATGTATTTCGTTTTTCAAAGATCTCAGACACGAAGCAAATAACAAAATAGCTAACTTGTTGCGGAGGTTGAGAAAACGTCAAGAGAGACATAGTCACGTTTGTAGAAAAATTTCTAAAAAAAACATATATATATTTTAAATCTTTCTTGTTTTTAATTCAAGGTCGTCAACCGGATACAAGGGTGGAGTCATTCTAGAAAATGATTGGCTGGTTTCAAAGAACGTCATAAACCTGATTCGCCTAGACGGCGAACACCAAAAATCCATTCTCTTAACGGGTCAATGGGATATGGGATTAAAAACAAAAAAGTCGAATGCCGGCTTTTGCGAAAATCGTGAAGTTTCTTTTTTGACTTTTCCATTTATCTTTTTTCTTTCTTCATTAGCTATCGTTTTCTATTCACTAGGTGAAGTTGAAGCTGTGCATAAAGGGGCTGTAGTGCAACTTAAAGAAAAAAAAGGTTTCTTTCTTCTTCTCTCTACGTTTTCAATTACGTTTAAAATTCTTCATGTCGAAGAGGGGTCAACGTGCTCGGGAATGCGAGCACAAGTCACTAGTTCGGAATTTTCGCTTGAAAGTGACTTTCTTGTCAATTTCTGATTAGTAAAGTTGGATCATTAGCTAATGATCTATTTCATTTCTGCGACCCTAAATGACACAGGCCCCGCTTAAAGTCGGAGATGCATTCCCCAGAGGTGGCGAAGTATTTGAGTCGACGTCATGCTAGGCGGGGAGCAATCGCCATGACATTACATAAAATCATTAACAAACAGAACCCATGAGAAGTACACCCATTGACTGATTGACTGTTCATTATAATGATGCCGCTCTCGTGAACTTTGAAGCGCCAAGAATTATTTTTTACAATTTTTATTTAAATTTCGATAAAAACTTGAATATAATTTTAAAAATTCGTCTTGCAGTAGATAAACGCTATACGGGGTCGAAGTGCACCTTCATTGCTTTTCTTCTACTCGTCAAAATTCCACTTGTCAGTTACTTTGACCACTAAATGAGTTACGTAATGCCTACGGCGCAAGGATAGCAAAGGTCATGCGGGATCTGCAATTTTCCAGGTATCCCGAGCCTCTGTTGCCTAGAGAACTGAACCCCGGGCTACGGTGGACAGGAATATGGAACCATTGGGAGTCGAACTCGGGTAAATGGCACGATGAGTCGGTGCTTTACCACGTAGGGGAGTGGATCTACATTTTATGGAGGAATCCTAACTTACTTAAGGCCTTGGGAGTCACATAATGCGGATCTCTATGAACACAATTTACTACCTAAAATTCGTTAAATCTTATTTTGAAATTAAATTTAAATTTACGGTAACACAATCTATTTGTGATAAAAAATAAAAGTCTACCATTTTTCTTGTCAACATCACCGCATTCTGGAGGAGAATCCCGTAACAAGCTTCGGCTTTATATTCTCTTCCATTTCTAACCTCAAAACTTAAAATAATTTAATATAGATCTTCTCTTACATTTCTATAATTTTTATACTGCTCAAGCTATGTATCACGAAATATTGTATATCGGGTTGAATAAAAATTTATTATTATTATTTGTTTATAGGCAGTAAATAAATCATGACGGTCTTAAATTGGTTGTCTATGTGCATATGGCCGTACTGCCTTTAAAAATTGGACGCATGTTCGAAAATTATTAGGAAAATGTAAAAAGAATGTATTTATATAAAACAGAATGAAGACCCGTTTGGAATGGTTAAGCAGATATCTCTTATCCTTAACATCTCTATGCAGATATGTCAACTAATAAAGCTAGAATACCGACGAAAAATTCAGAAATTACAAAGCGTTCTCCAACGGAACTTGGAATTTATGTGTAATCGTTTACAGAAAAAAGTTATTAGCCTTCTATATGACACAGTAGAAGATTCGCCTCACTTAAAATTGTTCAAACCTGATCTAGATACAGCAGAACCTTTGTTAACTGACCTTCTTTTATCAAGAAACGTCTGTTATTAAACCTTCCTTTATCCGAAAACCTCTGTTTACCGACGTCCGTTTTCGTAGCGACTATTTTTGTCTTGGGATATAGTATGGCTGAAATAGCGAAATAATATGGCTGAAATAGCGAAATAATATATCTGAAATAGCGAAATAATATGGCTGAAATATTCAAACAATAATACGATAATATTATTTTTATTATTTTTAAGTTTGTTTACTTTCTACATACACTAAACAATACATTATGTTAAAGAATCAAGGGTCGTTTACATGTTATGGCTCCGGTAACTTACTGCAATATGACATACCCGAGACCTGATAAATTAATAAATAAAAAATTAATAATAAATATGGCTGAAAAAAAGAAATAATGTGGCTGAAATAGCGAAATAATATGGCTGAAACAGCAAAAAAAGTGGGTCTAGTCATAACATGGCCCTGTGTGTCCTTGCACCATAAACCACAGCCATTCATTTCAGGTTTTTGTATGGTGTTTCAAATAATTACAAAGCGAAGGTAAAGACACTATTTTCAAAATATTTTTTTTTCCTGTTAGAAGGAAACCTATTATATAAAAATATGTGCTTATAATTAATACCGGTGGCGTACCCCTGAATTGATGCATTTCTGATAATCCGGAATTTTCGATTTACCGACATGAGCCCGGTCCCGGATAATTAGGGTTCTGCTGTATATCGAATTGATTTCTCAATATCTGAAAAAAATAAACAACTGCAGCAGATTTCTTTAAAATTTGCGCAAAAACGCGAGGAAACATACAGGCAAAATCTCATCTATCTACCTTCATCATTTCATATATGTTATTTCTCTGAAATTGATTAATTTTTTTCATTTTTAACTAGCTTTATTAATAAAAACTTGGTTGCTACAGCGCACCCTGGATTTGTTAATAAAAATTGAGCATATATCATGTAATTTCGAGATAAAGGTCACTTTCGTTTAGCTCTGCGAAGATACTTCTTGCGTAAATGATCGAGAAAATGATTTAATAAATTCCGTGTAAGCCACGCTTTTTTTGAAAGTGGCAAGTAAAACCTGCATATTTAACAATTGCTGGAATACGCGCACATACTGGTGGACGCAAAGGTACGCAATTTTGTATACATGCATATTATCCTTATGACACCCATATAATAAGCCCCCAATAAGCTTGTAACACCCACTTATGAACTTTCTGCGTACCCCCATGGACGCAAATGTACCTGTAAAATGTACTAGCAAAACTACATGCTTTTCAGGGTTTTCTGGATACAATTTTTAAACAGAAACATCTGCACTAATATAAACTATAACCTTTTAAAAAATAAAATTTAAATAAAATAAATTAGAACTTTTGAAAGAAGAATAAGATTCAAATCATTATGAAAGAGAACAGTTAGCGAATAAAAATAAATGCGTTGTTTTTATCTCGTATCTATATTTTATCTATTTTTTGGACGTGGGATCTTCTAAACAACTAAAAGATTTAAGCGAAAACATGCTTCATTTATTATGTAACGACTAACTACGTACAATATACCCCACCCTCTCAGAAGGGTCGTTTTTGTCTGGCCGCCATTCGAAGTGAATAAGTCGCAAAGCACAGAAGTTGTTGAGTTTAGAATAAAAGCTAAAACTCCTAAATGACGTGGATTATGCAAACTTCAATAAAATTGAAATTACCGTAAAATTCGGAGCTGTAACGAGTACATCATCGACGATTACGAGAAAATCGGGAAAATATCGAAGCTGCTTGGATAGTTACAATTTGAGTACATAATTATAGGTGCATATATATATATATTAAAACAAAGTCTCTCGAATCACCTGCTGCATGTAATATGGACTTTAAAGATACGTACTTATATTTTTGTTACAGAATATGTATATAATATAATATTAATAAAATATATGAAATAATGGAAAAAATATGTATGTTAACCATAGATGGAATAAATTAGTAATACGACTCCATCCTTTCCGAATTACGCGAACTGCTGTTAACACGAACAAATGTTTTGCCCCTCCGGTGTTTGCGTTAAGGAAATTTGACTGTGTGTATCTGCTATATTACACAGATTACTTATTGTATAATATTTGTACACATTTTTTTATTATGCTTATTGCTTGCATTGAATGTGTTTGATTAAATTTATTGTTTCTATTAATTACTCTTAAAGTTTGCACCCATTAACGTTCGTACATAATGAGATACAATTATAAAAAGGCAATAAATGGTAGAAAATGAAACAAAATAATAAAAGATAATAAATGCATGTAACCTGGAAATGTATGCACAAGAATGGGAGTGGTTAAATAATGATAATCATGATGGTGCATGAAAGAAAATCTATGTACAGAATATGTGTTAAATATCAACGTTTATGTCACAATAATATCATCATTTTGTTATATATCGTACATGCATTGTGCGTAGATTTTATACTGAATATGTATTATATATTATATAACTCAGTAATGGTATGTAATGTTATGTTTACCTTAATCGTATAAATAAAATTTATTATTATTACTATCATTATTATAATAATTTTTTATTCGTTTTTTTTTTATTCAAACTTGAAATGCACAGTGCATTACATTTGGCAAAAGAGTTGAAGGTTTTATATAATTGGCCCAAAAAATATATGGAGAAAATTAAATTACCTAAAATGACGAATGTGTTTATTAAAAACTTTGACACGTTGTTGAGAGGCTTGGAAGAAAGTTAGTTAGAAAGCGTGGATGAGAATACGAGATAATGTGCTGTTTGGAACATATAAAATGTATGTTGGTATAGAATAAATATTATCCATATCAAAATTTCCCTCATCGCAGACGTACCTTTCCGATCTATGGTATTGGATATATCGTTTCATTAAACTTTCTTCTTAAATATTCCAAAGATCTAGTGCATCACTTTATGGGCTAGCGCAAATCACAGCGGGGAATCCTAGCGCAATCCTAGCAGGGAAATTTTGTTCTAGTAGTTAGTACGCGAATACTACTTTTGTACTGCAAAATCTTCGGCATACTGAAAAGGTGGGAATAAGCTGGTAATTTACCCTCATGCTCTGACACTACCCTTACACTCCTACGTTATACTAGGAATTTGTACGAACGAATCTTTTTCTTAAAGTTGAAGTAACTGACCTTTTTTACATTATTTTTTTACAATTTTATACATTTAAAAAATGAAGAAAGACATTTTAAATATCACATTCCAATTATACCCAATTTTAAGTCGTTTCACTTTAATGTAATCCATGCTACACCATAGACTCATGATGAGCATGCGTAAACAATATTTAGTGTAAATGTAAACAAATAAATATTCAGTTTAAGGACGAGAGCAGATGGTACAATTAGACTGGACCAATCTCATTACTGAGCAATTATAAAACCAAAGTTTAAAATGGAAATATGCAAAAACGCTTACTTAAAACAATAAAAAAAAATTTAAATTGAACTTGAGCGAAAGCTATACCTTTGAAACTGGCATCTTGATCTGTCAATATCGAAACCGACAATGTGAAATTGACATATTGTAAACTGGCTCCTGTTTTTGCTGAGGAAAAGCTGTTGATTCTAGTTAGTTACAAATTACTTCTGTTTTTTCATCTGATCGCCTGGTGGCGACATGAAATTACATGGGTCTATTGATAAATGAAATAAACGTTTAAAAGCTAGAAATGGTAATGAGACCTATCTGATGGGTGCAATAAATTAAAAAAAAAGGTGTCCTTTTCTAGATGTCCGAATCGTTGATTGGTATGCTGTTGGCGAATTGGAATCTATAAAATTGGTGGGCCGGTGTACCACGATGAATGCATCCCATGACTGTGGATAAAATCCACTGCATTGACAAATGCTGTTCAATTTCGGAGGCTGGCAGATAGTGAAAGGTATGAAGCATTTTACACACTTGGCATCATTTTCATTTCAACTTCGGATGGCGCATTGTACGGTAAGTAAAATGCTTTTGTCTCTGCTAAAAATCGCGAAAAAAAATCCTCATTTCGCTCCAATGTGATGGTGTATCACGATCACGCGTTAAAACTGTCAAAGCTTCCAAAAATAGACGAAATTCAAATGTATATAAAAGTATTTGTTTATTTTGGTGGCAATCTCCGAAAGCCATTTCGACGAAATCAAGGATTGATGGGTGGGGATCCGTCAGTGTCGGATTTACGTATGGGCCTAGGGCTCCGAAATTTTGGGGCTCCTACAGAGGACTTGAAGAGACCTGATTCTATTTAAATTTAAGCTCCATTTTAATCTTGGTTATTTCCGAGAAAATTTTTCGTAATTACTATTCGTGGATACTGAAGTAAACGAAGTCTCTTTTTCTCCTATACCTAAAACAGCTCTCGTATGAGCTTCAAAACGTGTGTGTCAAATTATTATCATAAAAAACAAAAATCTCGCCCCGGTGGCTTTTTATGTTGATTATAATATGGGCAACTGTGTTATCCCCGAGAATGGAAATAATATCATACATTCTTATATACCGAGAAAGAGGGAATTATTTTTGTCCTCATTGGTTTAGTGGTGAAGGCACTTTGGGCTCAACGAGGGGGGACACTGGTTTGACTCCAGGGTGAGGACGATGTCTCTTTTTCTCCTATACTTAAACAGCTCTAGTACGAGCTTCAAAACTTGGGTGTTAAATTATTATTATTATAATGAAGTCAACGACTTTTAAAGAAAAAACATAATTTATTGACTAAATATTTCGACGGCCACATTCTTCTACCCTAGCGCTCATATAAACCTTAATTCGTCACTGGGTTCCGTGATGGTGCAGTGGTAACGGATTCGACTCCCAACGCTGCTAAAATAGAACGCTTACTGACCACTGTAGTCCGGGGTTTGGTTCCCTAGGCCATAAGAGGTTCGGATTCCTCGGAAAATTGTAGGTCGCTACCCAGCATTACTTTTGCTGTTCTTGGGCCATAATACTCACAAACAAACAAAAAACCAAGAATAGATTCTTTTAAAAATGTTCGAGGAAATTTAGCTTGGAAAATGTTTCGCCCAATTAATTTTCCATCTTTTCGCAAACACTCGTTTGTGTATAGTGTATATATTTCTTTTTTTTTTGGGGGGGCGAAAGGAGGAAAAGACACTGGAATTCGCAATTGCTTTAAGGTATATTTACGGTATAAATAATTTTGTTTATTTGTAAGCTCACTTGTTTCTGTGCAGGTTTCCCACTTAAGAAGATTGTGAAATAGACAGCTTGGAATGTCAGTTGACACGTCTAAAGTAAAAACGATACTTACTGTAATTAATCAATTTCTTATTAATCAATTTCTTATTTTACCTTTTTTCGATTTTTTTTTTTTTCAATTGTAAACTGTTTAATAGACGAATGAATGAAATGTGATGAGAGTTTACTTTTTTTTTTTTTCCTTCATTTTTATTTTCCTATTTAATTTCTTTAAGGTAAACCGTTATAAATTTGATTAATTAAATAGAATTTTTTAAAAAAAAAGTGTGCTCCTATCTTCAAAATAAAAGGGAACGGACATGTGAAAGTGAAGCACACACATTTCCGAAAACCTTAGATTTCTCCGGATCTTTAAATATTTAGCCGTCTCATTTGAAAAGATCTTCGCGTGGAAAACAATGGCTTGATTAATGAAAAGAGGAGAAGATCTTTTCTTTGTTAACAGGGAGAACGTAACCCGAAAATGGCGAAGCGTATAAACGGTTGTCTAGGAATTAACAAATGTTGTTCGAGCACACACACACACAGGATGGCAGAATTCCAGATTCTTCATCAGTTTCAAGTTGCCGCTGTCAACAGTACTGCTACCGCCATCTATCGGGAGAAAGAAGAAGCAGCCGCAGTTTAGCGGTACTATTTTGGCATTTCTCTCTTCTGCCATTTTAACCTACGCATCGCGCGATACCGCGCCGTCTAAACACGTAAATAATGTCAAATTTGCGGTCTTTAAGACCGGTCAAAACGTTCATAGTGAGTCTAAATGGTGGAAAATTATCAAATGTGTGTCATTTTCGTTCAAAACCACAAAGATTATTGCGATTATGTCTATGTTCTGGTGTTCCAGTCGTCGCCAAGCCTAAGCCGGTATCCGTAAGTGAATGCTGATTATCATTCTCCTATCGAAATTTTTTAACATCTCCTTTGCATAAATCATCAGCCATTTTTCCAAAACTTTCTGGACCACGGCATGAACAACCTGTTGATTTCATTAATTAAAGTCTTTCGCTTTTTAACGATCGTTGCCAATTTCCACTTGAATGAAATCGACATTAATTAAATTTCGACTCTTTAAATTTGATGGCAAGAGCCGTGAAACAGACGACCGTTGTTTTGGAGGGCGATCATGTATAGGAACATTTCAACATAAATTCCTATTTTAATAACGTCAGTTCTTTGGTACATTTCATTTAGGCGAATAAATTATCAGATGATATTTATAATAATTTAAGAACAGCTTAGTTTTTTTTAAAGGGATAAAGTATATAAAATAAAAAACGACTTATATTTAGTAAATAAAGAAACATTAACGAGAATATAAGTTAAATTCATTTGTATGATTGTTAATAAATGAATCTTATTTTATAAAAACTTCAAAAAATTTATTTTTTAAAAAAAGAAAAAAAATAATAACGCCGTCATGTTTATCCGCTTCTAAAGGTTGCTCGTATTTTTATATTAAATATATTTGTTTTAATTTTTTTTTTCCGCAGAACCTCTTTCAGATCTACGCTTGATGTCAATTTCGAATTTATTTATTCGCGTCCGAATTCTTATAGTACTCTGTAAAGAGTGATATATTTATGATGATGATGAAAACTATTTACATTTAAAAGAAAAATTCGTTAACTGATCGACATTTGAACGTCGAAAATCTGTGTCAATTGCTAATTATTTGTTATTGTCAATATACTAATATTGCGCGCAATATCTTCAGATGTGTTTCGGTGAAAAAAATATTGATTGCTACCAATAACCTAATTAATCTAATTAACTAATTTAATTAACTATAATTAAATTAGTTGTTTCTTATTTGCAAAGCGATGGGGAAATGAGTTTGAAAATAAAAACTGTGGAGCCATATTTAAATCAAAGAATATTAATCTGGTTCTGCTGAGTATGTACTGAATATATATATATATATATATATCTTCTTTGGTTGAAATATAACTTTAAAGGTTTTTAAATTGTAAATAAAAATTCAGCGCATTGATGCAAACCTTGTTAAATTTTAAACTGAAAGAAATTGATTACTTTCATAATAATGTGGAAATTCTGTTTAAATTTTTCGGGTGTTGACTATTCAAAAAGGGAGGAACGAGATAGGGTTTATTATCAACCAGATTCAAACCGCACTAGGTGTAATATATCAGAAGTGTAAGAGTGGGGGTTATACATAAAAGTATGTGGATACTTATTTGGAAACTGATGAGCATACTGAAGGGAAGAACAAAAGAGACAAGTCTAAAAATGGTTCATTGAAAGTGTGAAGAAAAGGTGGACATATCGAATAGACAAGTAGCCAAGAAACCCCATGTCGCGGGAGATGGGATGCAACCCACTATCTACGTTTCTGACAGTATTGAAGTACGAAAAATTTAAATAACAAGCAGAATTAACGCAACGTGATGGAACCGAGAATGAAAAGAGACGAGACTTGATCTAATCGCCTTCTATATCGACGATGAAATTGACGACAGTTTTGGTTAAGAGCGACAGATCTATTCTGGACATTAAGATACGTCAATTCCTTTCTCTACAGTGGAAATGGCGTCACGTAATTCGTCTGTATTTACCGCAACGAAATTGATGGACATCATTTTCCGCGCAAGATCAGATAAGAGAGAATGAATGGGCGAAGGAAAACGGGGAGGTGACACGCACTCGTTTGCTGTGCATGACCAAGTTCTAATTTGTACGCAGGTTCTACTGAACAAATGCGCGTTTTCTCTCGCTGGATAACACTCCCCTTACCAAAATGACAGAGCACTCGCGCGAACAACGTAAACGGGTCTGGTCATTTTCATGCTTTCAAGCGTATAAAACCGTTTAAGTCACTGCTTTTGGAGAATGTGATTATGTAGAGCTGAACACGGTTTGCAGAAAAATCCCTCGAGAAAGGAATTTAGTTGAGTGATCTAAACGGTTTTTCCATTTCTTGGCTGTCAGGAAAAAAGTACCGGGAATCTTCTATTTGTCCTTAAAGTGGGTGTGAAAGTGCACGTTGTGAAAAGCACGGGATGGGGGAATAAAAAGAAAGAAAAAAAATCCCTTTTCTGAAGGTGCCAGGGGCAAAAGTTGACTATAGAAAGCTTTCAAAGGGAAAAAGATCATAAAAAAGAGGGTCAATTGTATCCTCGACTGTCCCGTCATTCCCTAAATGTTTTTCACTTCTTTCCTTTTTTTTTCTTTATTCGTTTCAGTTCGCATTCAAAGATTTTGAGCAATTCCAGATGTTTGAAGAAAACGTGTTCTTCATTTTGGAAAAGGACACGAAAGGGGTCCTTTTATTTTAGCTGCTGAGGGGCGGAAAATATTTTGTATTTTTTACAGCAAAATCCCAAATTCAAGTATACTTATAGAGATTATAAAGTCGAATATTAAAAATTTTATCAATAATAATAAAATTCGAGAATAAATATTTTTAATGTGTTATATATGGTTAATAAATTTACATTAAGGCGCATAAGTACTTTAATCGTATTACGAAGTTAAACGATATTTCGCGAGACATCGATCAGATTGAAAATGATTTCTTGCATTGGCAACAAAATTTCACGTCTATTTCCAAAGTGACATAAATTATTTTCTAGCATTTATTACCAGTACTTTATTTGACGTAAATAATTTAAATTTCAGTCGCAATAATTAGTTTGAGGAGATTATATTTAATATATAATCTCCTAACATATAATCAATTTAATAATAATATATATTAATAACTAAATGCATGTGAAGCAAAACAGGAAGAAAAAACAGAAAACAGAAGTACGTGATATCTCAGCCAAACAACGTATCTCTAGAAATCCTGAAATTGACGACAAGGCGCAATGAAACATATCTATAGAAGTTTTTTTTACGTGTCTACATTACGCACGATAACAGACAGAAGCAATAGAGACAACTTTCGAAAACATGGTGCTCTGTAAATGACAAGAAACTGCGATGGCAGCTACTAAAAATTATTTCAATTATTTGAAGAAAATGGGGCCTTCTGGAGAAGGAAAAGAAACTGATTGGACAAGGCATCGTGCAGAAGAATACTCAACAAACCAAAACACAAATTTACGATATAACAATAATGTCAATCTCATTGTTTCCGTGTGCATTAAACAATCGAAGTAAAATTAACTGATTATTAAAATGTGCAATAGGAAAATGTTAAGTTAGGGACTAAAGGAAGGATGACTTTTATGAAATTGATTACAGCTTCCAATAGTTCTGACTTCTAATAAATTTCCGATATACCGAAATAGAAGTGACTTGCATTTTAAATCTCGTTATTTTCTCAAAATTATAATGACAATACTCATAATAAAAAAAGTTCTAACTAATATATCTGAAACATGCGATTTTTTTTAAATATTATGTCTTGATTGATTGTTTGGCTTTTTTATGGCGCAAGAGCATCTGGGCTATACTGCGCCAAATATTATGTCAATATCAACCATTCTATGTGCGTGTAGGGTGTGTTTGGTCAATTCTCATTCCATTAGAAACTTATAAAACAATCGGCACACAACTGAATCATAAAATGAATGAAAAAACTTATTTTGTTACACTTCTTCCGTGTCTCCCAATTTAAGTTCTTTCGTTTTTACTATAATCTTGTTAACAACAACGTACAAAGATTGACCAGGGCTTACCATAACTAGTAAAATTTGACACTGGTCGGAATATACGAAATACAAATGAAGAAGGTAAAAGATATTTACCATCTGCAAAAATATCCGACTATTTTTGCAGATGGTAAATGTCTTTTACCTTCTTCATTTGTATTTCGTATATTCCGACCAGTGTCAAATTTTACTAGTTATAATCTTGTTGTGTTAACATGGTCCCGAGATCCCTTCGTTGGTGGCATTTTTGTTTATTTATTCATTCCTTTCACAGTATTGTAACTCCCGTCTATTCTTTTCGCTCATATTTAGCATTTTATCACGTTCTCTCTACTGCTCGTTCTCTTCATTTGCAAGGGGAAAAAAATGAAGCCCAGGCCATGGGGAGTTTTTCGTCAACGTCATCAGCAGAGGCTTTTTTTCTCTCTTTTCAAACAAAATTTCCTCACGAACGACGTACAGAAAACAAGAATTAAACTTGGCGAATTCATCACGCCAAAACCGCTTTAAGCTTCTACAAAAACTGCGATATGACATCTTTTTGATATCTGGTCGCCCAGGCAACGCCACACCTGGCTATCCGTCATGGAAGGGGGTGGTCGAGAGTGAAGAGGAGGATCTTCCTGAATGTAAATATATGTAAATCGGAACTAGAACAGGTTCAAGGGGAGGCAGGGCTCCAGCGAGCCAGCCCACTGCTCCAATCCAAGATGGCGGCTTGGGAAATTGTATTTTCTGCCTGATCGAACGGGTGGGTTTAATGTGGGGCAGCCTTCGTGGGGGAAGGGCTTAGAGCGGGTCGATAACTCTGCCGACCGTTACCAGGCGTCCCCCTCCCCCACGTCAGACCCTCCGAGCGAACACCCAGGGGGTAAGGAGGTGGAAAAGAGTCGTTAGAAAGTGGTTCCCAAATATATGGAAGAGGCTTCAATCGTCCATCCGGTGGAAAATTTGTCTGACACATAGACACCTACCAACTGTTTGCCCGGGATCCTGGTCGTTTTCAGATGGGAGTTTGCTTTCAAGATGTTCTCCAGGAACAGCTGTGCGATTGACAATTATTGGGGGACCAGAAGGAAACCGACTGCGACAACGCGAGCATCTCCTTCGGATGACTCTTCTCAGGTAAGATGAAGAAAAGGAAATATCTCTAGAGCCGCGTGCGGGGGGGACAGGAGCGAAAATCTTCCCAAGATGATAAAAGGATTAGGCAGTGTGTTAACGGCAGAAGTTTTTATCACGACCGCGATGCCATTGGTTCCCGGGACGTCACGTGATGTCATTGTGAAAATGACGTAGAGTTGGGAGGAAACATAACGGGAACTCTGAACAAATAGAATAATTTTTTTCTATTCCCCGACTGTTTATTCTTCGGGAAAAGCATTTGGGCCATTGCGAAGATACGAAATTTTCCTGAAATCGTGATCTGTAGGTTGGTACGTCTTATTAACAGAAAAAAATGAAACTGTTGAACTTTCGGAGATGAGAACTTCGGAAAAAGACGAAATTGACAACAAGAAATCATCGTAAACAAATCATATGCAAACGTTGCAGAGGATCGTTTGTCGCATGATATTAATGAGAAATCAATACTGGGACTGTTGTGCTGAAATCAATGCCAAATAGTAGTGCGAGGTAAGCAAAATTTGATCAATTCCGTTACATCTTCGATAAAAAGTTCATCAATTACTTCTAATTTCTTTGTTCTTCTATATGAAAGGGAATTGAGTTAGAAACAAATTGAAACCGACATAAATACGTATATTATACAAAATGTCATCAGTGAAAGTTAATACGTCAGAAAAAAAATGAAGAAATATATTTGTCATTTACCAGAAATATACCTATAAACTTATAATATTAATGCGAAATGTCGTTATCACACTCCGATCGAGACTGCATTTCGTACGGGTCTGAAATTATAAACATAGGAATATTTATATATAAAATATTTTAAAATTAAGTACATTACACTCTCAGATTCCTCTCATGCTTCCTGAAGCGAAGATCGTGCACTTTGTAAGAGTCTGAAATAAAAATATAAACATAGAAATATTTATATGTAAAATCCTTTTAAATTAAACATATCTAATTCTCAGATTATTTCCGTGCTTCCTGCTAACATAAAAGAGCGTTCTCTTCCTGAATTAACAAGCCATTATTACAGATTTATAAAAATATCAGAAAATGATATCTTCCTTCCGTTCACGTCTATTTATGACAATCAGGTGATATGCGATTAGATATCATTTATACACTGTTCAACATTCTCCTGTCGTTGTCGGAAATGATTTAATAAATTCTAATAAATTTTTTTGCTTCAAATAGACATTATTACAAAATTTTCTCAGTTTCGGACATTGTAAAACTACAATGGAGAAATATAATCATAAAGATAATATTATTAGTAATTATACATATTTTTACTAAATTACTGGATAGTAAAATTCTGAAATGTTCAAAAATTCTCCGAATGCAAGCTATCGCCAAGAAGCAAAATGTATTAAAAAATTAGTTCCATTAACCTTTACCTATTAATATATTGTTAAAATGCTAAGTTCTAATATATACTGCTGTCCAAAATTAAGGTTACACGAAATGTTATTTCAAGAGGAGAGATATATATTTTGCTCTGTAACTTCCGACGTGCTTTATTTATAAAAAATCATTTTACAGAAAATTAAAGAGCTATAAACACTTAACATAATTACAAAAAAAAAAATTTTTTTTCAGGTATCCTATGCAGGAGAACCCACGGTCAAAAATGGTACAAAAATTGTAGGTGGAAAACAAAAATCCGTAAAAAAAAACAAAAACAGATCTAGGATAACAAATTTGCTTATATAAGCATCAACGATCATTTTCTAATAATTTTGCATGTTTATGTCAAAAAATTTGTAGTTCTAAATCTCTTTTTTACGAATTTTTGGTTTCCAACTTCAATTTTTGTACCATTTTTGTTCGTGGATTCTCCTCCATAGGATAACTGAAAAAATTCAATTTGTTGTAATTCTGTTAAGTGTTTATAGTCCTTTAACTTTCTGCAAAATGATTTTTTTATAAATAAAGTACAACGAGAGTTAAAGAGCAAAATATGTACCTCTCCCATTGAAATAACATTGCGTTTAGCCTTAATTTTAGACACAAGTATATGTGTCTACTTTTTTAATTTTCATTTATAAATATAATTCACGTGTTTTTTAATGATTTTGTTAATTTTTTGTTCGAAGTGTGAACGTTGGTTTTGATGTGGTTTCTCGTTCTTAATCAAACTGTTTATGCTCTGTTCTTTAATATTTGTTTCGCAACTCATGTATTATCTCCTATTACTTCCATGTCACTTTCATCTTTCCGTTTGCCTGGCGCTATACAAATTGGATTGTTCTGCGACGTTTTTGCGGACAGCGATTGGCAGGTATTTTGTTTCAGTTTTAATCCTACTACATAAGTGGAAACGTCTCCGAATTGGCAATAAAACAGGTACGTTTGCATGTTATTTCGATGCAAAAGTTACTTCGTTCTAAAAATATTGAAATGATTTATGAAAATAACTATCATGAAGGGTCAACGTTCTCAAATGTGATATATATCAGACAAACGTCACGTTTCCAAAAATTAAGCGCAAAAAATAACACATTTTAGACCAAATTAAGTATTTTAGCAGATAATCTCTGGCTTTGTAATTAGACATAATCGATGGCATAACTATTCGGAAATTAAAAATGTTCGTTGATTAATCTTAATTCATATTTTATATCAACAGATTTATTGAATAAAATTAGAGGCTTTTCTCTGCAGAAAAAAAAATTTCTCTGCAGATGTTTTTATTTCAATCTATAATTTCATTCCGTGGTTTATTCCCAGAAAAACGCTTTGGGGATTTTTTACAATGCTTAAATTAGTTACTTCTATTGAGGGGTATAAAAAATCCCCATCCCGGAAGATGTTTCAGCAATAGATTGTTTACGACTGTGGCAAAAAATATGTAACACTTCCATTGAAATGACATGCAAGTGTACCTAGCGTAACAATAATTATATTTATTACTTTGTAATTGGCACATGAAATCTACAACAGTATCCAACCTTTGAAATGTGTGACATGGAGATATTAATCTATTTTTCAAATACTGCAGTAAGTGTTGATATTAAAACAGATTATACAACATATTTTATCCGAACAAATCTATTTCCATTTTAAATAATTATTATCAATTAAAAATATATACTGCTTAATTACTATTATTTTTCAATCAACGAATTAATAAACTTGTATTCAGTAGCTTAGATTACCAAATCACACTATGCATTCAGCAAACTCGGTCGGTCTCTTTATATATAAAGTAAACAGGAATCTTTTTTCTAGTACTTGTCCTAACGCTTTATAAATGCCCAACGTGATTTGAAAATATGTGAATTTAATATTATAACGAAATATTAATAACAATATAATGAAGTAAATAAATATATAAACAAATTAAATATATAATGTATTAAATATATAAAAGTATTAAATATATAAAATGTACTAAATATATAAATGTATTAATATATAAATGTATTAATATATAAAATGTATTAAAATACTATAAAATATAAATTAAATGATATTAATAAAATAATACAGTAGCCACTCCTATTAAGGATATTCCAAGGCATGAAGAAAAAACGTCGTTAAAAGGAAAAAGGCATTAATTGGAATGTTACGACGTTAATCGATGAAGCATTTGCCGGATCGCAAAATCGCGCCGTTGAACGGCAATAATCGTTAATTAAAGTGACGTTGAAAGCGGTTACTGTATTCATAATGAAATTAGTAAGACTTTTCCTCGTTTCAAAGAAAGTGACAAAATATTTCCGTTTTTTCAATTTCTCTGTTTATTGAATTGTTTTGGAATAAAAGTATTGGTCAATTTCAATTTAGCACTAACCTCATCTTTTTGGAGTTTCAGAAAAGAACGTTTTGAATCGATTTGCCATCTGTTGAAACTTATGAGCTGTTTGCGAGAATTACTGTAATCTTGTGGTTTTCAACACTCTTGGATTCCAGGTTTGATAAAACAATTGCATGCTCTCGTTTCATGATTTATAGTAAATCTGTATATAGATACAAACTCACATTTTTTACAACTTCTCACTTGCACGCTTGAAAAGGCACATTCTGTTCTTAAAATATTTGCTCATACACACCACACAATTTTATATTTAAAGCACCTTTTCATTTCTGCCATTTTCATCATTCTATTTCAAATGGGAATTGTCTATTGTATCGCTTTCGATTGCATCAAAGTGTTGAAATTGACGTGGAAAATTAAAAATTGCTTTCGTTAATATACGAATTAGAGCAAGTACTTTTTTGCATCTGTTTTGACCTGTTGTTGGCATTATTCGGTTAATTTCATATTATTTAGTTGTTATCGTAAAGAAACTAAGGTGTGTCCCACCGAAATAAAGCCACCGTGATTGTGTGCCATGACTGGCAACGAAACAAACCAATAAGAACGCAGCAAATATATTAAGAAAGTCTATATACAAATACATATTTACAAGGAGTAACTCACTCCCTGCCCCACCTGGGCAGGAAAAAAAATGAACGTGTAAAAAAAGAGGGGAAAAAGTGTCCCGCCGAAATAAAGCCACTACTGTTAATAGCCAATATATCCGCCATGATTATATATGACTTGGAAAACACGATGTGGCATACCATTTACCAATCCCTGGAGGACAGTGGCATCAATATTATCCCAGACTTCAATGATGGCAGCCTTCAATTCTGCCACAGACTGAAACTGTCTGCCATTGGCATATACAGCCCTACTGAGGTTACCCCCACACATTTTCTTGGGAAATAAGATCAAGGGAAAGGGCAGGCCATTCCATGACATGCACCCCATTATGCAAAAAACATTCACAAGAGGGTTTTGCAACGTGAATGGGGGCGTTGTCCTGCTGGAAAATCCAACTTGGGCCACCAATTCTCTCTGCAAATGGCAGTAACTGGATTTCTAGCATTTCTTGGTAATCGGTAGCCTTTATGCGGCCTAAGGGGAAAGCCAGGTTAAGTTTACCACCATAGCCGAAGCCTCCCCACACCATTAATGAGCCTCCACCTTATTATCTTTTGGAGAAGATTTCCTCTTCTTCCCTCATGTCACGCCAACAGAGTGCAAGGCCGTCTGGGCCATACAAATTAATTTTTTTCTCATCTGAGAATATAACACGATGCCACTGGTCTTTCCAGGTTTGATGATATTTGGCCCAATCTACTATCCTTTGCTTGTGGATAGCTTTCAACATGGGCTGCTGTTTCCTTTTTTTATATTGGAAGTTTTTTGTATATTTTACAATCCGTGACAGGGTTGATTTTGTCACAGGGATGTTATCCTCTTTGGCCAATTGTCTGAGGGAAATACCACCTTGTGAAAGACGATGCACAATATCTCTTTCCTGCCTGGAAGTCATTTTTCTGCCTGTACACCTCCTTTTTTTATACCTGTACGCATTGCCCTGATTCACAAAATTGTCTATTACGGTTTTAGATCGTTTGATTTGCTTAGATATTTGTCTGTGTGAAAGACTTTGTTCCTTAAAGCTGTTAGCTGGCCTTTCTCGAACTCTGATAGCTGGGTTCGTTTTCCCATTGCAATACTGCAGGAGAAATAGAAAATACAACCTTCTGAAGTCAACATTCGACTGGGATAGAACAGGTAAGTTATTTGACAACTTCCTGACGTCATAAACCTGTTTACCTGTAGCAGCTCGAATATTGAGAGTTACCCAAAACACTAATAGGGATGGTGGCTTTATTTCGGCGGGACACATTTTCCTCTCTTTTTTACACGTTCATTTTTCCCCCCGCCCAGATGGAGCAGGGAGTGAGTTACTCCTTGCAAATATGTATTTGTATATAGACTTTCTTAATATATTTGTTTCGTTCTTATTGGTTTGTTTCGTGTCCAGTTACGGCATATAATCACGGTGGCTTTATTTCGGTGGGACACATCTTAATCAATCAAAAGCAAAAGTTGTACAAAATTTATTAGTGCAGTTAATTTAAAAAAACGTTGTAATAAAAACGTTACTGTTAATAGCTATTTCGATAGCACGTGTCTATCACCATCAGAGCACGGTCACTTCTCTCTGATGAAATGAGACATGCGCTATCGAAATAGTTATAGCAATAACGTATATAATATTGCAACGTTTATAAATTAACTGCGGCCTATAAATTTTGTAATTTTTGCTTTTCTATTGAATAATGAAGTGTTGTCAATAACAGAAAGTGATTAATGTTCAAAATATTTTATTGAGTTTAAAAATTCATAAAATAGTGAATAAAATACAACTTCACATAATATAAATATATAAATAAATTGGTGAAATAAACAGAAGCTAAATTTCAATAATTTTATGATGAATTAATATTTTTATTACATGGATATTTTGTTGTAATTAGGTCCTTAATATTTTTGGGGGATCCTTAGCCCGAAAGGGGGAGGGAAATCAGGCTCCTTGAATAATTAAATTTCAATATTCGATTTAATATTACATCATCGCATAGAGATTATAAAGTGGATAACATTTCCGACTTCCAGGTTTCTTAGCTCAAACTAACGCTTTTTTTTATAGACGAAAGAAAGGCACAGCTCAGAACCGGAGTCAAACGAGGGACCCTCCCTATGAACCGGAGTGCCCTAACCAGCTCGGCCATCAAGGCAAGGGAATAATGGTCTCTTTCTTTGCCTATAAGTTTTGTATAAAAGATATTATTACCCTTCTCAGTGTTATTGCAATTGCCAAATTATCAACACAGGAAGCCCCCGGGAAAAGGTCTTTGTAATTGTCTTTCAATGGGAATTGAGATGGATAATATTTTTGACACCCATGTCTTTTTTATCAGACTAGAATTTTTTTTCTTCTATTTAAAAAAAGGCTCTAGTTTTATCCAAAAAAGTGGGTGGAAAAAATAATATCCACCTCAATTCTTCACCAAAAAATTAAAAAAAATGCCCTTTTGGCTTTGTGCGTCGATCATTTGGCAATTGTGTTAAGGAGAATTTAAGTATTACGTAAGCAATATTTTGGCCATTTTATACCCTCCCTCCCCCTGGTAAGCAAAAATTAACATTGGCTAACATAGGAAAATAAGCACATCATCAACCCCCCCCCCCTTATCCAAAAGGTGCTTACGTAATACTTGAGCCTAGCCATGAGAAGGGTAATAAATATCCTATACAATCGAAAATAGGAACGGGAGGATATTTTATACTTAAACCGAAAGAATATTATATATTTGGCATTTCTGGGCTAAAAATTGGAATATCTGTGTTCGTAAATTGCAACTGAGTAGAAAAACGACGAAATGGGCAATATTTATATGATATATATTCAATTTTTATATAAGTAATAGCTTACTTATCCATTTTTTATAAATTTACAAAGTTAGCTTGAAATGGTCTTATTTTTATCATTTTTTGTTGATTTTCTCGTTTATCTAAAAAAGCAAAAATGAAAGTTACAGGAAATTGAAATGCCAATTGCTAATATTTAACTTTTTGCTTAATGGAAATGTGCACCAAATTAACGAATGTTCATATTATGCATACTCAATTTAAAACAGCTTTTATGCAGTATTTCAGCTTTCAAATAAATGAAATCTGAAATTCATTCAAGCTTATCTATTTCGCACCCTGTTGAACTATGTTCAAAAGGCAATACATTTTTTTTATAGGAAACGAATTATTTATGTATGAATATGTTCTGTTAAACGCATTTTTTACAAGTGCGCATGCGTATACACCATTTGGTGGAAATGGCGCAAAATTTTGGCATACAACTATAATTTCATCCCCCGGCCCATGTCTCTTTCAAACTTGTTAAGAAACGCCCTATTTATTTGGTGACTTGGCTCATTATGTATAACAATTTTTTCAAGGTTAAATCATGACTATTTCAGTTAATTCGTGTGATCATTTAATTCCATGAGTATTAATAACACTTTTAGAATAATTACTGTTTTCATTTTGGACCTGAAAATGATTGATTATTGTCTTCATTTTTTTACTTGAAAATGACTGATGTTTGCCTTCATTTTAGACCTGGAAATGATTACATTCAGTTGTTGCTGCCTCTTTGTTTCTTTCGTTATTCTTTGTCTCGATATACGGAAGAATATTGGAAAAGACTATATTTCAAGTAATTTATTTTTAAAAATTAATATTGTTTTATTTCATTTGCAACAATAATATTAAAAATACATTTACCATTTAGAAAGTATTATACTGGACGGTATTCTAGCATTTTAAAGCCATATGTTGATCTCTGAAACAGATTATTTTCAAATTAAATATATCCCTTCTTACGTGCAACAAGAATAGTGAAAATATCTAAATTAACCAATTTACTTCAAATATGAAATTATATTATATATAACAGAATAATATTATAATTCTGTTTTAGCAATTCTGTAAATGTAGAATCACACCCCCCTCCCTCTGTGCAAGCGCTTCATGAAATTTAACACCCAAAACTTAATTAAAAAAATTGTAAATTATTTCTAAACTATTTTATAAAGTACCTGCATATCTGTTTTGGACAGATTTCGAGAAAATGTGTCCAGATAAATTTACAGGTAATTTATAAAAAAGCTCAAAAATACTTTATAAAAATTTTAACTATTTTTTGGGTGGAAGTAAAGCGACTCACGGTGCTGAATATATCACAAATATTCGTAAAAAACACACAATGGGCACAGTTTTTAGAAGTATATGTTTTAATATAATTTAAAAGGTTTTTTTCGAAGACATTTATCCCTCTTCAAAGAAGCTTACATGATAATGGAACAATTGAGCTAGGAATAATAATTAACTGAATTTTTTATCAAATTGTTTCAAGTTATCTAAACTCACGTAAAATTGGCTAAAACCATACGAATTTACTGAAATTATTAAAATGTTTTAAAAGATGGTAGAGAAAAAGAACAATAAATGGTAACAGGTAAGAAAACAACACAGTACTTAAAGAAAAAGAAACAACCAAAAACAAATAAGTAATAACCCGAAATTGAGAAAATTAGCGCAACCGAATATGGAGGAAACTTATCCATGTCGGATGTAGGTTGCTGGTACTGTAATGGACATATCGTTGACCAAATGATTCTTGTTCTGATGAATAATAAAAGTTTCATAAAAAATTAAATCTGCCGGAGAAGGGGTTCCTTTCTCCCCAAGGGGGAAAGGAACCCCCTTGAACCCCCAGGAAGGGGGTTTTGCTTGATCAAAGTTGAATTTATGGTCATAAGATCTATAATTATCAGCTATGGATGATTTAGTTAATTCTTGTTTTTTGACGTACGTTTGGTGTTCTTTTGTCCTGAAATTAAGCGTACGGCGGGTTTAACCAATATAGGATTTAAAGTAGAGACAAGGGATTTAATAAATTCACCATATATTGTGATCTGGAATGATATCTTTTAATTTAGAGATACCAATTTTATTGATTTGGGAGAAAGTAAATTTAAAATTTAACCCAGAAAGAATGGAGGCAATTTTTAAACTAACATTAGGAATGTGTGTGGTAAGCAAATAGGTTGTAAAAGAGGTTCTGTGATTGGAGAGAGAGAGGCAAGAGTCAAGTTTTTTGATAGAAAGTTTTCTAACAGCTCGATCTATAATAATTGAATTAAAACCCTGGAAAACGGCGATGTTTCTGATATAATTAAGTTCTATTAATCTGTTTTCTTCAGTGAAACAAATCTTAAAGCACGGAATACATACCAATAAAATTGCTTATTTTCTGGCAAAAAGGGTGCGCCGAAGTGGAATGTGGAGGTAATGGGATAGAGCATAGTTTGTGATACACACTTAAAAGAATGTGAGAGTCAGATTTTGTAATTAAAATATACAGAAAGGGGAGTTTGTTATCAACCTAACATTCATACGAAAATTGAAAGTGTTGATTGAAAGAATTGAGAATAGTGGTGAGAAGTAATAAATCGGTATTATTGTCTTCAAGAATGACAAAAATGTCATCTACATATCGGACCCAGAATTTAAACTGAATTTATTCCAAAATTCATTCTCCTACATAATGTAAAAGATGTCTGAAAGAATGGGTGATAAGGGGTTACCTATAGCCAGACCATGTCCTTTGAAAATAATTGTTTTGGAAAGAAAAACACGTTTGTGTGATACAAATTTCAGTAAATCGGAACATTTGTGAAAAGACTTTTCACATCAGATGAAACCATTCTGTTGGAAGCAAACGGAACGGTTGTTCCAAAACAATTATTTTCAACAGACTGATGGTCTCTCTCTATGGGTAACCCCTTATCACCCATTCTTTCAGATATATTTTGATATTATGCAGGAGAAAAAAATTTGGAAGGAATTCGGTTCAAATTCTGGGTCCGATATGTAGATGACATTTTCACCATTCTTGAAGACAATAATACGGATTTATTACTTCTCACCAATACTCTCAATTCTTTCAATCAACACATCCAATTTTTGTATGAATGTGTGGTTGATAACGAATTCCCTTTTCTGGACATTATGACTACAAAATCTGATTCTCGCTTTTTTTTAAGTGTTTATCACAATCTATGCTCTATCCCCTTACCTCCACATTTCACTTCGGCCCACCCTTTTTGCCAGAAAATAAACAGCTTTTATTGGTACGTATTCGGTGCCTTTAAGATTTGTTCCACTGAAAAAGATAGATGGATAGAACTTAATTATATGAGAAATATCGCCATTTTCCGGGGTTTTAATTCAATTATTATGAAACTAGCTGTTAGAAAACTTTCTATCGAAAAACTTGACTCTTGCCTCTCTCTCTCCAATCACAGAACCTCTTTTACAACCTATTTGCTTACCACACATTCCTAATGTTAGTTCAAAAATTGCCTCCATTCTTTCTGGGTTTAATTTCAAAGTTACTTGTTCTTCAATTAATAAAATTGGTATCTTTAAATTAAAAGATATCATTCCAGATCACAATTTATGGGGAATTTATGAAATCCTTTTTTCCTGCTATAAATCTTATATTGGTCAAACCCGTCGTGCGCTTAAGTTCAGGATTAAAGAACATGAAGCGTACGTCAAAGAATAAAAAACAAAATCATCCATAGCTGATCATTGTAGATCTTATGATCATAAATTCAACTTTGATCAAGCAGAACAAATCTTTGAACCCTCTTCTCCTGCAGATTTAAACTTTTTTGAAACCTTTATCATTCATTAGAACAAGGATCACTTTGTCAACGATATGTCCATTACAGTACCAGCAACCTACATCCGACATGGATAAGTTTCCACCACATTCGGTTGCATTCATTTTTTCAATTTTGGATTATTATTTATTTGTGTTTGGTTATTTTTTTTGCTTTAAGTGTTATGTTGTTTCCTTATTGGTTATCCATTCTTACTTTTTTTTTCTCTACGATCTTTTAAAGCATTTTAATAACTTCAGTAAATTCATATGGTCTTAGTTAATTTTACGTGATTTTAGATAAAGTGAAATAATTTAAAAATTCAGTTTATTATTATTCTAAGCTCTATTGTTCTATTATTATGCAAGCTTCTTTATAGATAGATAAAATCCTTCGAAAAAACTCTTAAAACTGTATTAAAACTTATATTTATAAAAACTGTTCCCATTGTGTGCTTTTTGCCGAGATTTGTGAAAATTTGTAGGTATTAAATTTAATAAAGACTTCGACATAGAAAGCTGGTGAGGAAATCAGTAAACTTCCTAATTTATAGAATTATTTTCTAGTAGAAAAACATGTTCAAAACTCCTTGTAATATTTCAAATAATAGTAAATATCTAGTAGAAAATTTATCGCACTGGTAAGTAGGGCCAGAATGTGTTGATGGCTTACAAATTCCAAAGAAAAAAATTTCAAAGAGATGAAAAAATGTTTTCAAAAGGTTAAAAAATGTCCTAATGAAGGAACTCTTTTAAAAATCGAAAAAATGCTTTTTAAGAATCGAAAACTACCTTTAATATTTAAAGAAAAAACCTTTTTAATAAAGTTTACTTTGTATTTCGTTTTTAGAATGATGTAAATTAAGTAACTTCAATTTATACAATTTACGCATATCCTAGAAGTTTTTCTTTTCTTTATATAATGCTCCATAAATCCCCAGAAGAGGAGGGAAAACAAATAAACACCTATCATAAATAATTTTTATTATTCTTTAATTACTTACAAATACATGAGAATTAAGCTGAATAATTATATATATTTTTAACGTTGCCAAAATTGAAGGACAATCTATTGTCTGAAAGCAAGTATTTACCTTGAAAGCTTCTCCCAACATCTACAGATGTGACTGAGGTATCCTTAAAAAAACAGATTAATTTACGTATTCATAAACCTTCGTCAATTTCCGAAGTTTCTGATTCTTCAGTTAAGGCATTAGACATCTCTTTCAAAGTTTAGAATCCAGGGTTTTTTAGAGAACATAGTTTAATTTTGCAAAAGCAGAGACCCAATCTTCCCCTTTGCCGTTTTTAGTACGTCACTTGCTTCATCTATGTAATCAATTGCATTAGCGAGTTTCAGGCCTTGTATTTTTAAGCACTTACTAATAGAAAGAATAGGAAGATAAAATGCTGAAATTTTGTTTCATATATGCCAAACTTCCTTTTATTTTCTCATGAGAGAACAGGCCTTGCACTATTCGAATTGATGCTGCTTCTTCTAGTTCAAAGCAATTTACTGTAGATTTCACAATCTTAAAACAACTGCTGTAATAAATGCACATATCCAGCTATATGTGTTCTCTGACGTATTATTCCAAGTTTTTGTCTCAGTGTTAGCTAGGAGCTTCCATTTCCAAAACTTCCTTTGCGATATGGGGATTCTCCGTAAATCTTTGTGAGATTGACAAACAAGTCTATTTCCGGATAATTTGCCTTAGTATTTCCTCAGCAACCCCATGTAATGATTGGACAAAGAAGGTGGCATGCACCAACTTTGAATAATAACCTTTCATAGCTTTACTACGTACGCTAGTAAAAAATAACATAATCAGTGACTGTTTTAAATCCTTGTTAGAGCTTGACAATTTCCAATATGTATTTTTTCTTGGATTTTTATGGCATATTCGTGCAAATATATGACAACTTTGAAAGAAATGACGGCTGTTGGAAATATATTTTTCTATATTATTGCTATATCTGTTGGAACATATGCATATACGTTAGCATATGCTATGTATTATATTTTGCTATGTGAAATATAATTATAGGAAAATATTTTGCTTGGTTTTTTTCATCCTCCGAACAAACCAATCTCATGCTAAATTGCTATATTGAACTTCTTAAAGTTGTTAGTTTCCCTGAAATATATTACCTAATCTGAGCAAATCAATTTCCTAATGGATTTTATTCATTGGAAAATTATAATTTAAACAATTTACAAAGTTTTCAAATGTATTCTTTTACTTTATAAAAAAATATATGTTACAGAAAAAATTGTTTGAAGTATGAAAATTTCCAACTTTACTGCCGATTTCAATTTTTTTCATTCCATTTCACATTAAAATTTAATCTTGGTTGCCATGAGAACGTATATATCCTTTGTTGTTCTATAAATAGGAATCGCAATTGAATGAATGTACAAAATAGTCTAAACACATTCAATGTTATAAAAAACATGCCAATAAAAAATAAATGTTTGAAAGTCTGATAGAGCATTTATCTAATTACTCAGTTTCAAACAAATTTCAAATAAAAAAATGTTGCATATAATTTACAACTAGTTTTGTAAATTTCAAGGAAAAAATTAAGATTAATTCTTAGTTTTTGTCAATTACCCTTTCATGAAAATAATTTTTGAAATATACTTACTCGAGATACTATTTATTGGCTTGAAATAAATAGTTGATATATAAAAATACTTCGCATAAGTACATCTCAATACATAGGATAATATACATACCTTAGGAGTCTTTTTGTCCTCTATTTGTGAGTCTAAATCTTTGTGAGCGCTTTGTTTCACATTCTTGGTCACTACTGTATGTAGCTTTTCAAAAATTATGTTAAATGAAAACAAAATTCCACAATAAGCCAACGTTTATTTCAACACCTTTAATGAGCCCTGTTCTAAATAAGTACTGTGTCACAAAATAACAGTTATTCTATACCTATTATCTTCCACATTAAAATTTTAAACTCGCCATGTTGATTAAAAACAGTATGAAAAAACATTAAAATATTTGCAGAACATTAATTGTCCTATTAGTATGGTACCAAGATCGGTTGTAAGCCCTCAAAACAAAGGGACCTTACATATGGCTTCATCTTGTTTATCCCAGAATGACTCTTGCTCTTTTTACTACATAAATATTCAATAAACCAATCAAATTAAAGAACTAAATACTTAAATAATATTGTCCTGAGCAAGACCAATAAGTGACTTTCTTCCATAACATTTTGATAATCTAGTGAAAAATGCTTTTGACTCAAAGTTGCAGTTGGAAAGTTAGATAGCTAGATCTAGCCATTTTTTCTGACTATACTTTCTTTCTACATCATCATAATTTTTCTCATCATCTCCTCACAACTCCTGAAGTTACAAGAAGAGTCATGCAGTCATTCATTGTTTTATAAGTAGGGTTTCCTTAAATTCATTCATACCTTTCATTTTGCAATTACTTTAAACTTTCCAACAGAGCAATCGATACAATACAGTACATGTTCACGCCGTTAAATATACTGTCAACAAAACCTCTGTATCAGAAAGCTTTGACAAAATACACTTTCGTTTCCGCCGAATCAATTCACCTCTTTTTATGTGTTAAGCTAACCTTATAAGACTTCGATGAGAAGTGTGTTCGTTAGTAACTATCGCTTCCGTTATAAAATAAATGATTTTTTTGCCTTTGCCTTTGAATACACAGTGTACATTATATTTTTGATGCTGCTATAAAGAGAAATATTTATCAGAGCGTTTCCAAAAGTGGCAGATATACTGAGAGTATGATGGCAAGAGAGTTAATTTCCCATGAAAATGAGTTCCAAAATTCACCACCAGGTGTAAAATTGAAGCCGTTCTGTGCTCCACTTATCGTACTAAGGTTGATTGATTGTTTGGCTTTTTTATGGCGCAAGAGCATCTGTCGTACTAAGGAATTCAGAAACTCATTTGTTTATGAGGTATGTTTGTTTTAGTCGGCATTGAAGTTGCCCTTTTGGGAAGTCTAAGTTTTAAATTGGATTCTAAGATTAAACGCAACTTCATTTTTCATGTATTGTTGCTTTTTGGAAGTATTCCTTCTCTTGTTGTTACTTTTTTTTTCAACCGATCAATCAAAATTATTTTATTTTCCATGTATATCAAAAAGTGCATGAAGAAAGCGTGTAAAACTTATGTTATTATTCGCGCTCTCCTATCTGGCCCTATATTTACCTATTTATTAAACATTTCCTTTTTTTTTTCTTACATTCTTTTATTGTTCTACTGGATTTTATTTCGGCTAGCAAGTTATTCAATTTCTGTATTCCATAATAGTTTATGTTATATTTTCCACATTTATTCATATTTTTATCAATTATAGCTGTGTTCTCGATCGAGAATTTTTAATGTTAGGTTTTTCCTGTATATTTACAATATCACTGTAATTTCTATCTTTTTGTGTTAAGTATATAATATTCAACATTTTAAATGAACGTATTTCGTTTGTTTCCTGCATGATTATTTTAGTATGCTTACTTCTTTGGGGTTTTTCGGCACTTGATTTAGTCTATAGAAACTTTAGAGTAATTGAAATTACCTCATAGACCCGTTATACGAAGACCTGCAATATTAGAAACACTTCACGTTAGTTTATTTTCCTAGGCAACTCAAATTTTGCTAACTTCAAAAAAATACATTCCTATTTATGATAATTTATTGAAATTATAAGCACGTATTTTCATATCTGTTTCAAGGATTAACTAATTTTAAAAATTGCCCTGTTTTTGACAAATTTAAAAAAAAACGCAACCATTTTTTGGACCAAAAAAAGATGGTCACACAGTTTTATCTTAATAAGCAAATTATTTTTTAATTTATAATTATGAGAAATCTGAGAGTGGTGACTAACAATTTTTGGTCGTCACCGAAGTATCAGCAGTAACATACACCTTCAACAAAGTACCCGAGGCCCAGAAAATAAAATACAAATTAATAAATTTTCTTTTATTTGTATATGTTATCATTAGGGCCCGAATTTCTATGCATTTGCATGTTTTTGCATATTTCTGCATATTTCGCTTTTGTGTGCATATTTATCATATTTTGAATACTTCTACATATTTTGGCATATTTTAAAATATTTCTGCAAAATTTGCATATAACTTTCAAAAAGTGTGTATATTTCTTATCCACTTGTAATTTAATCAATTA
>QLNU02015360.1:290083469-290093702 GCA_006491805.2 Dysdera silvatica
CAAGTGAATTAATATTGTTTATATTTCTATGTATCGAATCAAATATTTAATTAATATAATGGATATATGATTAATAGACTTGTTATGCCCTCTGAAAGCGATTAAATGTTTTATTATTTAAAAAATATATGGCACAGAATTATCCAAATATTCTAAGATATCTCTTAACTAATTTATTTGTGGTTTAAATCACTGTGTGTCATAACCAATTGGTTTCATAACTTCTGCTGCTGGAATACATTTAGGTATGCAAGATATATTTATGCGTATAGACAGCATTGTCCCATTTCAGAGGGATTTTTTAATTCGTCAGTTGCTTAGGTCAAAGGTTTTCAAACTGACCGTCTCTGATTTCAGTCAAGAACGTTGCGACGTCGGCAAACATTTTATGCAGCATGGTAGGCCTGTAGCCAAGCCGGGGACAGCAGGGCCGTGGCCCCAGTTGCCCCATCGAGCTATTTATATATATATATATATATATATATATATATAGAACAATCACCTGGCTCCCCATATGCCCTTTGCCTTGCCCCAATTGCCCTTTCATCCTGGTTACAAGTTTGCAGCATGGCATTTAAAAAATATTTATAATATGTGATTTGTGCGGTTCTGTATATTTTGGGAGATGTCGTCAATTTATGAGAGGTGATGGGAGGCATGGGTCCAAAATCTTGAAAACCCCTGGCCTAGGGATTTATTATTAGGTGGGGTGAAGGAGCAGGAACCTGCTTGTGGGTAGAATCGTGAAAACCATTGCAAGTTTTGGATGGGTTAAAATATCTTTGACTTATTATTTGCTTTCTGCATAGAACTCTATCTTCAATGAGAATAAGTAAATATTCCTTAAAAAAATTACCATCCATTTAAAGACCAGGACAATTTGCAGCTGAAATGTAAATTTAATTTTGCAATACAAAAAATTTCATTGTGTATAAAAATGTGTAAACCGGGAAGCCTCCCTTAATGCAATTAAGTTTTTAAATTACGGTTGAAAAGATATTTTCCCAAATTTCGAGCTCATTATTTAAATTAAAGCATTAGCTTTTAGATAGCAGATTAGATGCAAAAATTATTGTAGTCACTCCCTTGTCCTTTCTAATGCTGTTAAAAGCATAAGTCCGATATTGTAAAAATCTTTAATTGAGCATCCGTTTGTAAAAAATTGATACCCTTAAATAGTAAATATGTGACGTAGTTTCAACCTTTGGGAACACACTATACCTAGAGCCGTTAGTTATTTTTGTAGAAGCTTATTTCTTTGGATCTTTGCTTATTTAAAGTACTGGTTCCTGCGTATTGAAACTTTATTTTTGGACAATGCCATCTGCAATTTCTGTTACTACCCCTCTAGAATGGGACTTTAAGTTTAAAATTTGAGCTTTTTATATTTTCCCAATTCTCCTGATCAATTCCGAAAAGATTCTTGCTCATTAGGCGGCTGATTGATGAGCTCCTGAAATGATAAGGTCTCCCCCACAAATCAATCACAATCCTGGAATCCGCTTCCGTCATTTCCGTCACAAACTCGTGATTCTAAGGTTATTTTGAGAAAGATAATTAGCCGAATAGTTCGGCAATGAGCTCATCTATGGTTAAACATTTTTGCTGACTTGATTTGTGACCATGCAGATTACGTTATTATGATATTGATTGGTGGAAAATCACGCGGAAAGCTTGCAATTGCATATCTCGACTTTTTAATGACAAGGAAGATAGCGTTCTCCAGAAATTGAGGCTTCTCATTTCAATGTCTGAATTAAAAATAGTTGAAATATATCTTACGTGCAAACACTACAGCAATAAATGGACATCTATTTATTCTATTGACTGATTTATTCTATTGAATAACGTATGAAAGTAACATGTTTTCCGTATATTTTTCGCAATAAACGGCGAAATAGACAAGATAATGATTCAAATGACGAAAATTAAATTTTATCTTAAATTGTCCAGAATGCCACGCTTTATAGGAATTTCAACACCTTGGGATGTTATTTGTAAGCAAAAACAACATTATAAGCTTAAGTAAGGTAAACCTTACTTACGCTTATAACGTTGTCTTCACTTCTAATTATAAATTTTATCTGAGCAATGCTACATCAGATTATCTTACAAACCTTGGGATGTGTGCTTACTATTATCAGTCTTATTTAGTATTTCTTTACTTTTCTGACATCTTTCCCCCTCTCTCTCATTATTATTATTATTATTATTATGTAACTTAGATATAGGTACGTAATCAATTGTATTAACTAATTTCGCTATAGTAAATTTACTCGATTATATTGGGTCTCCTTCCGGTTAGATACCAGCAACCCTTTTGCAGGCCATATATATATATATATATGTGTGTGTGTGTGTGTGTGTGTGTGTGTGTGTGTGTGTGTGTGTGTGCCAAAATGGCAATAATAATAAGTTAAGTTCTTTTTGAAATTTTACGTTGAAACAAAATTTAAAGATAAGTTATATACACATTGGGTTCCTCTGTAGTTTTGGACTCTAGTCGATAAAGAAATTGATGGTCTGTAACTAAAAAAAAAACATATAGCAATCTCTTTCTGTATTCCATATATCTTCACCACTTTTCATTTATTTGGTATTTTCCTGTTTTCTATATGTTTACATCCATGTTTTTAATTTCCATTTGTATTTTCTTGATCTAGACGAAAAACGTAAAATGTGCAAAATTTTATCAGCTTTAGGCCAAAGTCAATTCGATTGATTAATAAAGCTGTTGCTACGTATATATGATTATATGAGGATTAATAGTTTAGAAAATAAGCATGATTTTACACTGGTAATAAGATATTTCAAAATATATTCAATAACCCCTATTTAAAAATTCTTATTTATACAATTAATTACTCGTATTTATTCACAATACATATTCGTGATCATTCATTTAGTAAATTTTACTATTACATAACACACACTGTCAATAATACACACTAATTTTCTGTTCTGCTTCCAAATGAAAAAGCATTTAAATTTTTACTAAAATTGCACATTTAATACCAAATGGGAGAGACGTTTATCACGTTATTTACTAACGCGAGTAAATTTTTAAATATGGATGTCATATAAACGAAGAAAGCAAACAATTAGCAAATTGTTGAAAATAATTAATAATTATTCATTTCGCGAATTTTTATTTTCAATAATTTCATTTAAAAACATTAATGCTTCCCAAAATTAGACCTATAATATTTTTAGGCCATAGGTAAATTTTCTTGTTAAATTTAATTTGTTGATCTTGACTCTCCGCGATGTCAAATTTCAGATCATTTTCCTGCTTACTGGGGTCTTTGGCATCCCAACCGTCTGATCTTTTGCATCCGCATCCTTTTCTAAGCAGAGCAAATTCGAAGAAATATGCGGGGTCAACGAACTGTCTTTAAAAACGTAACTATGATAACGAAATTTCATGTGAAGTATATGTCTGAATCTGATAATATATTTTCGTTAAAACCTAATGGCAGTCAAAAATAAACGTGGAATTTTGTAATTTTACTTTTATGATTTTGCTTTGTAAATTTACCTTTGTAATTTTATTTTGTAATGTTGCTTTTGTAATTTTAATTCTGAAATTGTGTTTTATGCCAAGATGATTTTAAGTGACATGAAAATAGAAGAAAATATTAAGTGGCCGTTTTTTTCGCATACTGTTTAAAATATTGAGTTTATTTCAAATGTCACCAAATTAAATAATTTTCAATTAACTTTAATGTGTTTGCTAAATTAATAAAATGTTAGTAAGTTAGTAGAAGCAGCTTTCTTCCTAATCACATTACTTGCGACGTTATGATGTTGTAACGTATACCGCTAATATGCACGTATATGAGATATTATGGTCTTCGCTTGGCAAAGGGAATAGCAGTTCTCGAAACGTTTCGAAATCCTTTCTTATATGTTAGACCGGCGCCAAATTTTACTAGTTATGTATATGATATTGCAATGTTATGCCAGAAAATTAGTCTCTCAAACGTGAGGCTCATGTTTGGGCTATAAATTCCCGAATTGCATAAATTTGGCCATGGGAAGTTATTTTGGACTATAGTAAGTAGTGAAACCTTTTCCAATATGGTTTTAGGCTAAAACGGCAAATTTTCCAAATTTTGTTACATGATCGACTAATGTGGACGTAAATAATAGCAGCCCTATAGTTCCAGAACGGCTCATTTTCGGACATTGTTTCACTGGACCAAAGTTGTTTCTTTTGATGTCCTTCACCTATTACACATGCTTGACAATTCCCAACTGCCTCCAGTATGGTAAAGCAAACGTTTTCCACCTCTTTGATAACTAAATGGCAACACTACTCAGTCAGGCCCAAAGAAAGGAATTTCCGATTTTTTCCCCCCTCTTTACTGCATTATTAGGTCAATCACTTAAATTATGTGCCAAACAATTTTTTTTTTTGTTCGTGTAATTGTCTAAGAAGAGTTCAAGTATTACGTAAGCAATATTTTGGCCATTTCACACCCTCCCCCGTAAGTAAAATTACTAACATTGGAATATAAGACCAGAGCCAACCACCCCACAAGTTGCTTATGTAATACTTGACTACTAATAAATACGTACTACTACTACGTAGCAATGATGTGGATGTAAATAATACTTCCACTTTATAGCCAAACCGGGTTTTTTGCGGATATGGATATTTCGCCACATAAGGCTTATTTGACGTCCTTTACCACCCCTTTCAGTTTGTTCCATTAGTTCTGAATCACCCTGTATATAGAATTTGTATATACTTGAATTCAATATATGGAACCTCTATTATATATAATTCAATTTTCCACATAAACGCTTTAAAATAGTTTAAAAACTTCTTTAGCGACAAAAAAAGTGTAAGGTTAATGTGTAATACGATACTGCAAATCCTTGAGCAAAATTTTAAAAAATATTTCTGCCTTTTTGTAATAATGAAAAATAAAATAAATAATTGGTACAGGAAATTGTTCACACAAAATACATGCTTGCCAATATCCTCCATGCATGCCTATACTGAGCTGTTGTGTTGTTTTCGTCCGTGATTTTCTAATCTATTTCGTGTTATCCATCTCGTTAAAGAACCGTTTTTAATCTATCGTAATGTCCTCTTGTATCAATTTAATCTATATTATGTATATTCAGGGGTGATTGAAAGTCCAAACCAGATTCCCTGAACATACCAGAAAATTCCATGAAAAGTTACGTATATTTTATGGCAAGACACTGATTTCAAAGGTGCCAAAAAAATTATAGAAAACACAACGAAAATTTTGTAATTTTTAAAAAGAAATCCCGGAAGAGGCAAGTTGAAATTCCCAGGATTTACGGAAATCCCGGAACATAATCGGTATATACCCCTATGTGTACCCCACTACACTTCAGGTATATTATTTATTTAGTCATTTGCTATAGGACGGTTTGTTAGCTTGTTTATTTCAGAAAGAATTGAAAGACACGTGTTTTGGGCTATGTCACGGAAGTGTTTCTTTGTTGTGAGCGGGATTTTTAATGATCATTTTTGTTTTAACCTCGCCAAAATTTTGATAGATCGCCAAATTTGACAATGCGTTAGTCTAAGAGTTAGTTTCCTTTTCTGATGTTGATGGTGCTCGCGTGGTCTATCCGAAACGCACTTTCTATGTCGCTTTTGTCTCTGAGGCAGGGAATGGGAAATGTAGAGGGGAGTGCTTTGTTTTGAGATGGAAGGCGGAATACCATTGTCTGAGCGTCAGCCGACGTGTGAATGGGGCGTGATAAATGCTTCTTTGCAACGTAGATAACATTAAGCCGCTGTTAGACAAAGGTGAATGCTTTGGTCTTTTAGAAGCTCTGCAGCCTATGGGATGACCACAAGCATAAATTAATAGATGATGACGTTTTATTGCAACATCATGTCGTGGCGAACCTTGCTTATAGCTGACGAGTAATCAATTGGTAATCTTAGTATGAGATCTTAGTAGTTAATCTGAGTATCAGATTTTAGTAGCTAATCTGAGTATCTCATCTTAATAGCTAATACGAATATCACATCTTAGTAGCTAATCTATCAGAGCTTAGTAGCTAATCTGAGTATCAGAACACGGAGGCGATTAAATATTTTAATGAGAGGTGATGGCTCCTTTATACTGAAAAATTATATAATTTACTTAGTCACATAATATTAAATAAGTGTTCGATTACTTTTGCAACATCCATGCAGGGCCGGCTCATATGGCAAATTTGCCGCCCCAGGCGAACGACGTGTTCCCCTTCCCTCGTAAAAAATGACGCCCCAATACATCTTTACAAGTGAAAAAATAGGACACAATCCACCCTCTCACTATAGGTCAAGTTAAAACGAAGTATGATATCAGAGCTTATCTCATAACACACAAATAAATGCTCAAAAGCAAAAAAATAGTCTGGTATTTTACTATTGCAGGAGAAAATTATAATACTCAACGCTTTTAATAATGCACAAAGGTAACAAAAGGAAAAGAGCATCCTTCAATCATCTAGTGCTTAAACAGTACTGTTTGCACTACAGAAAGGTGTAGTGATAATGGTAAAATGTTATTCATAGTTACGTAAATTAGTTAAAGGAAAATTGAATAGTGTAAAACAGCAAGAAGTTGAGGATATGAAGTAAAATGGGTAAGAGAGACATGTATAAAGAAGGGTAAATATTGGTGAAGGCATTCAATCGAAAATAGTCCATTCATTTCCATTTATTTATTATCAAGTTTATGTCAACTATCCTACAGTATTATCAAAAAAAATCTGTCCTGGTGCCGCTCTAGGCGACAGCCTAGTTCACCTATATGATAACACCTGGCCTGCTGCATCCATGAGAAGAATCGTGGTATGATGGATTTGGTGGGGAGTATTGAATTGTTGGATTTTACCAACACTTAACACTCCATTCCGCGTGTGGCGGAAAATCCTTAAACGGAAGGGATCCAACTTTTACTTCGGTCTCTTGACCACTAGCGATGGGGGAAAAGAGTTGGGCAAACAACTGTCTAACCTAACTTCGATAATCAATAACATTTTTTTCTGGGGACGTTCAGCAAAATGCGGAATGAAGCGTCAAGTATTACATGATGATCAAGTATTGGTTGTCCACTTGCCCAGGCCCTTGCATAGGATTTCAAAAGGGAAGGTAGGGATTTGATAGAAAATTTCTTTTCTTCCACAAAGAATTTGATTTTACAGCCAATACAATTGTTCAACTGGGAAGTTCATTTCACAAAACCCTCCATTATCTATTGCCTCGTACTTGCCTGCTTCTGCTAGAATGATATCAAACTAATATTTCAATTAAAAACTCCCGAAATATAGGTTTGAACCAGGGACCTGAAGTTTGTTAGACATGCGAGTTTTCTACTAGGACGTATCCTTCTTAAAATAGCTTAAAATAACCTTGGTATACTTATGTGTCAAAAACTTAGTTACGTTATCGTTATTTTGACCCTTTCAAACAATACTAACGAGAGAGAGGGGGAGAGAGAGAGAGAGAGAGAGAGAGAGCCCGCTTTGAGGTATCTTTTGATTGAATGAACTGATTTGCGCTCGCGCAGAATATCAGGCTTCTTTTGCGTGTTGGTCATGCACAGTGATTCTCATTCGTTATTTATATTGCGATATTAGTGCGAATAACACAAAAGGACGGTTTTATTTTTAGCTGTTTCTCCCGAATGCATGAACCAATTTAATTTTTTTCCATAGAAATATTTTTTTTTTACGCTGTTTAAAATGATATATCACAAGATACGAGGTGCCATTTGAAAATTCGAAGTTGGGAGCCTAGGTGTCGGGGAGTTGAATAAAAAATTTTTTTGAAATTAATTTTGGGCTCCCCCCCCCACCCCGGAAATGAAATTGGCTTTTTTTTTCTTTTTTTTCCAAATTTCTACTCAACTCCTATCGAGAGATATACAGAGTGTTAACTTTTCAACTGAACACACGGTATGCTAGTTCATAAGACTAAGAATAAATTTTATTCAGTCTAATTACAGTTTTGGTGATACACTCTGTTATGAGATATTTCTGATGTTATGAGATATTTTGATATGCGATATTTTTAATGTTATGTTGATAGTCTTGAGGTTAAAGGCGTTAACTAGTGACCAGGTTAGAAATGGGGGAGGGCAGAAAGCTATGGCTTGTTACACGACTCTCCACCAGATGGGTATCGTAGGCTGTTATATAAATCGTTTTTCACAGTTTTGTTGCTTTGATATTTTATATGCATTTTTACAAATTTAATGATGAAGAGAACTTTAATTTTATGTTAATTTATGGTCTCATCGAGGAAACTGTGACAACAGGTAGGATAGAGCCTGGGTTCATGCAAGTATTTTAATTCAAATTTCAATCATAATAGAGTTGGGGAACGAGAATTTTTTTTAAATTTTATGTATGGGTTTTCGATGTGGTTTTGGCATGTTTTTGAGGAATTAGTGCTTATAACATACAAATATGTATGTCCTCTGTTGTCGTTAGTGAATTAGTAAATAAAAACGGTTCGGTGGAACTGAAAAATTGAAATTGAAAATTACGATAATTTGCATGTTTTTAATTAGTTATTATTTTTACTACTCGGACATGTTCAAATTACTGTAACGTAAGAGTTCTCAAAATCATTTGGGGAGACGAAAAACACATTTTATGTACGTTTATACATTATAGTATATATGTAAAACAGCAATTTATTTCAGGTTATGGGGGCTCAGGTCCATATAACTCTACGCCTATGTCTGTTACTGTTAATAGAGGAAGCAAAAGCGAGAGTGTGGGGAGGCTTCACCCTGTGATTATCAGAGTTTTGTCTAGGGGAAAATATATTTGCAAGGTATTTAAATTTTTTCTGTGGTTAATATTAAATGTTTTTCTGAGATTTTACTAGAAATGAAAAACCCTAGAGAAGATTTCTCAGATTTAGTGAATTTTTCAAGGAATGCTGATTTTTTAAGGATTTTACTTCTGTTGAAGTTCCAAGATTATAGTATTTTTATCATAGGATGATTTTTTGCTTGAGGAGTTGTGGTTGTGAATTAGCTTAAAACGCTTGTCTGTTATCCATCTCTCGTCTAAGGATTAGTCATTTCTGTAAAAGTTGATGATGATGTTTGGTTGGTTGGATTTTTATGGCGTAAGGCAATGATGATATTTAAAGATAACAAACCAATAACAGTTTCGACCTGCTGCTATTAATCTTTACCACAAACAAAAAACTTACAGTTCAGTAGTTTCAGAAGACAAATTTTCTGTAATTTGAAATGTTGCGCGGAAACAGAATTCATATAATATTCGCAAACTATGAGTACGTGTAAATTTTCAAAGAAAAGTTTGAACTAATTTTATCTTGTTTTGGATAAAGTGCGTTAATAATATGATTAACACATCACAAATTTAATAATTACACACTCTTTAAATGTCATTAATTCACAGTAAATATATTTATGCAAATAATGTACAGTAAATTGCTTTCATGCAGTATAGAGGATGATTGATTGCGATTACCACATTCTTATATGACTACAGAACAATGCGATATCGCCTCTTTACAAACATTTCCGTTCTGCGTCAATAGAGGGCGCTCAATTCTTCAATCTTCTAACCGAAGTTCTTTTTAGACCAATGGTTCCCAACTCAATTTAAGCCGCGGACCACTTTGAAAAATTCTCAAGAGTTGACAGCAAAACCTTAGAAAAAAAGGGGAGCCGGGTCTTTTTTGGGGGGGAAATGTGTTTGCAAAATAATTCTTTGGGAAAAAAAAGAAGAAATAATAAACAGAAAAAATCTAATGATAATACAGTCAAACCTCGTTAAGACGAACACGCTTAAGACGAATTACTTTTAATACGAACCGTTTTCTGAAGTTCCGTCAGATTGTAAAATACTACAAATATGCAATCAATTTCATTTTTATATTTAATAATAATAATTTTTACAACTTTTTTTTTAATTATTTTTTTTAAACAATGAGCCGTCTCGCGGACCACCAGTTAAGAACCACTGTTTTAGACGTTGCTATTTCCTAACTTGTAATTATTGCGTCAAATAGAGCTTTTTTCATTCTGAATAACATAGCACATTCCAACAGAACATTACGTTTAGTCTTTAACTGTGTGTTTTAGCCAGGATCGGCATTAAATATTTGCCGTTCCTAGATGAAGATTATAACCATATTGTTATCTGAAGACATTAGTGTTAGTCCAGTCCAATTCGGAGGGTTGTAGCCTTCCCCCTCGAATT
>QLNU02015360.1:290099749-290117281 GCA_006491805.2 Dysdera silvatica
AAATTGGAAAAATTTCATAACCAACTTGTTGTATAATTGCTGCTATCCCTAAAGAATGAAATCCCATGACCTACAAAAGTAAATTCTACCTCAAAAAAGAATGAAAAAACTTATGAACTATGTGAAATGCTCCTAAATTTCTCAAAATTATTTCAACAGAAAACAACAGAATTTAAATATTAGGACAACATGAGCTTCCACGATTTTATGAATAGGTATTTTCAAATATTTATATTATTTAAATATAAATGGAGTGAAACAAAAACATCCTGGCATTCATAAAGCTTTTACAAGTACTTTAAATAAATAAAATTAAAAAAAAAATAGGGATACCGTTGGCGTAATTAGCTTCGATGTCTAGGGGAAGGGCTATCGCCCCCATCCGAATGCTCAGCACATTGGTGGTATTTCTAGGCGCACATTTTGGGCTAACCCCCCACTTCCCAGTCTTCCTCCTTGATGAGACCTTTTACCCCAATGAGAAATCTCAAGGTTTGCAATGAAAATCAAAGTGGGCATGGGTGATCTTGACCTCACACCCGACGGCGATCAAGACAGTAAACAATGGAAACGTCGACGACATTTCGGTGACCCCAAATAGGAAGGGAAAAGATGAATATCCGTTAATATGTCAAATATATAAAAACAAGCTAACAAATTAAATAACAGAGAGGGGTCATTGATTTACAGGTTGCACAAAATACGAGAGCTCTTGAATTCTAATATTGCAAAATATTCATCAGGGGCGTATTTGTGAGAGGCTGAATACTTAGTCTGAACCAATCATCAGATGTGAATTTAGAATCTAATAAAATCATGTTCGTACTGAGCACATTTCAACCTCCCAACAACGAAATCCTGAATGCACCACTGACACTAGCAGAAAATGTTGCTATCTAATGGTAAATTTATTGGTAACTATTTCCCAGACGCTAAGATTTCGTATTGATTTTATGTTCGTCAATAACAACTTGCCGCTATGATTTTTTACCTCTTTCAAAATTCTGACACAGTTTTCATGAATCTTTTTATGGAAAAAGCTTTATATAAATTTTTTTTAAAAAATCTTTAAAATCTAACCCTTTCCATTTTATCCATTTATTCCCTTTATATATTAGACTGTTATCGAAAAAGCCATTAAGGAGGGGGGATTTTGGAATTTGAAAAGGGACAGAAGAAAGAAAAGCAGTGGAAAAGGAAAGAAAAGATAGAATCATGGGAAAGAAGTAGGCGTGGTGGGACGTCTAGTTAAACAGGCCATCCATCAATGTCGACCCTGGTTGGCCCCGAGCTGTCACGTGATCAATCAATCGATAAGCGCATTGGCCCGCGGAGGACGTTTCGTCATTGGCCCACAGCCAACCAACGATCTGCTATTTTTAAAAATGGACCAGTCAAACGATCGATGGGCCAACGGGTTAACTAAATGGACCATCGCGAAGATTCCGGACGGTGAGAAAAATTAAACTCAGTATTCTTTCCGTTACAAAGGGCGATAGTTTAATAATGACCTTTACCATTTATCTTTTCCCGCCTTTTTTTCCCACCTTTTCTTCTTCTATAAAAAGAGCGACTTCCACATTTTTCACGGCTTAAAAGCTCTACGGAGCAACGAAATTCCAAAGCAAACAACGTAAGAGCATATCACTCATATCTTCTCGATTCCGAGGGGACTGCATGTTAAAATTCGCAAATTCAATTGTCAATCAGATGTCTATTTGAAAAAACTAGCAACAAAGCAACAAGTACTAACACACATTGGCGTTAAATAGCCTCGAAGTCTAAGTGGGTGGAGGGTCTATGGCACCCCCCCCCCACAAATATCAGCCATTTGAAATTTCCGTATTTCTAGGGTTAGCTAAATGTTTTTAGGGAGGGGTAAGCTACCCCCTATATCACCCCTAGTTACGCCGATGCTAACATCGTTCCATGATATCTATTTCTCTTATTTTAAGAATTTTCCAGGTCAGGGTTTAACCCCGTTTTGCGGGACTTTTGTGGGTTTTGCCAACACCATTGACTATTACAGCGCTATGGCATGAATATATTTTAACCTCAAGTAGCGAACCTATTGTGTGAATGTGAGCCTGACTCTGGCTAATATTTTTACAGCACACGAATGTTTTCTTTGGGAAATCAAAGCTGTGACGAATTTCGAAGTGGGGCCCATGTGGCGCATGCCAAGGGGCGGCACTTGTTGGGGGAGGGGGCAATAGCTGAGAACAAAAAAAAAAAATCATTAGTCATTGTATCAGGTTCTTAGTTAAAATATTCTTATTATTACAATTAAAATTAAGGGAGAAATCACCTTTACACAGAGCCGTAGTCAGGCTAGGGCTATAGGGGACTGAGCCCCCTCCCCACTTGGAAAATACTTTTTCTCAAAATAAAATATTGTAGAATTTTATTCTAAATTTTTTGTTTTGTACGAAATTGTACATGACAATGGAAATTGTTCTTTGACGTTAAAAATGTATTCAAAATAGCTTTCTACGGTAGATCTTGTGTATGTAATTTTTTTTACATAGGTTTGAGTCTTCATATACTTTATAATAAGGATTGGGGAAATTATAGAGAGGTATACTAAAATTAAGTTTTAAATAAATTAAATTAATGCAAAATTATTAATTAGTAATGTAAAAATAAAACAACGCAAAATTATTAATTAGTAATGTAAAATAAAATTAATGCAAAATTATTAATTAGTAATGTAAAATAAAATTAATGCAAAATTATTAATTAGTAATGTAAAATAAAATTAATGCAAAATTATTAATTAGTAATATAAAATAAAATTAATGCAAAATTATTAATTAGTAATGTAAAATAAAATTAATGCAAAATTATTAATTAGTAATGTAAAATAAAAATTAATGCAAAATTGCTAATTAGTAATAAAATAAAATTAATGCAAAATTTATGTTAAGAAATTTATTTATTAACGTTAAATATATTAGTCTACTTATATATTTAGTATTATTAAATATATTAATGAAATATATCAAAACATTTACGAATTTTAAGCCTCCCATGCAGCTTTCTGAGACCCCCCTCGTAACTTCAGAGCCCCCTCTGTAACAAACATCTAGCTATGGGCCTGCTTTACACGTAAGAAGTAAAGAACCCCGTACGCGTGGGGTTTTTTTTTGGGTTTTTTTAAATATTCTTTTCTTTGTGAGGGAGGAAGCAGCCTGTACCTTGGGCGGCAATTTTTTAAATCCGCCACTATGCAAAAATATCGATAAAGTAAGAAAAATTAATAAGAATTAAAAGAAAAGATAAAAAAACATATGAAATTAAAATAAAGTATTTATAATGGCAACAGTAATATAACTGATGAACGTTCAAGACGAAAATAGGGTACTGTGTAGAAATTGGTGAATTTTTTGGCGAGAACTCTTTACCGCCAAAGTGATATTTGGAAACCGACGTTTCATTTCTTGTAGTAGTTTTAGCTTGTGCCCAAAATATTGTTTTCATTGTAAGCATAAGCGTAGCCAGAAAATTCGTAAGGGAGGGTCATAGGCTCAACGAGGCAGAGCTGCAACTCTTATGTTCCTAAATATACAAAATTTCATTGCAATGGGGGGTTACAACCCCCAAAACCACCCCCTGGCTACGCCTATGATTGTAAGAGATTCTTTAGACTACAGATTTTTGTAGCCGATTTAAAAAATATATTCTAAAACATCTGTTTAAGCAAGCAAGAAAACTATAAGTATTTTTTGGATCATTTTCACTATCGGTCACAGTCAGTAAAAGATGACTCGGCGTTACCCTTAATGTGTTCGCCTTGTAGGTCCTATATTTATGTTCCTTTACATTTCCTAAGGATACTACTAAATACACCAAAAAAGTTTATTTGAATTCTCGAAATAAAACAAGCAAAATAAACGAACTATTCTTATAGAAGACCTAAATCGTCGTTTACCTGTGAGTTCTAAAGTTTAAATTCAAAGAAATTTGTAGATTTGAAATACAATACAATCAGGGGCGGACTGGGCCGCCGGCCAACCGCCCTCCCCCCGGGGCGGTGCGCCCTCATGGACTATAGGACTCATGCCCTCTCATAATACAAGGTATGCACTCTTTGAGAGGACCCAGTTCGCCGCTGAATATAATACAAATTTATTTAGGCGGGATCATGTAATATCAGTGCCGGATTAAGGTTTTTATGGAACCTGTGCCGGAGGGATATAATGGGCCCCTAGAATGCGATCCTCGCAATGAGTGATCACTAAATCAATTTCTTTGTCCATTACCTTCGATATTCATGTTTACCAGTAATTAAAATATCTTGGATACTTGTGAAGAAACAATATTAAATAATGCTTTAACTTAAAAAGCACCAGGACCCGTCAAGGCCCCTGTGGGATCCGGGTGTACTTGGGCTATACGTAAATCCGGTACGGTGTTATATTGTTGTATTTTACACATGGTTTATAATAGACTAAAATTTTGCAAATCGTAGATTGATATCAGCCCGGGGAGTATTAAGTTAAGGCTATTGAGACTGACACTGTGCCCAAGGGAAGAAAAGATTGCTGTAATATTTAGATGAAATAGTAGAATAACCCCTTACTATTATCGTAATGAAAATACAATGTATGAAAGTGCAATGTACGAAAATGCAATGTATGAAAATACAATGTATGAAAGTGCAATGTATGAAAATGCAATGTATGAAAATGCATTGTATGAAAATACATTGTATGAAAGTGCAATGTATGAAAGTGCAATGTACGAAAATGCAATGTATGAAAATACAATGTACGAAAGTGCAATGTATGAAAATGCAATGTATGAAAATACATTGTATGAAAGTGCAATGTATGAAAATACAATGTATGAAAGTGCAATGTATGAAAATGCAATGTATGAAAGTGCAATGTATGAAAAATGCAATGTGTGAAAGTGCAATGTATGAAAATAAAGACCGTAAATAAAATTTCTAAGTTCGATTTTTCATTCTTGAAAGTTGTTTGTGTTTTCAAACAACAATAAAACACGTTTCATATTATGAATCGCCATTAAAAATTCGTTATAATGTTAATTATGGCAGTTAAGGGTAGTTAAGGGGCGATAAAGTTCGCTATAAGGGCAAAATATTGTGCAGAGTGGTTAAAAGGAATGCTTATTGAATATAAATATTAATAAATAAATAAAATAATTAACTACAGATACCCTACATTTCTTTGACAATATATCTAAATTAAACTACCACACAATTCCTGATCTAAGTCAGGGACAGAATTAACGAAAAAACATCGACCTTTTTCGGAGGGCGTTGATATTTTTGTCTGCATTTTTTCCTCACGTTTTCTCCATCCCCCCCCTTTTTTTTTCTAGAAGGACTTAATGGTTGGCTTCTACAATATTTGGAAGCTGTGATTTGATCTTAGAATAAGAAAAGGAAAGGAAGAAAAAGAAGGAACTAGACAATTCCAAAGTTAACGATACCGCGTTCTAATTCCAGCAATGTGCGTAGAATATCCTGAATGTTATATAATTTAAAAGGGAGTGTTCTTCGTCTCTCTCTCTCTCTCTCTTATTTCTTTGATCCCCAGCTTAAACATCTTTTCGTCAGAAAAAGGAAAGATCTTTCGTCTAAGTCCTTTTTTTTTTTTTTTTTTTTCGGGTGTGTCGTTCGTCATTTACATCTAGACGAAATTCAATTACAACGCATTCCAGTTTTCGAAGTAGTGATTTTCCGAAATCAATCGATGCACCTAATCTAAGATCAGTTGTTTATTCTTTAAAGACTTCAATCACGCATCTAATTAATTGTTAATTATTGGATGGATTAATTAATTATGCTGTCCATGTGGCGACGAAGCATGAGAAAGCTATTGGCATAACCAAGAGGTCATTCACATATTCTTCGCTGTCATTTCAAACAACGTAATTGAGTGACATTTTCTATTAATATAAGCCCCGCGTATCTTGCGGCCCCATGTTCTTACCATAGTATCCTTTTGGAAGGTGTGTCTCATAAGGGAATTATATTCAATTTGTAACCACACTGTCAAATTGTTCGTGACTTCGAATTTTCCTAGCTCTAGGCCTTTGATTTTACCATTCTTAATTGCCTTCTGGCACAAATTACCGCCGGATGTGTTTTCTAGTTTGCACAAAAGAAAGATATCTATCAAATAGTCATAAGGAAAAACAGATGGTAATCTGTTATTGGTCAGTTCTCGTTTGGGGCAGGGGGAGGGGTTAGTGTTTCTAGTTCCATTGGTCCTTAAATCCGAACGTGATGTGAATCCTTCACTTACTATTGGATTAAATGTCACTTACGGGTTGCTGGGCCATCAGCAAAGGAAGGATTATCTGTTCCCCCTTTTCTTTGTGTATAAGTGTGTGGGACGGGGGAAATTAGAAAGGGTGGGAGCGCCTAAGAGGTGTACAAACAAAGGGTGGGAGGTGAGGGGTCGATTGGACGAATTGGAGCACATGTGTTCTAAATGCGGTTTAGGCGAATAAATATATCACGGACAAAGCAGACGGACAAATCTGTTTTTCTCCTAACCCCTGCACAAGGGATTGTACAGCTCACTCCCCCCTTTCTCTACGATAGAGGGATTGGAGCGAGTTATTCCTTTTGACTAACTGCTGCATATATTTGCAATGTACAATGTATTATTGTACTTCGAAAAATACTAGACCTGTTCATGTATACTTTCATACGAAACTGTTCGAAATGCATTAAAAATCTTGCTAATTTATTATTACCCCCTGTATTTTTTTTAGAATTGCTGAAAACGAACATGATGCTTGAAAAATTCTCATATGATTTAAAATTTCACTGTCGCATATCAAACAATAGAGTATTCTTCCAAATTCAAATACGTTTTCCTATTGAAAACCGTGAATTTTGTAAGCATGCTCTATAAGCATAGAAAACTCAATGGTTTGCATCTCATCCCACAGAAATCCATTTCATTCTCCTTCAGTGTCCTATACCAAAGACGATGATTATCGTTGTAAAACTTGACAAGTACATATGTTAATTTCAAAGCCAGCTGTGAAAAAAATTAGGATTATGGGAATATATTTCGTAATTATTTTCAACACTAACACTTTACTATTAAAGGAAAACACCAATTAATAATTATATATATACATTATATATACTAATATAAAACAAATATATTTTATATAATGAAACATAATTTTAATATTTTTAATAGCAGAACTGAAATATTACACTATTAAAATTTATTATTAGTTTTTACCACTTATTGGTGAAAGTATGGTATTTTTTAAAAGATGGTTAAACACCGAACCAGATTTTCGTTCAACCTCCTAGCCAATCACTTGCTGCGAGAGAAGTCACGTGTGGCAAACATCCGTTGCGATTCTTTACCGATATTCACCAGTTTTTTTACGTGCCAAGGTCTCTCCAATCATCCAACAAGCTAAGATCATTCCAATTTATTAGTTTATGCTATGTATATCCTTTATTTTTGATAAATTACAATGATTTATATAATAATTTCTGTATATATGAAGTTGATGTTTTTTATCATTAACAGCTAAAATGCTTATGTTTGGCCTAATAAAAATTCGTTATGATTTCGCTTGGTTGCTACCTTTTCGTAATTAATAAAAATTATGTGTACTCTCTGTATATGAAATGGGGTAGATGTGGCTTCAATAGCAGCCGAGATAAGTAATGGGGGCTGCGGAACTCTCCGATACGCCCCTGATAGGTAGCATGTGAAAGTCAAGTTTTTATATTGTTATACAGTGTCCGGGAAATTTTGGCCATATTTGGTTTAACCTACAACAGTATATTTGGTTCAAGCTGGAACCATGAATTTGGTTCAATGTTGCCTTATTCGTTATTGAAAGTATATCCATATTTTGGTTCAACCTCCGGCCAAGTATTGGTAACATAGCTGGAGCAAAAATGTGGTGAAACGTAGTTCTTAACAATGGATGAAGCTGGAAAATCACCACATTTTGGTTCAACCCTGAACTATTATTTTTAACAGTATAGTTATAAATAAAACAAGATGAAAGGCACGCTCTTTTCGATGACAAAAAAAAATTAAAAAGCTTGTTCTCCAAATGCAAGTCCACATTTTGTAAATAAGTTCATATCGTGTCGAAAAGTGACGATGGTCATCGTCAGAGATTATTAAAAAAAAAATTCTTCATTTGACTCACTTGTCAATTTCGAACACCAGTAGCTGTACTTCAGTTTTACTTGAACTCATTATCGGAATACATCTTTTTGATATAAATTACAAGGCTGAAATCTCTCGACACCCCGAAAGCACTTACCGGTGTAATTATTGCTCATACTATATCATTAGCCGCGGAAAGAATAATGCGAGAACAGCTGGGCTCGAAGTCCATTATGCCATATTTTAACCTCCTCGTGAATTAGAAGTTACTTCCGCAACCAATACTTTACTCAGCAAATAATTATTGACAAGTCGCCGTCCCTGTCTATACGAAGACCACACACACACACACACACGCAGTTTAACCACCCTAACACCTAAGCTATTAGCCCTGCCACTAATTCTCTTATTAAATCCAAATAGATCAAGAGCAGGTGCTGCTTCCGACTTGAATTCCATCTATAAATCAACAAAGGCTTGAACTCACTACACCTAATTTGGGGCCTTGTGTACAGGATTCCCCCTACTTCTCCAGCGTTTAATATCTTTTTGAGATATGACGATCTTGGCATGGGTGTCGCGTTTCTTGGTCCATAAATTTTTTCCAGCATAAATTTCTTTTATCGCTACTTCGTTGTCACATTTACAGCTTCACGTTCCCTCGATCGTTGTCTGTATTATTAGCTAAGTAAAGATTAAGTTCTTATTCATCAGATACCTAATAAAATATCTATTATTTGCTACAATGCAGTTGGGCTTGATTTGTTGTGTCTGCGATAGTAGCGCGACACTTCGAAATCAACTGTGAAGTTCGGACTTGATAACGTATATACGAAGGTGGAAAACATAATGCTTATGACATGTAAACAATCCCATCTTATTACGTAACAGAATTTTTAAAAAAAAAGGAATAAAAAAAGGGGGTGGGGTCTGTAGTGAAAATACCCCCTTTCTCCCATGATTTACTGTAATACTCCCAAAGCAATTATTCTTGTGGTTTGTCGCTAACCCCTTTCTCCCCGATTTATGCTTTTAAGGGAGGGTTGAAATCTGTATGGGTCCTACAGTTTGAGGGTTATGGCGAAGGATATTTATATAGGGGCAGAAACCCTTTTTGTGCTTTAGTCCACCGCAAGCTTTTCCACCGCGTGCTTTAGAAGAGCTATTCTCCCAGCAAAGAGCTTTTCAGCTGCAGATTTGTAACACAGAACATTCATTCTTTCTTCCAGAACGCAAGAAATGTGGGTAAATTGATACATTGGATACAACAGTGGTGTTTTGCGATACGAACGCCATTGTGATACGGGAAAATGTGAGCCGTTTCGTGGAATTTTACCATGTTTATGCGCAAATTTAATATACTTGGTGTGCTAACAGAATTTTGTGGTGTATCATCCTCTGAAATTCATCAGTGCACCTGCTTACTTTGTACTGTTGTCCCGCCATTACGCAGTGAGGATGCTTACAGTTTCTGTGGATTATTCGAGGTATATATTCATTCAGAATAGAACACAGTGTACACTTTTCATTTATAATTGCCACGTCCTTGTAAAAATGTTGGTTTTTTTTTTGGTTTTTTTACGCCAAGTGTTTACTTTAAGAAAAAAAAACCTCGCAAATTTGTGAGTAAAATGGTGCAAACGTGATGACATAAAATGAAACTGACGAAATTATAGCAACACAAGGTGAGAACTGACAAATTTCCATCCGTGCTCCTATTTTTACATGATATTTTGTACTGATAAAATGTCCGTGCAGCCCTTCGTTAACTGATCTTTTCATGCATTGTGTTACGTATGAAAAATTATATCATCGCACGTATGCTGTCACAGTTCTGTCAACAATAGTATCATTAAAAATACGAATGGGATCACGATACAGTGAGTACTGGGATAGAAAGTGTGTACAGTAAGATGCTGTATCATCGTTTTAAACATGCGGAGATACGTACAGACCATGCTTAAATGGATCGGAAACCATTAAATATATTAGAAAATAATTATATGTGTCGAGAGCTAAATTCGATCGTACGTTGAAGGTGGAAACTGCTTGCGGTCATTTCATTGGTCAGGGGGGCCTAAACCAATGACATTAAATTCGTTTACTTACGGATTCTCTTCTTAAACGCCGAGCCCAATCCGTGTCAACATAATCAATATGCGGTATTTCCGATGAAATGTCTACCTATACAGATGACAGCGGGTGTTGGCTTTTATAAACAGTGATGAAAAAAACCGTAAATGGTTTTTACGCTACTCTAGAGCTATGGGAAAAATGGAGTAGGGTAGAGGGAGAAGCGACCTACGAAGTTTTATTATTTAATGCCTCTTTACACGCGAAGAAAGACGTGCGGAAGAACATAAAGAGCCGTTTTACTATGATCTTAACATTACCTGTCGTGATTTACGTAGCACACGGCGTTTAATTGGTGATATAATTGACTGCCGACCGAACTGTTGAGGCGTCGGAGATGTTGTACTGGGGCATATAACAAAAGTACACCACGTGGGTACCCGAGGCAGATTTATGTACGGAATTACTGCTCCTTCATCAAAAAAGGTGCGTTCAACAAGTATCTTTTGCCGAATGGGAATAAAAAGACATAAACACGCAATTAGTTACACTGATTCTACACTTTGAGTCATGAAGGATGATGTGTGTTTAACTATGATGACATTTCTGGTCTTAGTATGAAAGCTGTGCTTCTGGTTGTCATTAAAACTAATATTGGTATAGGTAGTAGCTAATGTGAGGGCTCTAGCTGAAGCTATAAAAGTCCTGACGAGGGTTGCTCTGCGATTGCATACAGGGTGTTCGAAAATTCGAATGTGGATTACCACTATCGCATGGTTTTACCAGTAGGGAGGGGTTGATGGTGGCAGCATGGGGACAAATGTTTCGTTAAAGTAGTGGTATATTTACATTGTTTCGGTCTCATGCTGTGCTATATTTTTCTAAGAATTTTTGAATTTTTATATTTTTTAGAAAGGGTGCTGATAGAAAAGTAAAGGCTCTTAAACGCCAACTGTTCAATAACAAATTTAAAAAGATTTAGAATATCGGAAAGTGCAAATAAATAGATAGCTCTGTGTTATACTCCAATTGATGGCTTGGGTAGAAATTTAAAATTAATCAATTTCGCTTGTATGAAATGGGCAATTAAGAATTTACTCAATACATACGTTATAAATTTGCGATAATTCAATAATTTATGCTATGTAACTGCAGTTGAATCTTTATTTAACGAACGTTTATTTTGCTATATTTTTTATTGGGCGCTGAATTATATACCAAAGCTTCACTCGAATCACCGATCTTTGGGTTTCTGTCCTAATACTTTGACCACTAAACTCTTATGGTAAAAAAAAAAAAGGATTCCAGCTTGAATCTAAAAATTGTTGAGTGTCAGAAATTGAGTGCCGTAATTGATACCTCTACCACCCCCCACCCCCGTTCGTTAAAAGTTATCAGTTTCACCTTTTTACTGACATATTCGGATTAAATATTCGGCCCCCAAAATGCGTTTTGGTTGTTTATAGTTTATATTGATTTTTTAAAGTAAGTAATCGTATATTTAATAAATTTTATATTTTGACAGTATTAATGATATCTACGTGTTTGAGGGACTGAAGAAAGCGTGCCTTTAAATATTAAGTATAATTAAATATACAATTTTAATATTATTGTTAAATATATTAACTGCGCAGAAATGTCAATTCGACTAGGAAAAGAAATCAAGCGAATCATTGGATTTTCCATTTTCCATTGTCATCATTAATACAATTTAAAAGAAATCAAGCGAATTATTGGATTTTCCATTGTCATCATTAATACAGTTTTGTTAATGAAAATGAATTTTCATATATTATTTCCTGGGTATATCCTTTATGTAAATTTATTATAAAATAACATTAAAATGAACTCACATACACCATTCGTATTTATCAACACACACATACACACATTTATACGTAAATTATCTTTCCTTTTCCAAAATTAGTTCTAATTTTACTAAATTTACAAATAAATAACGTCAAATTACTCGTAATTTTATCATGCAATTTAGATATATATTTGCAGGATCGGGGTAGTTGGAAATCAGTTGGCTGGTCGGTTGATTGTATTTTTATGGCGCAAGAACAACATTGGTCCTTCTGCGCCAAGCAAGGTCGGAAATTATCAACGTCTTTACAAGTGTAAAAACCAAAGTTTCAAATCAATCCATACATGGTTGGTTGGTCGGTCGATTGGATTTCTATGAAGTAAGGATGGTAAAGGTCGGTCTTCACGAAAGAAGGTAAATATTTACACAAGATTTTCATGCATGTTTTTATCACGATACGAAGTAGATTTTGCATACAGGTAAGAAACTTAATATACGTAAAAAAATTTAATAAATGTAATAAAATATACTAAAAACGAGTGTCGAAGGACATAAGATACGGGTGTAAAAACCAATATTAGATAAGAAATTAAAAATAATTGCATTATTAAAATTATCGCAGCAAATGGCATGACGGTTAAAATCCTTTTGGTTAAAAGCTAATGACCGCTGTTAGTGAAGGCTTTACAGGTAGATAAAGCATAGAAAGCGTTTAAAGGTTCATTGCACGTGGTACACACATATTCTCCCTTCAACAGATGTTAGTGGAAGAAGCGTTTATGTCCGCTACGAAATTTAGTGAGGACCAGCTCTATCAATAGACTCTATATATCACAAATGGCTTTCTAAATCAATGAAGAGGAAAACAAAATTATTGTATGTTTACTTTTATCCCATTCTGCATATTGCACAGCTTTACATTCATTTGCTAAAATTTTCCTTGAAATAACGTGTTTACATATGCATCTAAATCAGGGGTTCTCAACCGGGGGGGGGGATTTTACGGTTTCAAAGAGGTGGGAGAGGGGATTACAGACTCCAATTGGTAGATTAAAAAAATCATATTGATGCTGCTTCGTAAAACGAATCTTAGAAGTGATTGTTTGGCTTTTTTATGGCGCAAGAGCATCTGGGCTATCTTAGAAGTGAGAAACGACACACTGCGATATGGCGAGAAAGGTATGTGGATAAAAAAATTTGAAATAAACTGATATCAAAAGAATCTACTCCTGTCCTTAAAACATACTTCTTGGAGCACAATATTGTCATGGAATATATTTTATGTGCATATTAAAATATGTCATAATATCATCATCATATTCAACCATTATCTATCCACTGCTGGATGAAGGTCTCTCCAAATGCTTTCCACACAAGTCTATCCTGGGCCATTCGTTTCCACGTCACCCCAACCTCTTTTCTTATTTCATCCACCCATCTAGTTTGAGGACGTTTTCTAGGTCTTCGGTGGTCTCTTGGAATCCAGTTCAGAATTTCTGTTGTCCATCGTTGATCAGTTCTTCTTGCAATATGCCCAGCCCATCGCCATTTCAGCCCTTTTACTTTAACAATGATGTCCTCTACTCTAGTTTGCTCTCTCACCCAAGTGTTCCTTTTTCGATCTCTCCTAGTTATTCCAAGCATGCACCTCTCCATGCTCCTTTGCGTTGTCTGTAACTTTCGTATTGCTCCAACTGTTAGACTCCATGTCTCTGATCCATAAGAGAGGACTGGCAATACACACTGGTTGAAGACCTTTCTTTTTAGACACAAAGGCAATTTCCCCTTCAGGATAAAACTGTTTCTTCCAAATGCACTCCAGCCAAGTTTAATACATCTGTTGAGTTCTTTCATAATGTTGCCACCACGAAATCAGTTGGCCGGGTTGCAAATATATGAATCAGCAATTTCTAGCTCAATGTTGTCAACTTGTATTTTTGTTTCCTCTACGAAATTATTGAACATGATCTTAGTTTTTTGTAGGTTCATCTTGAGTCCAACTTCTTTACTTCTAGTTGAGAGCTCCTGTACCATGTCTTGGAGTTCTGATGGGTTCGTTGAAAAAATAACAATGTCATCAGCAAACCGCAAATGATTTAAATATTCACCATTTATTTTTATTCCCTTGTTATTCCAATTTATCAGCTGAAAAATCATCTGTAAAGCTGAAGTAAAAAGTTTTGGAGAAATGGTATCTCCCTGCCTCACCCCTTTGCCAAGTTTGATAGTTTTGGTATCTTTATGTAACCGAAATTTTGCACTTGCATTTTTATACACACGTTTCACCATGTCAATGTACACATCCTCAATGTCTGTTGATCTTAAAGAGTTGATGACTGCTGATGTTTTAATAGAGTCAAAGGCCTTCTCATAGTCAATAAATGCAACACACAATGGAAGTTCATATTCATGTGTTCTTTCAATTAATTCTCTTAATACTTGAATATGGTCCACTGTACTGAATCCACTTCGAAATCCAGCTTGTTCTCTTGGTTGAGCTGCATCTAATTTTTTCTGCAGGCGATGTGTTAGCACTTTTGTGAAGATTTTATAAATAGCAGGTAACAAGCTAATTGGTCGGTAATTTTTCAAATCCTCTTTATCACCTTTTTTATGCAAAAGAATTACTGTTGCAGAATCCCATTGGTTTGGTATGTTACCGCTGTTAAGACATTTGGTAAAGAATTTTGCAAGTATGTCTTCTACATATTCTCCAGCTTCTTTTAGGATATCTAATGTAATACCATCATCGCCAGGGGCTCTTCCTTTCTTCATACTTTTTATTGCAAATGAAACTTCTTCTTTTAAGATTTTAGGAGCTGTTCCTTCGACTATTTCAGTGTCTTCGTTTAATCCACTGTTACTTTCATATAGTTTTTTGTAGAATTCTTCAACTCTTCTAAGTATTTCTTCCCTATTTCTTGTTACGGTGCCATCCTCTCCTTTTAATGCAATGATGTGTTTCTTCCCAACAGATAAACTTCCTTTAACAACCCTAAGGCTCTTGTTATTTTCAATGGCCTTCCTTACTAACTCACAATTGAATTTTCTTATGTCTTCTTTCATGCTTTTGCGCAGAGTTTTACAAAGTTCTATGTACTCAATCCTGGAACTGGTATTTCGATTGTCCACCTTCATATCTCTTCGCCTTTTCATGAGCTGTTTCGTCTTCTCAGATAATTTGCTATTGTGCTTTTTACAGGTTACACCACCAATTTCCCCAGCAGTTTCAACTATTGTCTTAACAATGTTTTCATTTGCTTCTGAGATATCACTTTCATCAATAAGTCCTTCCAGTGCAGAAAAGCGATTTTTTAATTCCAACTTGAATGCCTCGGTATTTTCTTTTAATTTCTTTAAATCCACCCTCTTACTTACTTGTTTCCTAATGAGCTTCTGTCGTTCTAATTTAGTATTTAAGTGCACTTTACATCTCACCATTCGATGATCACTTCCAGTATTAAATCTGTTCAGTACACTGCAATCTTCAATAATTGATTTCTTGTTTGCCAGGATATAGTCAATTTCACTAGTTCCCCCATTTGGGTGTTTCCATGTCCATTTTCTTTGCGGTTTCTTCTTAAAAAATGAATTCATGATGCTAAGGTTTTCAGCTTCTGCAAATTCGATGAGTTGATCGCCACGTTCATTCCTTTCCCCATATCCGTATTTACCAACCGATGTCTCTCCTTGTTCCTGTTGTCCAATTCTTGCATTGAAATCCCCCATGATGAGCTTGATATGTTGTTTCCCTTTGGTGTGTAACTCTTTGATTTCTTCATAAAATTCTTCAACCTCTTCGTCGGTATGGCTTGATGTTGGTGCATATACCTGTACTATTTGAAGTTGGTATCGCTGGGTTAGTTGAACAACGAGCCTCGCTGCTCGATCTGATGTACTTTCAACTTCCAGAAGACAGTCTTTAATTCTTTTGTTGATTAAGAAGCCAACACCACTTGTTCTTCCAGTTTCCGTTCCTCTATAATAAAACAAATGTCCACTTTTAAGTTCCACCAACTCTTCACCTTTTCTTCTAACTTCACTGAGTCCTACAATGTCCCATTTGATCTTGTCAAGTTCTTCTTCCAATTCCTGAAGTTTTGCTTCAGAAGCAAGGGATCGTCCATTAAACGTAGCCAAGGTCAATAACAAACGGCAGCCTGGGCCATTCCAGTGATTCTTAGCACCCCCTGCTTTCATGCCACACTGACCGCTGCCTTGATCAGGAGCACTCCAGCACCTGGAGACTAGGGGCCATGGTTTCTGGTGTGTCAACATAATGGAGGAATTAGCCATAATTTCACCACGCTGGCTAGACGGGTTGGTGAATTAGCCCTCCCCTTCCGCCTTTCTATCCGTGCAGCAAATATTAATTTGCCACATAAATAGAAAGCTCAGCCTGCACCACTTGAAGGCGGGGTAGGACACTAGGTTACTGGCCTGGCCGGTTCCACACATCGTCACATACGTTCAGCGTGTGGGTCTCCTTCCAGTTAGATACCAGCAACCCTTTTGCAGGCTAAGGCGTCATAATATACGCATCTATATATAGGCCAACGTTTTTCAACCAAAAGCTGTGGAACCCTAATGTGCCAGTGAGATACTGGGGTGCTGTGGAGAAGTGGCCAGTAAGCTCTTGATTTTACGCACTCGGGGATGACTTCAAACAGTTCGTAAATGGGAAATTAGTATTAGTTCAATGGGACATTTTTAGACCAACGTGAAATAGATCGTAAAACGTAATTGGCAAATTGAGATTAGAAAACGCGAGTCAAAATTAGTAATGAATGATCTGTTGGCGGGGTCGCTGTCCATGAGCGCCGAAGAACTGCAGTGTATTTCACGTTAAATTTTAGTTCGCGTTAGAAATTTGCTTTTAAATGTGACATCTTTTGGTACACAAATTTTTCATATGGTATTTTAAACTTTAATGGCTACAAATATAAAGTTGCTTTTTGCGTGAATGAAAACCTCATCACGAAGTCATTTAAATAAGTCCACTTTTTCCTGAGTTGTCAATAAGCTTCTTATATAATAATAAAAAATATAATTTTTGTTAAATCAGATATCTGAAAAATTACATTGTTTTCCTTATAAATTCAAAGTTCTTATATGAAAAAGGAAGATATTAATAATGACAGATAACAATTTTTACGTGAGTATTCCGCCAACCAGAAATATCATTTAAAGCCATAAAGATAAAGAGGTTGAGAAACGGTGATACAGAACCTTAAATTTAGATAATATTGTCATTTTCAGTTCATTATTTTCCAATTAGTATTTTAATTGCTGAAAATTGCATTTATATTTGTAAAATTTTGCTCTTCTGTTTTTTTTATGGAAAAAAGCTATAAAATATATAACTATATTATTATTATTATTATTATTATTGTATATATTCATATATTTTAGATGATAACAATAGATAACATTTTGGTTATAAAGAAAACAATACGTATTAACTAAGCATGTCAATTGCTGAAATCTTAAGTGGCTAATGCCAAGTCACTTTCA
>QLNU02015360.1:290117381-290132669 GCA_006491805.2 Dysdera silvatica
GAAAGCAATGTAATTAAGAATTAGTACAATAAGTGTCATGATTTTCTATGTTTGGAATATCATGGGACGGTACAGTTGAGAATTAGTGTAACCAATGGCAGGAGTGGATTCAAATATAAAGAAAGAATAGGCGGGCTAAGTTTTAGAGTGGGTGTGCATATTATTTTATAGTGTCAAATGATAACTAAATTTTATAATTGAATGGTGTTGTCTTTTTGCAGAGGAATTCCAGCTTTAAATTTAACTTTGTTTTGCTGGAGTACTTTTACGAGTGAAAGAGAAAGGAACCATTAGAAACTGAATAACACCGCAAATTTAAATCTTAAAATCAACTTCAAACAATATTTTCAAAACGAAAAACAAAGGCTCGTAATTTTAAGATATTTCATATGAAATTTAAAATAATGTAGTGCTATGGATTTCTTCCATCGTTGCTGTATAATTTATGTGCAACGCCACATTTGTACGCATAATAAATATTGTATGATGTAATTTATAATTCCTGCGGTATAAATAGAATCCGGCTAGAGCAAAAAATTATAATAATTTATGTTGTAGTCACAGACCTTTAATATACTTCATCTTTTAAGAAATTGATTCAGTAAACGACAATAAAAATTAAACTGACATGGAAAAGTGCATGCAAATAGGAAATAGGATAAATGAAATGTTAAACATTCATAAAATAATTTAAAATGAAAGTACGCCCTTAGCTAGAACCTTCAATAACATGCATAAGACTTTCACATATATTATATTGTATACCATGTAATCTTAATGACCTTTATCATATAGCAGAATATAGATTAAGCTTAAAGTATTATTCTAGAACAGGGCTGGGGAGCCTTTTCATGTTGGAAGGCCGCATTGAGTTATAGTCGAAGAAGACCGCATTTAAGAAATTTAGATATGGGGGTGTAGCAATTTAAAATTATGAGGGCTCAAGTAGTTTTTTTTAACATATCGTGTGTTTTGGCGTTAAACGGAACAGTGTATTTTGCTACCCAATGGAGGAGGGGGGGGCTTGAGCCCCCTTTGCTATTCCATTGAGTAGATATATATAGAAGAAACCCCCGATTAATCGAACTCCGTTTAACCGAAATGGCCAACTGTACTTATTGTTATTTAGTAGATACTCGTTCAATGCTTTCGGTAAAACTGTTCATATTCGTTTTTTAATGTGCTCCGGCCTTAAGAGAGAAACCAGCGGTGTAGTGTGGGTTGCCAGCGCTCGGGGCAAGTTCAGTCTTGCGCCCGCTAAAACCAGTTAGCACCCCACTTTCACCAGTCCAATATTAAAATTTTGCGCTCGGGGCATTCGCCCCGGTGGCACGCCCTCAAGCTACGCCAATGAGAGAAATCAATATAAATGGTAGATATTGGGCATATAAAAATAGCCCCTCTGGTTTACTAATGCTTTAAATTGTGATGATCAGTTTGAGAAGATTATTTCGTTGGCACTTCTTTTATCTTTTGTAACTTAAATACGTTCATTTAAGATAATAATAAAAATAAACAAAATCATATTAATAAAAATAAAAGGAATTGGTTTACAAAATTTGGATTCATCCAAAAGGCCACACTAGGGACTCTAAAAGCCACATGCGGCCTAGCTGCAGGTTTCCCACCCCTGTTCTACGACTATAGAGGGAGATTTCAGCAATTTTTTATGAGTTTAGGGTAAAAAAAAATTATAAAAAGTGTTCAGTAACTTAGTTTGGGTAATATGGTACACTCTTGGCACTAGTTTATTTACGGAAATACGTATTGAATTAAAAATTTGATACATCCACTACGTCTAGGAAACCCCGTTCTTACGATCTGTTGGATACTTTAACAAGTCCTCGTAAGAGGGAACCCTCAGTTCAGTATTATAACTCAGGGCTTCGTCTCAGGAACCCTTTTCACATCATAAGACGTACCAAAGTGGGTTGAAAGAGTCAAAATATGTATACGTCGTAAGAGAACAAAACTGATCGTAAATCAGATTCCCTTGTATTTTTCCACCGCTGGTTATAATGTTTTAAATTGCGGGCTGTAATCTCGGCAAGTTTTGCAACTTCATGCAACGCTCCTCCTCCCACCCGCCAACTGCCAATTAAAATACAGCGGTGGCATATATTGGTTTTATCAAAGCAATTACTTTTCTAATCCTTGTACACAACCCTGAGGAAGGTTTTACTACACTGATACTATAGGCAACTAGAAAAGGGAAAGCAGAAAATAAATTTAACTCGAAAAATTCCAATAGAATTCTCATTTTGTTGTTCATTAACGTAACTAAACCACAGTTATGCCCACTCGACAGTGCAGTATATTCACAAGCCTAATTGAGAAACTAGCGAACAATGGTATGTATATTTGATGACGAGCTGCTAGCGACCTGGAAGAACTGGTTTGAAAAGAATACGACTTTTTCTGTTACAGGAAATGGTGGACGGCAAGAACTGGAAAATTCAAGAGACACAGAAAACGTTGAAATAAAAAAGCCAAAACCCACATTAGTTTTATTTACATTACACCCTCTGTGTTTCACCTCTTTTACCTCTAATGTATATCTAATAGCCCAGAACTACGCTATTATTTTTTGGATCCATAGAGAGAGTTGCAAAATTCCCTAAACTAAACGGGATGAATAAATATGTTGGACATCATATCATAAGGTTATTTGTTTTTGGTTTTCTTTTCCAGCAACATTGAACAAATTATATTAAGAATACTTAAGGAAATAATTCACGGAATAAACATAAATACCTGTACATTTCCATCTGGGAATTTTATGTATTTTTGTTTTTATTTGGTAATTTTTGTAGCCTAGTGATTTTCTTCTTCCAAAATTCAGCTCGCTTGCTGAAAACCTGAAAGTGACAAAAGATTTGAAATTTCAACAATTAAGGAAAATGTAAATGCTATTTGATTACAGAAGCAGACAAACTCTTTGTCCCTTTCATACAGCAATAATTTAACAATTTCTCGAACAATAATGTTCGACTAAATTGACAAGATGTTTTTATGATCTGTTTCACCGTTAATTTTAATACGTGATATCCGTAATAGATACTGACATTTACGTCTGTTAATATGCGTAGAGATTGTTTCAGTTTATTAAATTAATTCACAAGATGAGTTAAATAATCATTTGTTCATGTTCTCATTAGGTTTTAAAGCCATTTATTATACTCGTTGGGGTCATATAATTTAAATCCCCATTTTAAACATACGCTTATGGCGGTTTCTATAGAACACGCTCACGAAAGTAGAAAACGAATCTAATTACATAGGGTATAACTCGTTATAGTATAAATTTCTTCGGAGATTTCAGTAAAATATCCTTCACCATTTTCCCAAAGAAAATATAACGTAAAACGTGGTATTTAAAAATGTTATATTTGCGCCAATAGGTTAAGATATTATTTCCGCTTATGCTTCTGATTGGCTTGAGAGGGATGTTGGGACTGAATTGCTGTTTATAATAATCTATACAGACGTTTTCAAACTTCTAAATTATTCCAAGTCAAAGCTATTCAAAGAAATATAATTGTAATTAAAAGGCTATTTTTTTCCAATGAACACTTTCACAGATTTTTTAAGGCAAATATTTATAAAATTTTTATCTAAAAATATTTTCCAGGAAAATTTTAAAAATGCCTATTCGTTTTCCTTGCTTTTAAACAGTGTAACTAAGGGTTACTGTTCAATGTTTAGAGACATATGCATATACTTATCTATCAAAGCGAAAAAAGCTATTAGATTACATGTAAATAATTGCTAAAAAAAACTACTTACACTTTCTAATAATTTGTCTTTCACCTAAAAACACTGAAATTTATAACATTTGATGTATTTTGTATACTGTTAGTAAATTTAGGATCCTAAAAATAGGAAATTGAACTTCCTGGTTAATAATCTGTCTATTTATTTATTATTAGTGATTTCTTTAGAGAATGCAAACAGGCGCCAAAAAAACGGGTTATCTTAAGTGCATAAAGTGTTGAAAAATTTGTTTTCTATATTAAACACACACACACATCTAGGCAACCAAGATAATGTGTGCATAATGGATCTTTCCGGGTTTCGCCACTTAAAACTAAGGGTGTGTTTTGTGATTTTACTCTCTAAGATTGTAGAACGGTCCTCTTAGATGAGACAGATGTCTTAACGTGATTTTCGAACAACGATAGGTTTGCAAACACAAGAAAAACTTACTAAAAACTCTCAAAGATAAAGCTTTTTTTTTTTTTCAGAATAATTACTATTGTACGTTCTTACATATTATGTTGGTGTTTTTATTTAACTAATCATACTAGAAATTAAATTGGTAATATAATATGTTTTTCATTAAATTTTAAGCATATTCAAAGTTGAATGTTATTGTATGCATGTTACTTGCACATATATCCACACAGAGTTTTCAAATTTTGAATTTGAAATTTAATATGTGACCCTGATATATTAAGCATTTTCACTAGTTTAAAGCCCTTATTATCTATCTATCTATCTATCTATCTATCTATCTATCTATCTATCTATCTATCTATCTATCTATCTATCTATCTATCTATCTGTCTGTCTGTCTGTCTGTCTGTCTAACAGAGGGGCGTAAATTAATTTACTGCATCATAATGATATGTACATAAAGTAAAGCAAGGATATTTCGACAGTATCTATGATATTATGTATACAACTTCTATACATAATATTCATGTTAAAAGTATGTATATATACTATTGTTTTTGTCTCAAAATGTGTATATTATAATAAAAAATAACAATGATAAAATATTAAAATAAAACACAATAATACATTAGTAACATAGTTTATGTATATAATGGAAAACGTGTATATAGTATATAGTAGCCAGAGAAGAAATAAATGATTTAGTAATACGGCCTCCCATCCTTTCCAGATAATACGAATTACTGTTAATACGAACAGATTTTCTGTCCTTCTTAGTGTTCGTCTCAACGAGGTTCGACTATATTACGCTTTTTGAAAACGGTTCTTTTCCGAAAATAACTTTTCTATCACAATTTTGAAATTAGTTTATATTATATATTCATATTATTTATTCGTATAATATATTTTAATATTTTTGACATTAGAGAAGCGTATATTGATATGTCTCATAATACATATCATGTATATAATGAAAATATTATAAATGAAACTGAAGAAACAACTTTCGTTTTTCAGTTTCATGAACCTTATTATCAAGTAACGTGATATGCAGTGAGAAAGGAAGTGTTAACAAGCCCAAGGCCGGGAGGTTACGTAGTTTGGTATTATCTTCCAAAAGATAATTATTATCTTTGTGTTATACAACAAAGGAACTATTATACTACGTTAGGTTTCGTTTAATTAGACACATAAGAAATTAATAGTATATACAGCGAATTTAAAATTAAATATTTACTCTAATTTTGGGTGGCAGGGCGCGCCCTGGTTACATAAAAAAAAACAGGGCTGATGCCCTGCTAGAACTGCACCCTTGGGCTCATAGAGCTCTTGATTAATTGCCAGCACTTTCTACGAGGTTTGTCATGGATGAACTTAGTATATTCGTTCCCTTACACACAGGAGAATTTATATCACCGAACTCGAACTTTGAATTCTTAAAATGTGGTCTAGGGAAATGAGGCAAAAATGCAACAGACTAAAATCAGTCAAAACCAGAGAAAATATTTTCGCAAAGAGCAAAATAATGTTCGACCGCGAGTCTTGTTCCCGACGTATTTGTCTTTGGGCCATTCAAGACCGTCTAAATCAAATCAAATTCATGGAAAAAGGGAGAGGTGGGTCAGGTTGGTAGCGGTGTATTTCTAGAGTGGGTATAACGAGTTTCAAACGATGTTTACGATTAAAACTACATTTGGGGGGGTCATTTATCAAAGAGCGAGCCTTTCTCTGTCTTTTGACATGCAAATGAAGGGATTCAGCTATATTTAGAACGGGCGAATCCTGTTTTCTAATTCATGTTGCTCGATCAGTCAATTCTTTGTCCCATTTTGAAAAAGAAAGCAGTTTTAAAAGATTGCTGCGAACGTTTATGGTGGTTTGATGATGAATGGAGCCAAGAAGAGCTCTTGCAGCCCGCAAGAAAATCACGTATACAGGGTTTAGAACTTCGGCCTTATAAAAATTAGGTTGTTTTTTTTGTGTTGTTATTGTTGCTGGTGGATTTTCTTTCTTCACAGAGTATGCGAGCAAAAATATTAGTATTTAATTGCTGTTTCACGGCCAAAAATATCATTTTTACTATAATGAGAAATACTCTTTCTAATTATGTTTATCTGGCGTTAGTGACTAGAAATTTACACGTATTTCCTGATATTGTGTCGCATCCTTTTACACACTTACAGAGCAAAAAGATGGATGTAATTTTTGTTAAACTCTTAGATTGAACATTACTAGTTATTAAGAATTGCGTTTCGATTGTGTTTTGTGATATGTGATGTTGTGTGTGATCCCTTCCTGTTCACTTTCCAGAATGCGTTACCACTAACACTTTACAGTTTTAGTGAGTTTCGAAAAAGCAAAAATGGACATGCAAGTGACATGCAATAGACAGACAAGTGACAATCAACAAACATGTAAGTGACACGCAACAGACATGCAAGTGACATGCAATAAAAGTGCAAGTGATATGCAATAGACATGCAAGAATACATCGAGTGGTTTAAATTTTTCAGATCATACTTATTAAAGCGTTCCAATTTATGGCAGGTCTCTAGTTATCCATTGGTAGCAATTCTTATCTTTAAATTATATAGTATATTACGTAGTATGTTATATAGTAATTTGTACTAATGTGTTGCCTGTTATGTGGTATATATGTAGTATGTGATATAGTATTTTATAATACTATTATACGCTGTCTATATATACGTTGTATATATATGTTGTCTATTATGTGGTATATATGTTGTCTATTATGTGGTATACATGTAGTATATTATAATTATGTAATATATATATTTAATGACTAATTTTCATCGTTATTGTTTGCTTATATTTACGGGTCGATCGCTACCCATGAAACTACAAGTATTAAAATTAATATTTTGTTCAATCGACGTTTTTACTCTTGTGCAGAAAAATTTCTTTTTGAAGTGACAATTCTTCGTTCGTCAGCAATCAAAAATTTAACCGGACTCTCAAAATAAACTCTCTATCTGTGTGGTATATGTAAAAATTTCATGGCGCTTATAAGTAACTCGTACAATAAATACGTTTCATTCAAGCGTATGTTCGTAAGCATCACGAAAAAGCAATTTATTTACTATTTTCTTGTGTCACTCTGTCTAGCTGTGCACATTTTATTCAAGTAGATTGTATTGGAAAGAGTATTTATTTGCACCGATATTTATTATCTTCAATTTTGACAATCTGAACTACCTGATAGCAAAGAAGGCAACAGTGTATCATTCCACAGTATTTATGGAAGCCTTCATTGTTAATAAGCCCACATAGAGCTCGTAAATCCATTAATGTACAATCCTCTATAGACAAAAATGTACTGTATTTTCAAGATGAAAAAATTCCCGATCCGTCGTGTGTGGGGTTGGTTTTTTTTTTTTTTTGGTTTTTTTTTCCAGTTGGGTTACGTGCTGGTATTCCGTATGGAGGAGGCAGTGCTACTCTCCAAATTCTCTGGCCAACCTCTAATGTATGACCAGGCAATGCAAGGGAATCCGTAGGGAAACGCTACCAGGAGAAATTCCACCTCCAGAAAGAATTTCATAAACTCAATTCCCCTATGCGGTATTTATTGTGAGAGTGGGATGACACAGCAACGCAGGTCCATTTCATCCGCCGGATATCTTCGGAATGTGATTTCGTCAAGAATTTTCCTGTACAAGTCTAACTTTCAACTAGCGAATGAAAATAGTACATCTGTCCCCATTTGTGATATCCGCGGATGCTCTTTGTGCGTTTGGCCGTTTGCTTCTTCTTTGTGCGCATGCTCATTTCGTGTAAGAATGTGACAGGACATGGGATTTACTTTGGCGTGGTCTTCTGTGGCTATTTTCATAGGTTGATGTAACACCATTGGCGTACGCAGGGGGGGTGTTGATGAGGGTTGTAACCCACCATTGCAATGAAATTTTGTATATTTAATATAGGAATATGTGAGTTGTAGCTCCATAACCCACTTACGAACTTTTTGCTCACGCTTATGTGTAACACTGAAACGTACACGTAGTCCAACGAGTTATAAACACAACAATGCGCAGTGGCTAGAGAAGGAAAGCAGACAGACAATGGTTCCAGGACATCAGGTGAAACATACCGTTAAAAGTAAGTCCAGTAGCCATAGTTACCAATCTGAGGAGGGAAACGTCATCTTGTTTTCATGGCGTTCCCATCTTCATAAATTCTTCCCTGCAGTGTCTTTTGGGACATGACATTGACATTATTATAGTCATCGTCACTTACAGGTTTTGATGACACAGAACAACACCACAAACATCGTCATAACAGCGATTTATTACTTAATTATCAGCATATTAGGTAAACAATGTAAGAAGTTTAAAAAACGCGAAAATATAATTCAACAATAATGTGTTCCATATTTATAACATGCACTTCAATGATCTACTGATCATGTTTGCTGCCTTCACATCCGTTGGGTTTGGGATGGACTCGAAAGAAAGCTTTGTTTGTTGTAAAAGTACCATGAGGTGGTGACAGTCGCTTATTATATTGCCCCTGTGTCAAAACGACTGACAATTATCTGTCTTTATCTGGCAATCTGAAAACTATCAGACACCAAAATGGTTAGTGAGAACCAAAAATGATGAATATTCGAATAAAAAAAAAAATAAAACGTTGAAGCCAATGCAACACATATATGCACTTGTAATCGACAGAATGGAATGTCATAGGAAAACCCTTTTATTTTTTCATGTTTCTACCACAGAACGCTTTTAACACTTTAGCAATTCGAATGCTGAACAACTCCATCTGGTCTATGGTAGTCTATTGCGCATGTAGTCTAGTGGTTGTGATCTTATTTACTGTTTTTCAAACTTTGATTATTCATGGACCACTTTAATCCTGACTAAGTAATTACATAACAATTACGTGACAATTACATAAGTTATTTATCACCGATCACCGTCAAGAGGGAGGGTTAGAGACCAACCACGGGAAGAAAAAAAAATTGAAAAGCATATTGTCTAAAATATCTTGCAAACGAATTCGTAGGTCACCACTGATCACCAGTGATCTACAAGCAACTCTCTGAGGAACACTAGTCTAGTGCATGTAGTGCTAGTTCATGTGTATTTGTGTGGTGTTTAACACGGTTTGTTTACAAAATTGAATTGCAAAAGGGGCATTATAACCCACCCCTGCGTACGCCAGTGATTCTCGTGTCTTTTAAAAACCAAATGCGATCGTTTTAAGAATAAACTGACAAAGTGTAAACTTTTTATCTATTTATTTCGTACCGTGCTACATTAAGAAGAAAATTAAAGTAGGAGCATGTCATGTTCGAAAACGCCCGTTCACTTTATTGAATTGTTAGAGTAAATACTTTAAAAATTCGCCTTATAAATGTTATTATTCGGAAAACATAAGTCTTTTCTTATAGATATATGAAATAAGGGTAGTACTCCTGCATTTTTTTTTACATAATTTCAGTATTTATTATCACCCACTATCGGTGCTTCAAGTACTGTTGGCAGATGCCGTAACAGCTGAGAATGCGAGATTGGCGACTCCCTAATTGAGCATTAATTTCAGGAGAATTTGTGATATGACCACATATTTTAATATCATTTAGAAACCTATGAATATTAAAGTAACAATAGCAAGCAGTTGATAGCGCGAAAAACAATTTCAGTTGCATTTAAAACTTTCACACCATAATTCCAGTCGCATCGATAGAAACCTGAATATGTTAGAAATACTTAAGATATAAAATTCCACAAAAATTGTATTGTTTGTGTGTTTATAACCAAGATTATTCTTCAGGGGGTCGATTTTCGATTACAGATGGTATGAACCTTCGACCCCTAGGGTATATAATTCCAGGCTACAAATCCATAAAGGAAACCCCCAACCTTCGATATCCCTTGTATTCGAACTGGGTATTCTGCACGATATCCATAGAAAGTAAACTTTTTCAATAATCTTGAAGTGCCCTTCATTTTCAAAACAGTAAATGATAGCCTGGGGTGCTAAAAGAGCGTGCTTTGCTAGCAATAAAATATTATTTTTCAAAGTATAAGAGAAATATATTGATGTGATGTCCTTTTAAAAAAATTCTATAATTTCTTTTGTGGAACTTAAGTTTTAAGAGGTGAAATATTTATTTTATCTAAAAATGATGCCGGAACTTATATTCTAATTTTGCCTCATTTACTATCACTTAACGTTTGAATCGAAGGAGAGCCTTGCTCTTATTAGGCAAATTTTTAATTCCTCATTCGCAGTAATTGTAGATAGTTTCCAGAAAAATGAAATTAACCACAGAATTAATAAGGAATAGATAAGAAAATTAAGATAAATTAATTCCCCAAACTTTTAAATGAACGCCCATTTCTCATCTATGATTCTAATCTCGAGTTTGAGATTTTAATAATGTTCCAGACGGCTTCGAAATCTAGACAGTGTCTATCCCGTCATAGTCCAGACATGCAAGAATAAATTGGGACTATTTAAGATGACCAGAAGTTAACCGCCAGCTATTGAAAATCAAAAATTTCTATTATGCCATGACAGATAAGACAGTTTTAACAGAAAACATACAGATGGCGTTATTTTCCATAAATTATAAATATAATGACTTGGAATTTTATTGCACATAAATTTATGATTTTACATATATTTAGTGATTAGTTATATTGGTTATTGATTTTGCTTCTCGTATTTCTCTTTCTCCCATAGGATCCAAGAAACATCTGCGTTACAAATGATGTATTTCATGAAAGCGCCGTTATAGGGGATTTCTATTACGGAACTATACAGCAAAGTGGACGTCATGCACGGTACACATATTCCCCAATATTCATTTATACTTTCAGTATATCACGAATTTCGCTAATATTTCTGACGCTACAATCACTGAAGGACATGGGCCTCCATAACGATCGTTACGCACTCTTTTTTCTCATCACAGTCCGATTAGTTATGTCCATTTCATCATCAAAATCAAATGATTCGCGACGGAGAAAAAGCGCAATGCACATTGAAATCATCAGAATCCCAAATCAATTCAATATCTTGTCAATATCACTATATTTTTAATTATATTAAATATACGTTATTTAAATAAAATCCACGTAATGTATGATGAATCTGGTGGTTCCCAAACTCCGGAAATGCCATCAATTCCAGCTACATAAACTGTCACGTGCTTATTATATTTTAGTTATGTAATTCGCATGATGGAGAATCAAAAACTACGTGTTTATCAGTCCGATGAATGGATTAAATCCTCGAGCATAGATTAGTTTTAATCGGACAAGCCGATTACAGACATATGTCTTAAATTTACATAATCCAAGGGATTAACTATGTTCTGATAATTATCCTAAAATTAATCCTGTTACCATGAAGGATGAAAAAAAAAAAAAAGCAAAATCTCTCAACATCGATTTAAGCAAAGCGAAACAAACGTTCAATAGTGTAACGCTGTGTGATTCATAATGTAACAGATTAAGTTGTACTTATAGGCAACAAAAATATCTGAAAAGACATGTCAATTCGCATATCAATCTGGCACATGTGTTCAATGCATGTCAGTTCTATAATTTTACGAATAGATGCTTTGTCGATTTCATTTTCATTCGTGGGACTTTGGAGCTGCGGTTTGTTTGTATTTTTATGGCGCAAGGGCGCCGCAGGTATCAAACTGTGGTGGAAACCCTACAGTTTTCTAAGGAACCCGAATCTCTGATGCGAAGGGAACCCAACTACGGTGGGCAGAAAAACGGTACGCCTTCTACGATGCCATTAGGATTCGAACCCGGGTCACACGTGCATTCAATGCATGTAATTTCTATAATTTTACGAATAGACGCTTTGTCTATTTCATTTTCATCCGTGGGACTTTGGAGCTGCGGTTTGTTTGAATTTTTATGACGCAAGGGCAGCGCAGGGGTCAAGCTGTGGCGGAACCCTACAGTTTTCCAAGGAACCCGAATCTCTGCTGCTAAGGGAACGCAACTACAGTGGGCAGAAGAACGGTACGCCTTTTACGATATTATTAGGATTCGAACCCGCGCCAATGGGAATGCGTTATCATTACGCCGTCGTAGCGCAGTGGACCTACATTTTTCCGAGGAATCCGAACTTCTTAAGACCTAGGAAACCTAGAGAAGGTTTTCGCTATTTTCCCGGACCGCAGAAAGTAGTTAATAAGCATTATTATTTTTTTTTTATATTGTTGGGAGTTGAACCCCGATTAACGGTACGTAACGTGAACTCGTCGCCATTGCACTACGGTACGTAGCGCTAAAGTGAAATAATTATTTTACATTCGCGTTCAGTAAAATTTTATATATGCTTTATAAATAACCAGTGCGGGATTAACGCGTGGGTTTTACGGGCTGAAGATCAGATGCCTCCGCCAGCTAGAGGGCCTCCAGAGATTAGTGCATTTTTTTTTTAATGAATGCTACGTGTTCTCTTGTAGGGTTCTTCTATTGGGATCTATTACTACTTCTATTACTATATCTATTATCTACTAGGATCTATTATTGTTACCAAATTGCACAGAGCAAATATTTGAAATTTGTTTTTAACTTTCTAAAAATAAATTTGATTTTACTTAAACGATGTTACAACTGATTTTCTTATTGTCACTTTCAGAAGTCTCCCCCTACAGCTTTTTTCCCCCTCCTTAGAAACTATTTTACCGGGACCTTCACAATACCAGTAGCCCAGGAGGCCCCAAAAATTTTAATCCGCCACTGTAAATAGCAGTAATAAAGATAGCCGAAATGTGATGAAAGCTGAAAATTACTGAGAACACGTTTGAGCGCCCCTCAATTCTATATTTATTTTTATATACACGTTGACCATACTTTAGGGAAAAAGAATATAAATGTCCCAATCCGTTTTATTGCTTTTATATCCTTCTGATGCCCAAGAAAAATAACATTTTTTAAAACTTTTGTTTACACTTTTAGACGGAATGGGGATGCTAAAAAATTGTTTTTATGTTATTATTATTGTTTTGTTATTATTTAACCCATAATTCCATGTAGAATATTCTCCACATTGAGCCACGACTTTTTCTTTTAGTAGCAGTTTGAACGGATGTAGAGCTTTCTCTCTACGCGGGGAATCTGGAGGTTAAATGTTTAATGAAGAAAAGGGAAATTTCGATAGAAAACAAAAACGTTTATTCAAAAATGTTAATTAACAAGTAAGTTATACCATTAAGAGTTACATATATGTACTTAGCATTATAAAAATGTGTAATGCTTTATAAAGAAAGCAGTTATTCTCGAAACGCCTTAAAACATTACTTACAACTATAAGCATTACGTTCCTCTTCCCCTCCCATTTAAATAGCCTATATTTTAATTTATCATCTTCCTGCCGTTTCTTTTTTCTTTTACTTTATCTGTCTTTCTTTTCCTTATCTTTCATATGACAGAGAATGATGGACCTGAGTAGCTAAGATGCAACCTATTGACATTTTTTTTTATTTTTTTTTCAGTTTCAAAGCAGTGCTGACATTCTCTTGTATATTTCTTCTTCTGATCACGCTGGACGGCAAAAGTAACAATATCCTTAGAAACAAGAAATTGACAAATAAAAAACTAATAAAATTATATGGAAGTCGGTGCGTACATAGGAATATAATTGGAGATGATGGAACCTGAATCACAGAGAAATAAGCGACTGTTCCCCTCGGGTACTTCACGTGCGATACATTACATAAGGCTATAATTTGGAGTACAACGAAATGATCCCGAAGTTTGTTCATCCTTTCCCAGCGCCTCCAAAAAACGAATTTTCTGTTCTGTTGGCAAACGTACCAATGTGTCTAAAACTGGTTCTTCAGACACGTCAAAATCATTAGATACGCTGTAGCCCTCGAAATAAAACTTTGTGGTCGATTTCCACGACCCCCTTCCACAGGCGTAACTACGACATTTTTCTCGGGGGGCCATGGCCCCATAAATCTTATCGTTTTTTTAATCGATATTTCCAAACAACGCATTGATAATCCGTATTCCTAAAAAAACGTATCGATAAACCTGCTGCTTCCAAACGTCCCTAATTTCAAAGAATCAATTTTTAAGTACCTTTTTCTTGAACTATACGAGGGAACACATAACTTTCCCTTTTCGTAGTAGAGTTATGATTTATTCATTAACATACTAGCGTATGGCAGAAACTGACATTCATATTGGTTGATTAAATATTCAAAAAGAAAAGAATAATCGCAGGTACATAGGCGTAACTATGACAATTTTCTGGGGTGGGGAGCATGATTCTTTTTATATGAAAATAAGTTGTAAAAGCATATTTAGTATTATCCTCTCATATAATTTTATTTCTAAGCATTTGTGTAGGTGAAAGGGCGTAGCCGATGCCCCCCTCATAGAAACGCCCTGAAGTACGAAGCACCAAGTGACGTCAATCATCTTCATCAAATATTCTCTATTTTGCATTAATTCCTCTTCATATTGTTTTACAAGTATTTCTTGCACATTTCCTGATGCCGAACACTGTTTATAGGATATAAACTTCTCAGTAAAGCGAATATAAACAATAACTGTTCGTGTTTTCTAAGAGCCTCAGTTAATTTTATCCATTTGCAAAATCCACGATTTACACATACTTTTCATTTTGCTCACGTATGCCTCCTATCTAGAATTGCCTGCATATAACGCAATAGATTGTGTCTTCATTTATGTTATATTTAAGCAAGTTGTATGTGTATCATAATATTTAGCTGGAAAGGATCGCTATCTCTCAACTGACTCTTTGGATAATTGACTCAAGGCCGAGATGGATCATTCTTAAGAGTACCTAAATCTTGGAGTCATGTTCCTTCAGTGTCTTTAGTTTGGACATCATCACTCAAGCCATTAACAATCTCCCTTGAACCAATCTTTGATTTATAATTCACCTTTTTAAGAACTCTCTAGCATGACACCGATCTTTTACCTCCGTTCGGATCACCAGGTCCCGGGTTCTATTCCCCTATGTAGGCGCAAGACACTTTTTTCCTTTCAAATTTCATTAGTTTTCCAAGCAGTAAATTGAATTAAATAAATCCTATTTTTCTGAATGCGATGCATATTTGTTCACATTTTAAGA
>QLNU02015360.1:290138009-290177451 GCA_006491805.2 Dysdera silvatica
GCACCTTCAACTCCTACATGAAAATGACAGCCTTCTACACCTAGAAAACGACATTCCACTTCTTCGTATAATAATTAAAAAAAAACAAAAAAAAATTCCCATTTCTTCTCTCATGAAAGAGTATATGCCAATCAATAGGGAATTTTAGAATAATAAAAGTTTCAAAGAAAATTGAAGAACGACTAGCTCTTTAAAGCCGAGTGACATTGGAATTTGACTAAGGAAAATGAGAATCTAACCGACAATTTACACGACTGCCAAGCATTATACTCACCAACATGCTATTGTCTACCTACTTAGCACTTATAAACAAAGTTTTTAAATTATTAAACCATTATAGTTTGTGTCCCGTGGCGCTAAGACAGTCAAGATCATGCTGGGCTAAGCCCTACCGTTTTCCGAGGGCTTCGAACCTCTGTCACCAAAGAAATCAATCCCCGCACTACGGGTCATACGAAAGAACGACGAACGTTCGAAACTGTTTTAATTCAAACCTGGGGTATTTACACTGGAGACAAACACCTTGTCACTGCATCATCATTGGACATTACCTAACGATTTTTATATTTTTCTATATATTGCTATCTAATCAGAATGTAGTTGCTTCCATATACATGTTGACCAGGTTATTGTAGTTGTTGGGGAAGTGTCCGTGAAACAGACATAGTTACTTCTCTCTCTCAGACCATTACTTCGAAGCAGCTACATTAAGCGTTTTCTTGATAAATAACCAAGAAAATTCAATTACATTATCCACGTAATGAAATTAATGTACCGCCATGTGATAAAAAAAGATCGCTTTGTCAAAAATGCAAAACAAATTAGCGCTAACTATCAGTTGATAAGGTCAGCGAAATAGACCAGTTTATTAATATCGTTGCTAATGCCGAATCATGTTTATGGAATGGACGAGATGAGCTGCGAAATTCAGCCGATCCTTAATCAACTTTACTTGCTTAATTAGCAGCCTACTCCGAAGCTGTCGAATAATTTATCATACTCCATTAATCGCCAGAGTCGAAGCCGTTGCATGTTGTTTCTCCGTGTTGTCCGCTGTTCCCCCCCGAGTATCACAACGCTAGTTCCATACATGCCTTTCTGTAACGTCCTCGAAGTCACTGGTTCGGGTCTCGACTTCAATTCGGTATCAAATTAATCATTCGTCGGCCTAAACTGAATTAGTTAAAGCTCGAGGAGACGAGGTTATGGATTTCCACGAACGGTCATTAATTCTACTGAAGGATTTGTGCCTCCGGCATTGCTCAGCTACTGGTTTTTAAACCATTAGTTGCAGCAAACGCCATGTTCTTGACGAGCTTGATTACTGTACCTTAGAAACAGAATGCAAATGCGCTATTGCATGAATAATGCCGGGAGGACTAAACATTTAATGTTTAGGGATAAAGTGGGAAACGGTTACTCCATGATGGAAAGGTCATCTCGCGTATGCCGAAGCAGTAAGGAGGATGATCGGCTGGAAACATCACTTGATACTGACTTTGAGTGAAGTCGTCTACTATGGTGTCTTTCGTCCTCTCCGAACAACAGAGAGTTATTTGTCGCTGTTAACAACTTGACTGCTGATCATCGCATGGGCGAGAAATTTGTTTGTTTTTTGGTTTTACGGCTCAAAGACTACAGTGGTCATGCTGCGCCGGGACCTACTGTTTTCCGAGGAATCCGAACCTCTTAAGGCCTAGGGAACCAAACCCCGGACTACAGTGAGCAGTGCGATCTTTATGAGATCTCTGAGTAAGCGTTCTTTTTGCACTGCTGGGAGTCGAACCCGGATTAGCCGCGCAATAGGAGAACGCGTTACCACACTGCGCCACCGCAGGGCCGAATGGGCGAGAAATGCCGAGCAAAGTCGGGCGCGTGGTAAAAATACTGTTCGAGTCATTGTTGTATGTTTTAATAAGATGGGAAAAAGCAACACATATCTTATGTCTATAACAAATTATATCTAATGATGAACCCTTCATCAGGGGCGCAGCAAGGTCCACATATATTGAGTTTGAAATACACACTTTTCGTCATCTAAGAGCTCATCATAAGGCATACCATTTGAGAACCGCTTATAACGAGCAATTCTTTTATCAGCATTTAAATCTATGTTTAAAAACACTCTTACGAGTCGGTGCCCGAGAACTTCTTCTCACTTACACTTTTAGTTTTGAAACAGTTTTTACGGTATATTCATTCGCATATAAACGACATTCGCATTATTGTTATTCTTTACAGTTTAATTTCTCAGACATTTCTAGCGTGTTAGTGGAGAATCAAATTAAAGTTAAAGCCTGCTCCTAAAAACATTAAGTCCACTTATCATATTCTATGTCAGTAAGTCTTTCTCGGATGTTCTCCTCCCCCATTTCCATTATCGGCTACCACAAATGGATGCCGTACATGTAACTACATTGTTTTCCACAGCTTCATAAATTAAAAAATTTAAGGTTTATCCTCGCTATATCAAAAGTATTTACGGTATAAGAGAACAATTATAACTTACTTTGCTTTTTTAGCTAGTTATTTATAGCTTGGTCAAAGTAACCGTGTTAGATTTTCTTTTCATAATGGAACAATAATAATAATAATAATGTTTGTTTATCACAAGGGTTACATATTGCATACAGTCTTGAATTTCAATTTATGTGTAATAGCAAATTTCACAATGTAGAGAAAATACAATTTGCATTCCCCCGTAATGGATTTCTTAACCAGTTAAATTTTATGACCCCAAGGTCATAAAATTTAACCGGCTGAGGACCCTATTAATCCGCTGGCGCACAAACTCCGTTTAATAAGTATACAATTAATTTCTTTTTAAACAATTTTATATTATTAATATTTTTAAGATTATTTGGTAATTCATTCCAAAGCTTTATTCCCATATATTCAATTCCTTTCTGTACATTTCCGTTCTAATCTCTCGTAGCTTAATTTGGTTGCTTCTTCTTAAATTTCTATTGTTTTCGTGATATTGGATATCAATATTATCCAAATTTTTCCTTCTATTATCCTATATATAAATTGTTTTTTAAACCTGAAAGTGACGATGGATAAAATCTTGAGAAGTATGCAAGTTTTGTCGTATCAGCAACGTCTGTTTCAAGTTTTAGAAATTGATCGATTTGACCTTTTAGCAAGTTAGTGAAAAGAACCAGTAAAAATTGCTTCCATGTCCTGCGGACAGGAATACAACGAACCGTGTCCCCTTTTTTTCCTCGAGAAATGCAGGTGTGGCTAGCTTCTTTTACAAAAAACGGAAGGCACACAACAACGTCACTTGTGTTTTCGAATAGATACTCAAACCCCTTGTCCCTCTTTTTTCCGCCTTTATTTTCCGTAGGTTCCCCCTTTTTTTCCTTTGTCAGGGGAAGGGCCTCTAAAAAATCGCAGAAGGTGACTGACAATGACATGAGCACAGGCTATTGTCCAGTAAGATGGCATTTACAATGGGAAGAAGACACTCAACACTGCCTTTTTTACAACATGACCATTGCTGTCACTCGTGCTTACTAAGAATAGCTGTTTTCCTAAGAGGAAAAACCCAGCTTCAAGGATCGTTGAAGCATGGGTGTTCTTTAAGGACCTGTAGCGAAGAAAAATGTCCTTTATCTTGTTTGATACTTTCCGAGAAACTTGCCTTTTTTTAGAAGTTGAAATGCGTGTTCCCATGATTCAATAGTACATACAATAAGTCAAATTTTATGCCATTTTGGCTGAACCAGTTTGTTAAGTTTATTGAAGTTATAACAAGTAAATTTTACGCAGGTAAAAAAAAAGAAAAAATTCCCTTTATTTATTCATTTGAAACTGTGAAAGAGACAATGTGCTTTGTCCGCAGGTTCCTAATAAACTGCGTCTTTAAAGTCAAAATATTTCTTCACATAGAAAAAAACAATTTTTTTTTCTGCAATGTGTCACCTTTCAAGGGCATTCCACAGTTTATAAAAATTTTGTTGCCATTCTATTTAAAAAAATTCTTGCTCAAATTCACGGGATCAGAAAAGCGAAATCGTTTCTCAGAAACATAGCAAGTTCATTACTTTTAGTAAATTAAAGCGCCAAACATTTAAAAATATTCTAGTAATCAATTTCTTTTCCTGACATAAGTCAGAGATATAATATTGTAATAGTAATAAATATATATACAGGTATATTATATTTATAATTTATAATATACTTTTTAGGGTTTTCTTCGCTACGGCGTTATTCTGCACATTTATTAAAAATCGTACTTTCGTATACCCGTTAATATAATATAATATGTAAATTAGCATACTTAATCAATTACTATTATTTTTAAGATTTTAAAAGAGATCAATTTTTAATCATCACTCTTGTACTACTTCATCTTCGCCATTATGAAAATTTTCAACTTCCCAGAAGAGCAGTAAGTATGAGCTTTGTTTTCGATGCCAGATCAATCTGAAATTTACTTCATGTCTGTTTCATATAAAAAGCCTTATTTTTTAGGTGAACAAAAATTCTAGGATATTCGAATGTAAGAGTAAAAATAGAAATAAGGTACCAAAAGCACTAGGGAAGAAATTTACATACAAAAGTTAAACCCTTGTAAAATAGCAAACGAAAAAGATCACCCAATATTTCGGACGTGTCAGCAACAATCTTTCATTACTCCTGATGAAGGACTGTTGCTGACGAGTCCGAAAGCTTGGGTGATCTTTTTCATTTGCTATTTTACCAGTTTCTAACCCTTTGAATGTAAATGTGAAAATGACATGAGAAAGGAAAAAATTGATTCGTTACAGCCTTTGCTTCAAGTGGGTCATCTTATTCCTTCTATTTATTATATATATTATACATAAAATCAATCTAATCGAAATCAACTGCTCGTTATAATCGTATTCCAATGTGTATACACACGCTTTATGTTTATAAATGAAAAAAGATTCATTTTTCTAAACTTTAAGTCGACTGAAATGGGAGTAACTTTTTTTAATAAACAAAAGATATTAAAGAATAATTAGAGATGTTATTTTGTATTATCTTAAAGTTGTTAAAAGTAAAAATTTGTATCACCGTTTTTTACACGATAAATAAAGTTTAGCACTAATCTTCTTCCCCAACTCTTCTTCTTCAAGAATCCCCAAAAACTTCTCAAAACTTCATCGGTTCATTTATAAGAAAAATCGTTATTAAAAAAAAAAGGAGTTCGTCATTATCTTCTTGGGACTTACGCGATGTTTACAATATTGAAAACATTTTATCGTACACGGCTTCTTTTTTGTGTGTTAAGCGTTCAACCGTAATTTGCTCGACGATGTTAATGCTACGGAACATGACGCGTTACCTCCTATTTATCCACCAACCACATACTGAGAAAATTATCAAAAGCAAAATTATGCGCCGAACCGACCTACGCCCTTTCAGGCGAGATTACTGCGCCTTTTTTTTCTTGTATTATCCGCTTGTTGAACAAGATTCCTGGAACAAATATAGTTTAGCCTGATAACAAGCAACGTGGAGCCTGGGATATCCAGCGAGTTTGGAACAATTTTTTTCCCTTTAGGGAAAAATTATGTCCATTTTTTTTGTTCCTTAATAATTATGAGATAGAATGTGAGATAATTGGCCCGGAAAAAAATCTGAAAGAAGTAGAAAACGGTACGTTTTAGACCTAGTGTGTAATTGACAAAATTTTAATATACGGTATTATATAGATCCTGAAAATGTGTATGGAAATATACGATTTATTTGCATTATTGAACATGCAGCATTTGTCATGCTTCCTTGTCTATTTCCTTTGCACATAATTACATATATATATATTAATCGCTGAATAAAGATATCTCACGTACCGTCCCTACCCATCGGTATTATTTCAACCTATTTTCTTATTTATCTATCCGTCTTATCTAATACATATTTATGAACGCATGCATATATACATACAGATATGCATGCAGTTAAAAACATTATATATCAAAATGGCCGAGCGCTTGAATTTTATTTATGTGTGTGTTTGACTCCATATTACATATGAGAATATCAGGGGCACAGCAAGCCTTCAAAAATGATTCACCTCCAACTGTACACCATCCTCCCTCGAATAAAAATCATCATATGCATTTCACATGCATATGATGATAATGATGATGATGATACATGCATGAATTTGGGGTTTTTTATTCAAGGTGGGAGGGGGGGTGAATGATTGGAAATGGCTCATATTTGATGTCACGCTACTCTATTGAAAACTTCGAACGTTCTTCATTTGTTCGGTTAACGAAATTCACAAATAAAATTACTCTTGGGCAATGGATACCCCCAAGTTCATCTCGCTCGAATAAAAATGTCACATTTCACATACATATGATGATAATGATGATGATACATGTATAAATTTTGATTTTTGGGTTCAAGTGTGGGGCCGTGAATGGTTGGAGATGGCCAATTTTTGAAGTAACGCTAATTCACGGAAAACTGTGAACATTCTTCATTCGTTCGGTTAACGAAATTCACAAATAAAATTACCCTTGAACATTGGATACCCCCACCTTCATCTCGCTCCAAAGTGAAACTGTACTTTGATTTGAGGTAACAGCCAATAAAAAACGAAAACTGAAATTGACTATGATTTCGCCGCGTTTTTTCATTTTCTAATTAACTGTAATCACATAATCTTTTCTTCTTCTCCTCTGATTGGAATTGGGTGGTCGAAATTACAGAAAATGCATCGGTGAATAATGATTGGTCGGCTGGCTTTCGACAGAGATAAATTGTTCAATTTTGTCCTCTGCTGTATTTAAAAGCACCAATCGGAAAGTCGTTATCTATGAGTAATTATCCTTTTCTTTTTCTGCCTTCGAAGTTTTAGTTTTGTCATTTAAGAGGCAGATTTTAGAATCATTCCTTATTTATAATTATAACTAATGACAACTGGAAATGGAAATTCCTTGACACTGTTCAAGTCCTCATGGAAAGCGAGAAAAAATTCTTTTATTCATAGGTCTTATATCACGACACATTAGAAACTACAGATGTCAATTTTGAAAGTTGATTAATATTCTTTTATATACAGTTCTCTGGGAACAATCTGCTGTGCACAAAATATAATTTCAAAACGTAGAGTGATAGTTTTCTAAAGCGGCAATATATAACTCTGCTGAAAAATGATCAAGTACAAAGATAGTCCTGAAATTGAGTATGTAATATCATTAATTCTAAGGACTTGAAGGTATTTTTGTCTCTGCTGGAAAATGATCAAGTTCAAAGATAATCCTGAAATTGAGTATAAAATATCATCAATTCTAAGGACGTGAATGTATTTTGTCTCCTGGAAGTTCGGTCATTTTCGCTGTGATATTACGCAATAAGTGTAGAATGTGCAAAATGCACTGGCGTACGTAAGGAGGGAGATGGAGGTTTTAAAACCTACCATCGCGATGAAATTTTGTATATATATATATACACACACATAAACATACGGAATTATAGCTCTGTAACCCCTCCCATTATGAGCATGTAAACCCCCTTATGAACTTCCTGCTTACGCCTATGATGAAATGTTTAGTTTCATATCATATAATACACGCTGTAAAAATGTAAAAACAATTTTATCAGCATTTTAAAAATTCAAATTAAATTTATTAAATTAAAAAACAAAAAACAGTTGAAATAACAATGCACAAATAACAAAGAACTGTTTTCTTCCCTTTTTTAGTTCTTTTTCTATTTCTAACAGTATATTATATATACACAATATATATGACATATTGAAGTATACTCTATTTTATTACAATATAACTATTAAACGTACAGCCGCTCAGATTAAACGAATATTGAAGGTTCCGGCAGCTATTATTCGATTAACCGGGATATTCGATTATCCGTGAAAACAAATAAACAGCTACATATATATTTCAATTTATTGGTGCATACAGAATAAACATTGAATAGTACTGAAAGTATAATTACTATGCTCATAGGCGTACGCATGAAGTCAGTAAGGGGGGATTATGGGCTCAATGGGGGCTACAACCTCCATCAACACCCCCTGCTTACGCCAATGACTATGCTTAAAAAAGTTACACCTACCTATTGCCTATACCTTTTAATGAAGATACTTATATACTAGCACATACTTGTCATTTTACTTGTGCCCAAGTTCAAAATTCTTCTGTAATTTTGATTTATGCGCGCGAAAAGTTACTATATTTTTAATTGTCTCTAATTCTTCTAGATTATCGCATAAATACAATGTCCATCTGAAAAGATTCTTCCTTAACGCGGCAATGCAATGATAGGTGACCAATGATTGGAGTCAGAAAATTGATCAGAAGTGAAGAAAAAAAGTCCTAAAAGAAAAAAGAGGGGCCATGCCTATATAGTCCGTATGTCACAAAAGGGAGACTTCGAAAATCTTGCACATAACTAAAGATGGAATGGGGTGGAGAGAGGATGTTTGCAAAGATAAATTTTTCTTGTTTGAGTAATGATTTTGACGCTAAGATTGTCATCTTTATTCGATTATTCGAGGATAGGCCGCGAATATTATTCGTTAAAGCATGGAAATTTAATTTTGATTCCACGAGGATATTTTCGACAATTTTTCTTATCATAAGTGGAGTATTCGATTATCCGTTATTCGATTTGGCGAATATCTACTTCATTAACTGTATTAACTTTAATAGACTGTGTTAATTTTAGTAGACTGTGTTAACTCTAGTAGACTGTATTAACTTTAGTAGACAAACATTTACTACATTAGACACTACATTTACTACACATTAGACTACATTTACCTTAACCATTAAATGTTAATGGGCGAACATATTGGAGTGTGGAAAAGTTCTACCCTTTTTTTCAGGTGAAAAAGAAAACAAATTAAAAAAAAAGTCGTTTAATTGTCGTTGTTGTGTGTATAGACAGCGTTTCCGCTAATTCGTCGAGAGTTGGATGCGGGGCACTCGATATGGCTTGATCCGGAAACTGATCAGCAATCATTGGTTTATGTCAGAAACGTGATTGGTCTTTACAGCTCCTGTCTACTTCCGTAAAATTCACGTTAAGAAAATAAATTTTAAAATAATTAACAATTGTTATTTCGACACTGGTCTAAGGTTTCAAAATACGACATTTCGAGATCCAACTGCTCCTTTTGTCAAGTAAGGGCAGAAATGTTTATTTTGTTTAAAATAATTACCGCATATGCAAAATGATTTACTATTAAAAAAAGAAAACTATAAAAAGGCATTACAATCTTCTTTTCTTTAAATCGATAATGCATTAAAATTATGAGATGAAGCAGCTTTAAGGTATCATCCACTTGGCATTCAATAGAAAGCGGCCATTTTTAAGGATGGTCTGAGAGCAGAGGGGATTAGAATGTTAATTTTTCTGTATTTTCAGTCGTTTAATAGCATCTTATTTTCAATGTATGAATGAGAATATGATAGGGTAATGTTTAGAGATATAAAAACGAACAATGTGTTTTATGTAAAACATTGACAACGGTGTAAAAATGTAGTAATAAACGCGAATTCGATTGATTAGGAAAATGTTAACTGATTATTAAAAGATCAACAATTCTGATTGTAAAGCCGCGACCCATTCCTAACTATTCTGTATGAAAACTAAAAATGTTATTAAAACTACACACAACAAACTGTTCGACATTCAACGCTATGCATAGAAAGTTTGAAAGCCTCTTAAAGACTTACTTAAAAAGCGTACGAATTTATCGAATGGCAATCGCATATATTTAATTTTTACAATTAAAATGGAACTATGAATGCAATATTTGGTCTAAAAATAGTCAAAGAAGTAGTCAATTGCTTAATTTAATATCAATATAATAATTAATAAATGGATCTATTGGAAAAGAGAGTTTAGTGCATTTTGCACAGTTTATTGAGAAATTCCATGATATATGTATTTTTTCAATGGCTAGTAAAGACATTTGGCCAACTGGAGGTGGCTATAGATGAAGTCTATGTGTGCATTCCATGGTATATAGGTTATATGTATATTCTATAGTATATGTATGGTATGTATAGAATATATATAGCATATATATAGAATATATATGTATATATATATAGAATATATATAGGCATATATATATAGGCATATATTATATAGTATATGTATAGGTCAATATGTATCATAGGCGTAGGCAGAAAGTTCATAAGGGGGTTATAGGCTCAATGGGGGGTTACAGAGCTACAACTCGCATATTCCTATGTTAAATATACAAAATTTCACCGCAATGGGGGGGTTACAACTCCCATCAACACCCCCTGCGTACGCCAGTGATATGTATAAGTTTCATGTATATTTCATGATATATAGGTCAGTTGGTTAGATTTTATCACAATGGTTCAGTTATTTTTCAGAAGTGAAATTGACGACATGTCAATTCGCTCACAATACTTTCCACAATCTTTTGAACCTGTGAATGGAAGTAGCCTATTTAGAAAGCAAGGAGTCTAAATGAAGATGCTCTTCAGAAACGCACCTACTAGGTTTGTCACTTCATCAATGGAAAATATATAACACCTACAAAAAATAAAGCTCTTTTTATGGCTTTCTTCACCTGCAGGTGACCGTACCCCCTCCGGTTTAACCTTTCTGTGTTTTTTTAGTGAGTGGGACACGGCGCCATTACTCTGTTAGGGGGTTGAAGCCTAGTAGTGTCTATGTGATATTTATAGAAACAAGTCAAACCTGTGCACTACCCAAGCCATCTATCAAACAAAGGGGTTCTTCCCCCAAAAAAGGTTATTTTTTCAAACTGGGGTATGGTCACACTAAAAGAGTTGTTACTTTTCCCTTACGTTTAAACCAAGCCCCTTACAAATTTAGGAAACCACGCTGAAGCTAAATATTGGATATATAAATATTAGGTAAGATCATTAGCTAAATTTATTGAATAATATGGTTTCGTCTCTTTGATAACTAATTGACTAAACGTCAATGGCTGTATTTTAAAGTGTTTTGAAATGTGATTAAACAAACCTATACATAACATTTGAAAAGTAAATTATATTAAATGTCAACATCACAATACTTTGATCAGTTTCCAAAGCAGATAAATGTGCTGTTTCAATATAGTATGCAGTTAATACTGAAATAAATTTCATAACGAGTTAGAAATTTATTAAACTTGGAAATTTAATTCTCTTCATTCTGGTAATTAATTCTTGGGCATTAATATTTAATTAACGAATCATTTGTTGTCAAAAGTTTCATCGCATTACAAATACAAAACCATAATTTTATAGGTAGTATTTTTACAAGTATAATGTTCGAACTACAGCCACAAATTAAAAGTTCATGATTAAGCAATCAATAGAATAAGCTACAGAATTTTTGCCACATACATTATAATAAGTATTAAGCATTTTTAATGTGTTGTATGTAATCTTTAATAATTCTATACAGAATTTTAAAGTTGAATTCTCTGTATAGGATGTAATGTTAAAGAGACACAATTTGGAATAGATTACATTATATACCATGATGTAATGTTAAAGAGACACAATTTGGAATAGATTACATTATATACCATGCCTTCGTTATTGTGTATATGGTTATATATATATAAAATATTTTATGTGTTGCATAAGCATTCCTATAATTACTTTCTACGAAGTTTCTTCAAAGAAGTTCTGAAGCAAAATGCAGAAAGAAATATGATGTACATTTACCTAATAGGAACAAATTGTATTCTATTTTTATATATACTTAACATTTTCGATGTTGTTATAATTGATCTCTCTGCTATATGATTCCTTCACTATGTGCATATTGAAACGCTCTAGAGAACAAACACTATTATAATGAACTCGGGGGAAATGAAAATGCACACGAAGCTCACAGATGTTTATCAAAAATTTCATACGTAATGTTCTATCTTCAAAATTTTCAAACATATGTGTAATAATATTACATATTTTATTTCCACCTACGGTAAATAGCGTTTCGTAATCTTCATTGTCATCGATGTATTCAATTATTAGTTACCAATCTTTCATAGATCTATATTCAATCAATCTATCATTGATCAATATTCAATCAATTCATCATAAATCTATGTTCAATCAATATATCATAGATCTATGTTCAATCAGTCTATCATAGATCAATGCTCAATCAATCTATCAGAGATCTATGTTCAATCAATCTACCATCTATGTCTGTTCAATCTATCTATCATACACCTAAGTCTTTTCGATCAATCCAACGCTAGTGATGGCCTCGAAGTGTCCACCATGTTTTGGGAAATTCTTCTTCACGCTATTCTACCCTGTTTTCTTACATCATCTATCCATCTTGTTGACTTGACCGTTTTCAGAGTGTTTTCTCAGTTTTTGATAGCCTTTTTGAGTTTTTCGTTCTTGATCAATTCTTGCAATATACCTAGTCCATTGCCAACTTCCATTATAATTTATTTTAATGGGTAATTTTGTATTTCCCAATAAGCTAAAAATGAAAACAACATTGGAGATGCTTTCATGTAAATCTACGCAAGACCCTCATTCCAGTGCCTTCTTAACGGGCAAGCTCAGGTCCGGGAACATGGGGGTAAACGTCCCCGAACCTAGAGCAAAAGTTTTTCGTTTTTCCTCCTTTTTTTTTCAATTCTTATCATTAAATACACCTAAAGAACGGAAAATTTATACTTGTTTAAATTGACTCTGCCATCATCTATTCGTATTTTTGCGAAGACATTATGCCATAATTTAGTCGTATTACGTCATAACGAAAGGCTTTAAGTTGCAGCATAAAATTGTAACCAAAATAATTAAAGCACGTTTACAAACTTAACCTTTATAAGAAAGACGAAATCAGTTTTAAATTTTAAACTTGGCCAGTAGAAAAAAATTAAAAGAACTCGGGAATTCTTAGAGCTGAACATAAACTGACATTGAACAGCTTACTTTGTTGCTAGCTTAAAGGCCGGGTAAGCAAAGTTCTAAAATTAAGCCGCGCGGTGAAAACTAAATCAGTCTGCTATGTTTACTAGGTAAGCAACGCCCCCTCTATATAGCCTAGTTCTACACTTGAATACTGCAGTTCATAGATACACAAATGACAGTGCGCTACTACAGCATTTATACACGCATGCGTATAACTCCGTGTCAGCCAAGACGTTCGCACAACGAAACAAAAGAACCATTTTGCCCATTTATCAAAAACAGGCTCATTGAGTGATTCTGTCATGAAATGATTTGATTTATCACTAGTATTAACACCTTTATACTAATGAAGTGCTAGCATATAAAAATTAATAATTTATAATGTAAATTTTAAAGATTTAATAAAAACTTGGAGCACTATGTATACATATGTTTGTATATGTGTGTCATACATATGTATACAGATGACATTAAAATTAAAAAAAAATATGTGCGCATAACAACCCGCGTTTGTTTTTAGTTTCTGAAAAATATTTGGGAGCGAGGAGCGGAAGTAGAGATTGGATAGGAGGCTCGATCTAATCTGCATAAGGCTCCTAAATGCTATCGCCGAGCCAGGGCTCCAACCAAAAGAGGAGCCCTAAATTAACAAAGATTGTGCGTGTGTTTATTATACACATATCTTATTTTTATTATATCACAGATTTGGAAATTTAAAAGCTAGTGTGCAAAGGACTCCAAAAATTAATAGCGCCCAAGGCTTTAGAATGTGTTTAAATGGCTCTACCTCATTCCTTCTTGAATATGACATTCATTTTTTTTGTAAGTAATATATCTGGACATAATAATAAAATCATCTTTAAAAATGTGTACAAGTCATAAAACATTTCTGAATATATTTAAAGCTTACAAATAAGATACCACAGTGAAATTTGCATATAACGATAATGCCTATAAGACTACGCCTATAAAGTTGTCCCCCCCCCCGATCTCGACAAATATAAAATACATCATGTTCAGCCTTGTCTTTAACGAAAGCTTTTCATAGTTCTTTGAGTATAGTTGTGCATAGATTTCATTGAAAGTAATTAATTGAAAAAAAAAAGGGAAAACCATTACTTAAAACAAACTTAAAACGCCTCAAAACTCCAATATTCAAAAATTCAAACTCAAAATTTGGAGAAACGAATAAAGTCAAATTGATTTACGTTTTAGTAATAAACATTTACTATATTTATTTCACATTTTAATTCAAACATCAGTTTTATGATGCGAGTTGTTTATCCATGTCAAATTGTAATTTTCAATTGCTTAACTAAATTATTGAATTAAAAATATATCAGTGAAATAACCTATAGTTGAACATTAGTTTTACCTAAAAATAATCTAGGCGAAAAATAATCTGTTGATGTCCGAATAATATGTAAAATTTTTAAATTAACAAACGTTTGACCTCCAATTACTGTTTGAATTAATCAAATCTAAATTAATATCGGGAATTCCTTTAAATTAATCAAAGTATTAAAACTGAAACCAGATTTGGAGCTTAAAACAGTAAACAAGTTATATTTAAATTGAAAAATTTACTTTTATAACTAATGTGAATTGTTGACAACTGATCTTGTCTATTACCATTCTATCTGGGTGGTATGTTTCATCTAAATTATGTGCACATTGTATATTTCGTCTATACTATTTCTTCAAGTGTTTGTATCGTTGCGTTCCTCTAATCTACTGTTTGCATTTACCCACGAGCTAACAACAAACTGGGTTTTTTTTGTTTTGTTTTTTTAAATAATCGGAAAAAGTAGCTTGCCTTAATAAATTAATAAATGAAATTTTATCGGTAACTTGTGTGTAACAGACATATTTTACTGCGAAAATTTCGTAACGTAAAAAATGAAAACATTTGCGCCACCTGGATCCTATTATTTATAAAATGCCGTCTTTTTCCCCAGACTTTAATTTGAAATATGCAAGCTGCGCTCTTGCATTTCCGTAATTAATTATGAATAAGCCGACGCAATATACCACTAATGAATCCGGCCAGCTTAGCTTTAATTATACGGATCGGAGAAGCAATCCACGTCCAAATCAATAGCGAGCCATCTGCTGCAGTCTCTAATCTTGAAAGCGTTTGAAGCTAAATTTTAAGGTGTTTATCTTGGGCAAATTGTAATTATTTGACCCGTTGGTAAAACATCTCTGGCATCATTACAGACTAAAAAATAGCCGCAAGATGTCCATTTGAAGTTGACAAACATGATTATTAAGAGGTAAACAGCGTTTCGCCGACAACAGCTGTTGAAATGTGGCATGTCCAATAGCGTTGAAATGTGATGATCAATTACAAGGTGGCCATTAAAGACGCGTAGATTACAATGCAGTATCATTATCATAAACGTATTTCAAATATATTAAGAGAGGAAATACGTGTTGTATCCAGTAAGAAATTGTTGATTTCTAGGCCGACTGTTTTTCAGTTACCGTAGGGCTGGCAAACTCGAAACATACAAATATTGATCAGTTCTCCTTAGTTGGCTGAATGCCAGCGTAAATTTTTCAAAAATATGGTTTTACTGTTCTTTTCTTCAGCTGTGTTTCTAAGAGAAAGATGAAAAACTTTGAGGCATTTTGTTTACATGTCTTTTGTGAAATTGAAAAGAAAAAAAAAGTTTTTATTCAAACAAGTTTTTTTTAAACTTGTCTAATTTTACTGGAATGTATTTCTTACTTTTTTTTTTTTTGGTAAACAGGAACTCTTCATTTGTATAATAATAAAAAGAAGAATCATTTCTTCATTTCTTAAAAAAAAATTAACACTTCATCCAAATAAAGGAAGCCTTTTCTTTCTTGATCCTTTGATAACAAGAAATAACTTCACGGACGGAAAGTGTCATTCATAACAGTTGGATCAATTTTAGTTAAAGAAATACGCATTTAAAGTAGATTTTCTAGATAATATATGTGCAATTTTTATACATTTGCTTTTGGAATTTTTATAACTTATTTAATTTCATTATATGATTTTCCCTTTTTAAAATACTTTTATAAAAATAATGCTAGGTAATTTATTTATGTTAAAACCCATAATTGGTGGGCGCTTTTTAATCCGTAATTACAGACAGGGGTAAATATGAATTATACAAGTTTGTGAAATTGACATGTGACGTTGTAAACGATAGGTGATAACATTTTCTTTGAATCAAATGTCATTTCCCCGTTGGAGACAAATCCTTCTTTTAATTTATATTTTACAATAATATATTTCAGTTACCCTTTCTTAAATATCAATATAAGCTTTTGTTGCTGTTATGCAAAAATGCTTGGACATCAATATGAAATAGATCAGACAGTAATACGAAATCGATTAGCTATTAAAACAGAATTGATGAGAAACTAAATAAACAGCGTATCACAAACAAATTACATGATTAATTTGTAAATTAAGGAAATGCAAATTTGATTAAATATCGATGCAAAATCGATTAAACATCAATAATAAATTAATTAGACATAAACGCAAACCCAATCATATATTAATAAAAAAAGAGATCAATGTGCCAGATCGATTCCTAGAGCCCGGGTTATATGCACTAAAAAACCAGCAAAATATGCATGCAAATATGCACTAAAGAACCTCAAAATCTGCACTAAAGAAACTCAAAATCTGCACTAAACAACCTCAAAATAGGCACTAAACAACCTCAAAATAGGCACTAAACAACCTCAGATCATGTATATGCACTTCAAATGACTAAACATACACCTAAAATGAATAAATATGTACTTAAAAATTTTTAACGCTTGTAAATCTTATGTCCTGTATTTTAAAACAAATAGATTTATCATTACCTGCCGAATAGAAAAATTCGATATGCATTAAATCATGTTTTACACAGCAGAATTTCTATGACGGTATATTAGAATGTGTCTCTCGATGTTCTAAACAGTTAAGCTATGTTTTCTACCACGTACTAGCACTTTACAAAAGGTATTGGACAGCATTTATAAATTTTTGCGGGTTGTCTATCGCTGAAAGAAAATGATGTAGAATTTTAGAATATGTTTCTAAAACTGTCCTTCAATCAATTGCTAGCCTAGCACAGTTAAAGTAATTTTTGGTTTTCCTAACAAGGATGGTGGCTCTTATTCAGCTATGAAAACATTTTTGGCGCTATAGAATGTAATTAAACGTGTACATTTACAAATTCCATTGCCTTTCCACTCAGATAAGAAGTAAGAAGAAAGTTTAACTTTAGTATTGTGGTGAAATTTTTCAGATGAGAGAATAATAAAATTCTGAAAATTGCTAAAACCCTTAAAATATGCATTTATTCTGGAAATTCATCGTTTTTATGCACAAGCGCTAAAAAGGGATAAAATATGCTGTTGCATATAATATCTATTGACCACATAATGCGACAAAATTGATTACATGCGAGTACAAAATTAATTAATAAAGAAGAAACTGATTAGATATCGATGGATGATATAAATAAAACATGGTTCGCACACGCGGGCGCATTTTATACTCAGAAATAAAACACCAATCTGGAAACAAACGGCGTAAACAAAAAAGTAAAAAACATTGTTTTGAATATCTGATGACTGGAAACTGACGAATACACAAGGTCGGTCGTCTGTTTCCTAAACATGGGATGACCGAAAGTGACGCTGTTATCGATCTAATAAAAAGCGAGAAGAAAGAGAAAATAAAATAAAGATAAAGTGCGTGTTACGGTGGTACAACATTAGTCTGTGGTCGTCAACTGATAAATTGCCACTGGCTGTTGTTAAAAAGGTTCTAACGGTGCTATAGACAAGCGAGTTACAACAAACTCGAGTATCTTTTCCAAACAAATGTTGGAGGATTCGTAAGACCAAGGAAATACATAAATCTCTTTTTGCGAGAGGAGGTAAAAAGGAAAAGGGGATGACGGTCAGAAATTCCCTGTAACTTAGTGGCTGTTTTTATCCACGGGGTGGCGTCCATAAATTTTTTTGCCGCCTCCCGTCTACACCTCCACTGAATGGAAGCCCTGCGATAACAGGTGAGGGGATGAGAGACAAAATTTATTGCGCGTTGTTCGCAGGTAGCAAATTTTAGATTTGCAAAATTAGTTATTGATTTGTGCACGGCCACGTGCCAACTCAGCGTATCATCAACGGTTCTTGGTGTATTTCTGCTTGTCTCGATAGCAAAAATTTTATTTTTTACCGATATAGCTAGAACACAAGGGAAATGCTATAAAAATATATAAATAACATTCCGTTTCATATGTTTTTAACGTAAAATATTGGCCGTATCGTGCATAGATTATGCTTATATTATTTAAAATAAATGTTACCTGTAAACAGAGGCTTTGTTGCAATTATAAATAATCAAAATTCAATACGTTTGTAGGTAAATAAATTATAAGCCTTTTGCAAGGTATAAATAAGCATATAAGTATTATTTTTTTAAGAAAGTGGCGAGTTACAAAATGATCCCAACAACTACTTACTTATTCTGACATCAAGTTTACTAGTTTACAAGACTACTATATTAGCATTCGCATAAATTATTAAATTACATAAATAAAATTCATGGGTGTATTTTGTATCGTACTGTGCTCCCAGATTTTCAAATAGATGGTTTGAGAGACGAAATTTAGCTAATACATGAGAATCCGAAAATATATGTCTGAGAGTTTTATAGAGGACTTTAATCTCCAGTATCTCAGAAAATAAACAAAATCCGTTCTTCTCTACGAGTAATATATACCCATAACCGAGGATATATCAGATATTTAATTTTTTTTTAAACATTCTATGTATTGAAATCTATGGGTAAACGATTGTACCTACACTTTCTATAGAATACTCAATTCTCACAATATATAATAAAAGTACTTTTTTATTTCGTAACACACTTCCACTTAAGGTCTTCCCAAAAAATTTACATAGTAGCTACCGTACCTTTATTTTGAAACCGCCCCCTTTTTTGGACAAGAGAGCTTGGAGTGGGGGGGGGTTGTGGGGACTGAGAAGTTTCGGCTCGTTAGAAACATGAAACGTCATATTCAGATATGAATTTTACCCTGGGGCTACCTGGCTGAAGTGAAGTCCAGCCATGGTTTGTCAATACGTAGCTGTCGTAAAAGCGGAAACGATAATGGACGACCCAAACTCGATCTGTCAAGACACCCGAGCATTCTGCGGGAAAAGCGAAATTGATGAGCCCACCGTTTCTGTAACTTTTTCGTCTCCCCTCCCAACTTTTGATGACCGATATGTCTAGGCAACATCAATTGCAAACTATATCTATAATGTAAAGGTGAGATCGTAGCGCTGTATTGCAAATATAGCTTTACTATGGGTATCTTACACATTGCCGGGTAGATGTCAATTTCAAAGTCCTGAAATTAGCACCTCGTCTATTTCGGATAAGCATCACTATATATATACATATACTGTTATGCGTGAGAATTGTCCAACCGTGTCCAAAAATAATACAGCATATACTTTTCATTAATGGGCAATTATATGTAATTATAATCACAATAATACTCAATCATCCGCAAGTCAGGTCTTGTGTAATCATTTGGAAATGGTCAGGCCCTCCCAAATAAATTCTGTTCTCTAATATTTCGATCGTGCAACAATACATCAACTTCCTTTGTTTTGTTAAGCAGTAGTAAAACTCTAAATCCTTAACCATCTTCCTATAAAGAGTACTTCTTACCTCAGTTACCCACTACTACTTTTTTTTCTTCTATTTTCTACAGTGCGTTATGTAAATTTTGTTTGGAAATAAATTCGCGGGTGCGAACATATGAGTAGAAGTAGGTAAAAATGTAGGTCCCACAGTAAAAAAGGGGATCCGTTTTATAACCTTTTTTATTATAATGTACTGGTATATGCAGCCGTAATAGAAATAAGCTGAAAATGTTATAAAATGTAAAAGTGGAATCTTGATAAATGCGAGTTTCTTCTCAGTCAAAGTGATTCTCGTTACCCTTGACGTTCCCTGAAACTTCGTTAACTTAAAAAGTAGATGTTTGTTTGGATTTTTTATGGCGCAAGAGCATCTGGGCTATACTGCGCCTTGAAAAGTAGATAACGCAAAATATATAAATTCTCTTTCCCTTGAGTTTCTTGTTATCAAGGTTCCACTGTAGTTGATAAAAAATGCGAATTTTAGCAAAGGACTGTAAGAAATTGACAAACCATGAGAAAATGACGTGAACTCTCGTCTCTTTCTTAAATTTCTGTAGCCATCTCTAAAAGTTGAATGGTGGGAAAAGGCGGTCCTAATTTATTAAAATTGTAAGAAATGTCACTCTGAGCATAAGTAGCTAGCTTGAACTTGATTGGTTAATATGAGACTTTGTTTCTGTATTGGCCGATTAAAATTTTATATTCAAAAACGCCATAGGTGATATTCTTTTGAGAAATTTAACGAAAAGTCGAATGTTTTATAAAGAATAATTATGATATTTTTATGCTGACTAATATTTCGTTGTGATTAATTTCACTCTTCTCTAGATATCTAAATTTCGTTCGCAATTTATATCTTTGTTTATTTATTGGTTGAAACCATTCACAAATCAAACGCTGCAATGCCTCTTCTTGGGCGTAGCTAAAACCCTTCAAGAATAAAATTATAATACTTAAAAATGTATGTTCCGATTCTGATCAAACGGGATAATTCATGAGAGTGTAGCTATTTTTAAGAAAATTAGTTTGAAGAAACAACGGCCCTTCGTTTATGATTCCATTGAAGGGTCTTTATTTTTTCTATCCTCTCTAAGAGCAAGAAAAATTATGGGCATGTGTGTGTGGTCTATATTTTATTTAAAATGGGTGTATTTTTATGCAGAGGTTTAACTTCGTTTATAGAGTACATAAAATCCTCCGAATTTCCATATTTTTCGAATTTCGGCCGTACTGGGGACTACCCATCATATTCATCATAGCATAATCCAAACCGAAGTTTGCTTAACTCTCACGGGAAGGGCCCAGGGGGCTTGAAATATAGGCAGGCAACACATCCAACATATGCGGATAAACGAAAAAAAAAAAAAAAGACGAATAAAAAGACTAGGCATCTTTTTTTGCGCACCGAAACTGATTCACGACTACATAGTCCCAATTGAAATGATTAGTGAATCAATACACTGTCAATATATCGATTTTTTTATGCCATTTGTCCATCGATTTCCAGGGCTATTTCGCACTCCTCTTCATTTGCGTTTCGCGAAATATTCGTTTTTGATGAACCTTTAAGGATTTTTCGTTATTCTAAAATATATACAGGGTGTTTGAACAGGATGCTCCCAAATCCGGATTGAGTGAACATGAGAAAGATTATGTAAAAAATTGCCGTAATGGCATGGAAGGAATACATACCATCTACGTTATGAGAAGGGATAAAAGCAGTTTTACCACTTTTTGTAAATAAATAAATAATTTTATTTTCTAGGAATTTGAATACGTAGAAAATTATAAAATAAATACTCATTTTTGATATTCTAGAAAAATTTGCAATGTTTGAGATGCTACCAAGGGTAATACGAAATGGTTTAAAGCGGTATCCGCCTGCTTTCAGTGAAATATTGACCTTTGACCCATTTCCTGACCCGTGCCACCAGGGCCAGATTTAGGGTACTTGGCGCCCTGGGTACAACGACTTTTTGGCCCCCCTCCATTGGCGTAATTTGGGGAGGCTAACCGCCCTAGAAAACATCTTCTAAGCATTGAGGTATACGATTTAGCCTCCATAGAAAATGGGTCAGCCTTCAGGGTTCAAAGCTAGTAGCCCATGCCCCCTCCCGCCTTACTAGAAGAAACAAATAAATTTTCTCGTTCCGCCCCCTGAAATGCGCCTAAAAATCTCGGATAGGAAGGGGCGTATTAATAATTAGCCTACATTATGTGCATTATTATAAAATAAAATAACGATATTTTTATAAATAAATTTAGTTTATTTCACGACGATTTTTTGGATATTGGGGGAGGGGGCAAGGGCAGGTGCAGAGCAAAATTTCAGAGTGGCCACAAAGCTTGAAAATTTCACTTGTAAGTTTAGTTTTATTTTTTACTTGAAAATAATCATTTTTAATGTAAACATTATTCTCGGGGGACGCACGCTCCCTGCCTGGATCCGGAATTGGGAGGGACAGGGATTGTTTCACGCAATTTTTTTCAGATTTAGATAAAAGGTGGAGGGCTCCTTCTCGGGGAGAGCTGATCGACAGAATTCTACGGTAAATAAATTGCAATTAAAAAAAAAACCAAGCAAATCCGCTGCCGCTTGCGCTCCTATAAATTTTGCGCTTCGGGTAAATGATCAACGTGCCCATTTATAAATACGGCACTGCGCACCACCAGAAGTTTGTAGATGACATAATGGCAATGACACTGCATAAAACAGTGTATCAAATTCGTACCAAATATTTCAATAGTTTTAAAATAAGGACACTTGGCATAAAATATTTTATTTGATATATAACATCTATCCTTAAAATGGAGACTTTTCTCTGACACAAGCTCATTAAATCAATTTCATTTCTAACTTTCAAACGTTTAACGAGCACGGAGTTATAGCAGACAGGCTGTTTAACAGGCCTGCAGCTAGATGCTTGTTACAAAGGTAGCTTAAAATTCGTGAATATTTTGATGTATTTTATTAATATATTTAATAATACTAAATATCTAAGTAAACTAACATATTTAGCATTAAATTAATGTATAGAGGTGTATTAAATTTATAGTTTCCATTATCCTTCCTGCAAAGAAGATGAAGACCCAAACCTGTGTAAAAAAGCATGATTTACACAAGATCTATTGTAGAAATATATTTTGAATACATTTTCAACATCAAAGAAAAATTTCCATTGTACAATTCCATTAAAAAAATTTAAAATCAAATTCTGAATTAATTTATTTTGAAAAAAATATATAGGCCTATATATTTTCCAGGGGGCCTTAGCCCTCCATAGCCCCAGCTGGCTACGGCCCTGACGAAGCGTGACATGACAACTTCCAGTGCAGTTACAGACAAAGGTATAACGAAGAAGAAGGAGAAAGAGGAGGCTTTTAAATTCGACACGTTTGTCAATAGGGCGGCTCCATTGTTGGAACTAAACGTCAAAAAAAATCATTGTTCTCTATAAGAACCGCTACTTATATTAGCCTGGCGCTAATGCTTCGTAAAACGCAGACGTAAATGATTCTCTCGCTACACCCACTTTCAATAAGCTTGGAGTGGTTTAAATGTCAGATGGTTCATAATTAGCTTACAGATCAGACATTAGAACTAAATGTTCATAAACTTCAACACGGAAAAGGGAAAAATTTATTTTGCTACTTCTTGGAATTGACGTTTACGTTTGCGTAGTATATTGACGTTTGCTGCTTACTGAACAGTGATGTTTGAAATGATGTACAGTATGCTGACGTTTGCTGTTTAAAAAGATACGGATAAAGAAAAGGAATCCCCAATGTGCATGATAAATATGAAAACCAAGGCTGTATGTAAAGCTGCATTGTCAACAGGAAAACTCCCTTCTTTTGTCATAATGACTGTCATCAAAAACGCAAGCTACTGAGACGTCTCTAAATGAAGAGGAACATCTCAATTTCCCACAAAAGAAAGTGACATTGACGCACACCAGCTCGTTTGATAAAAATAACGTTAAAAGATAGATTAAACCGCCATTTAACCGCATCAAACCCGACATTATTTCAGCCACACGAAACTGCAGGAGGTCATGGTAGTCGTTTAAGGGAAATCTATCGGTAGTCCTCTAACCAGTCCTGCACCAGAGAAGTAGCTTCATCAGGACGCTGACAGGGTACGAATGACTTGATGGTCATCAACTGTAACCCTTTAATTCTTGCTCTATCTGATATCAACGGGAACAATAAGCCAGTGAACAAGATTTTCCTTTGTTCGCATCAAGTTGTCCTGCTATATTACGCATGGGAGGGGGAACAAAAAACACTGCCAGCGCTGCCATTTATCAAAGACACGTTGTGAGCTGACTGACAATGAAGTCCTCTAAAAGTTTGGGAAGCCATCGAGGACTCCAAAGAAAGCGAAGAAGCAATAGGAAATTACTATAATTTTCGACGGAAAATCTGTATGCGTGTCATTATTGCACAAAGCCCAAAATTACTCCGGAATTTTGGGATGTCATACTTGAATGACTTGGGCTCAGTGGTCGATTTTCCACTTTTAAAAGACAGTTTAAGAGGAAAACATCTGTTTGCACAATGATAATGAAGCCGCCTTCACACTCGCATTTGAATATATTCAGATTTTCATGCATTAATGTGAATATATTTCCTTCGCTTCGCTACGAGATACGCGCTTTCGTAATAAGTGAATTTCTTAAACAGGAAGAGCAAATGCATTTTAATGTTCTCTGTAACTTTCCACGGGGTGTATAATTTTTTTCGCATTGATTCTCCCATGATATTCGTTTAGCATTTTTAAACAGCAATGCAAAGCAGGGAGGTTACAGAACAGATTCCAAAATTTCTACCCTTCACCATCCCGCAGCACGCTGATTATTCCTGCAGCATCTAACTTCACAGCGGAGTCTGTGATATAGCGTGGCCCTTCCCTATAAAACACCTTTGCAATTAACTTTGGGAATTTCGAAAGCCTTTGTTTTTCCATTCATCCTATTAAAGATTTTTCACATCCACTTCTTCCCCATTAAATCTCAGTCCAGAACCTGGAATATCGTGTAACCCAATGCCCCAGTCACGATGGGCATTTTTCTGAGATTTAGATCAGTTTTGAAATGGCAAATTCACTTAATGTAAAGATACGCTTTATCCCAATGTATTTTCCAAACTAGGTGAGTGCTTCGCACGAAGTTTCTTCTTATACGGAAAAATTAATCTGACATATAGAAATCAATTTCAGACCGGTGGCGAAGCAGGGGGGGGGGCTGAAGTCCCCCAATGGATATCAAAATACACTATTTTTTCCAACGCCGTATGACACGATCTTCCTGAAAGCTACATGAGCACCCCCATAATTTTTTAATTACTACGGCACTGTTTAAGGCGTATGGTTTAGACAAAATATACCCGACCGGACATATAAAACCTTATGAATACGAACTCGGAAGTTTGAAAAAATTAGGCGTGTCTATTGACATGACTATGGTGTTTATTGGGTGCAAAATTAGTAGATATTTGTTGTTGGAATAAATGTATTTCCGAGCGATTAAATTAAGATTTTATTTTAATATTTAGTTGTGCGTTTCACGTTTTTTTAATTAAAAAAAGGTTCGTCAACAAATTAAATTTTGCATATTGATTCTAAGAAAGGAACACGTGGATAGCGGACGCCGATCAGACTAAAATGAAGATCAAAAAGTAAGATGCATTCTTTATTTTTTGTACGCTTCGAAAAACCCACTGTCACACCACCTTTCCTTCACATGTGAATTCTTTCTTGAAGATAGAAGTGGGCTGTGTGTGGAATTTAAAATCCTAATTATAGAACATTTTTAAAAATTTATAAATTTAAAATGGGACAGCTAATTTTATTTGCGTTAGTTCCACTAATTTCATACCCACATGCAATGAAAAATGAAAAACCAAAGCCGCACCGATTTGTGAAGCTGCTGACTTGTTTTTGTATTGAAATATTGTGGTTGGTTAGATTTTTATGGAGCAAGGACAGGGTAAGGGTCATTCTGCGAGTTTGAAATATTTTTGTCCCTAACTTACGTGGAGGTGGGGCTTGAACTCACCGAGCCTCTCTCTCTCTACGGATCATGAAACACGCTTTTTGAAACTGATCATCATTTGTCTTTTGTTGACTATTCGCTGGTTTTTGAATTAATCGGTAGGTTATTTCAAAATAATTGTTCTTTGAAGGAGAACTGTGAAAGGACGACTAAATTATTTAGAGCTAGAGTTATTGGCCAACTAAATAGACCTATCAAAACAGGTCTAGCATTAACTATTTTTATCCACTTAAATGCAGCCTATTGGGGGCCTATGAGCCGGATACTGCCATTAGGTGGGGTGTACCAAATGGATCGGAATATAGTTTAAGCGAATTATAATTCATTTTCGCAAAATTTTAATTATTATCATCTTTTAGCTAACTTTAAGCTATAGTTAGGCGCGAACGTCGAAGTTAAAAACCACTATTTATTTCCTACTAAAAATGCTTAAAATCCTTCACGATATTTATATATAATTTGAAATTTGATCACGCAAGACAATTAAAATGGTGTATAGAACGAGATCTATCTTTTTTAAAAAGGTTCTCTTAACTCTTTTCGCTCGCGACTATAAATGCAAAGCATAATGAGTGGTGACCCAGCGTAGCTATGCCAGTTAAGAGACTAAAAATTAATAAAATGAAATAAATCACAATACATTTTACGTACCTGGAAGGTACATTATCAATGGAATATTGCTCTTGTACTCATACATTTCTAATGCATTCGGACCCCCTTATATCGAACTCGGAGTAACGAATGTTTTCGCGGCTCTCTCCAGATTCGTTATAAACGGGGGGTGATTCGCATGTATTAACTACCTACAGTACCAACGCGAAATAGATGGTGGAAACCCAAACGGTAGAGAATGAAATATAAATAATATTATTTATACCTTAGAAGAGTTTTTAATTTCAGGATCAATTTCATTCTGTTGGAATATAAATATATATAACTGTATGAATATTGTATTTCTGGTTGGTTGTATGATTTGTTCAAAGGAAAAGGATACAAAGGGAGGTGGATCAGAGAAAAAATATTTCTGGTGCAATCTTCCCGCAATATTCATTACAACTCAGAAATTTCTTGGAATTCAATAAAGAGTAATTGGCATATGAAAAAGACAAGGAATGTGTGAAAGAAAGGAACATGTATACATACAAATTAAATTGTGTTATTTTCTGCGTTTACTTTACGTGCGAGGTATCTTTATAAAATGTATTTCAACCGAATGTCCAGTCCTTAATCAATAATTTTTACATCCCGTTTCTGAGTTAATAGAAAATTATTATTATTATTTAGAAGCCATGTCTGCGGCATTATTTATAATGCAACATGCAACTTTGAATGACCGTTGCCATTATGAAGTTTGTTTGCGCTAACACTGACGCCAAAAACAAATGTTATATCGACTGCAGAAAAAAGATGTCTACTTATAAAACATCATCGTTTGTATAAACTGTGACTTGCATGTTAAAGGAATACTATTTCCATAAAAAACTAGTTTTTCATTAAGTATTCACCTCGAAACATGTCACATTATTCCGACAAGCATAACCGTTATGTTAATACTATTCTAACTCTTAAATTATGTTAATTCACCCATTTCCGCTACGTAAATATTAATTAGTTAGCAGCAACTGTTTTGGTTTTCATTTTTCGATATAAACAATTACACATATATAAGTTAAATTCTGATACCTAACTCTTATACTCATGTTGGCATTAATAATTAGGGAAAAACTATTATATATATAATTTTTGATGCATATTTAAACGGGTTCCTTTGGAAGATATTAAGCATAAATTGCAGTCGTATGACTCAAGATTATATATTGGATGCTTCATGGTCAAAAAATGGAAATATCCCCTTTAGTGTCGCTAGCCAGAGCACAATGCAGATGACGTCATTCTATTTTCCGCCAATTGGCGTTAACTTGTGTGTTTTTGCCCCTCCCCCCACCCCTGCATTAACTACCCTTATATTCAAAAAGCGGACTTTACTCATGTCCGTATCCAGCAATCCTATAATGAAAATACGACACATATCAACACACGAATGCATGAAAGAAAATAAAAAAATTAGTGTCTAGATATCAATCAATTTCTACGGCATAAAAAGATGGAAATGACGCATTTATTGTATAACAAATATCCAATAACCATCACCGATAATAAAATTATGCGTATGGGTAATATTTTACGCCTTTTCTTCTTTTTTTTGATTAACTCTAGAAATTGATCACGAAATAAAACATAGTTATAGCACTTACGAACATTCAATTAACGTTTATTTTTGTGGGTTACTCAATTTTTATATTGCTCATTTTGTTAACTGTTTTTCTATCCATCGTCGGCTGAATTTCTTAAATATTTTAACTAAAAATATTGAAAATATAATCAACGATTAATATACCCATTTACAGTTATTTATCAAAAGATTTTTATGGCTTGGATTCCATTTTACGGTAAAAAGGTTAGACAGAAGTATAAAATTCAGTGAATTTAATCTCCTTCCTCTCATCGACATTGCCTAGTATTCTGTTCTGCAGTAAAAATCGAATTTGTAGAAGTATATACGCTCACATGGTCTTACTTCCGAAATGACAATTTCCTAATTTATAAATCTCTTTCAACCCCCCTCCGTTTTCCTTCCAAATATCAATTTTAGCTTTAGCCTCCCCATACGGGAGAACGTATGGGTGTGGAGCAAATATTTTGTCAGCATTCTTTAAATTATATATATATATACACGCATGTATACCAACCCCGCTTTACAAATTGTTTAAAAAAATCTTTTTGGGTGCAATGGTCGGTGCAGTGTTATTATAAGTTCACGAATGCAGGAATATCCGGTTCGAAACGCCAGAACAATGGCTTCAAGTGCTATTGGTCCGTAAAATATGACTGCGTTTGTGAAAAAGAAAAATGATTTTTTGATCAGCAAAGGGAAAAAAATGCCTTTTGTCCTAATACCTTCTGTATTTCAAGTATCAGCTGTTGTGATATACAGTATATACAACGGACCCGTCTTTGCATTTGTGCGTTTCATACGGTTAAATTAATATATGACATAATTCGTTATACACACATATATATTTTTTCTTTTCTTTTTTTTTCAAATATTTACTGGTCAGGAAATGTTTTATGCCCATTTTCACTATTGACTTGAAACTTATTTTACGGATGACAATATCTTGTTTAATTTGAACAATTGAAGGAAAAATGCAATCCGAATTTAAAAAGTAAAGGAATTAGGGAAACTGTATTTAAATATTTCAAGTCATAAATTAAAAAAGAAACAAATATAATTTAGAATTTTGAAAGTTTTGGGTCCATAACTACTTTGTAGGAAAAATCAGTTTCATAATGAATGAAATTATTGAATCGAATTAAATTCAATTGAATGAAATTATGAAGATATTGATTAAAATATCTATTTTTTAACTGCAACAGAATCTCGCAAATCACGCAAGGCACTACTGGCTGAAAACAGTGGATACAATATATAAAAAATATTATTACATTGTCATATTTTAATAAGTTTATTATGGACCTAGTGCCAATAAAATCTCATCAGTTTCATGTAAAATTGCACCCCCATTATTCCCGTCTACAGATACATAGGTCACAAAGTATAGGCATAAGAATTATTGCTGCTTCACATAACGCATTCTGAAAAAGCATTCTCAGTTGTGAGACGAAATAGACATTATTTCTTGAACATATAAGATTTTTTTTATTCGTCGGATTTCATCAATGAATACGGATGTTTGAAATAAGAACCTTATTGAAATCGTCATTTTTATTGACAACACTACCATGAAAAACAACACGGAATCTTATTGGTTAATGTCCCACAGATCTAAATTTTTAGGCCACCCTTCCCAACGCCCCGCCCAATGGTAGTAGTCCAATCACAGAGTTAAGAAAATAGACAAGTTTTATAAAAGATGTGTGACATGGGATATTTTATAAGCAAGTATAATATTAATACGACCAATTATATAGTATAATTAATAAGTGTATGATTAATTGATATCTATTCTCCATGAATTATTATAATTATATGTTATCTATATTTACTCCCCTTATATCATAAATGACCATTTTGTTTCTTGTGTTCTTTGGTTGTCCAAAGCCTTTCGATTTCTTTTAAAATTGTTGCAAAATCAAAGATTCTCCGAGTCGCAAATAATACCTAAAACAAATAGTTTTTGAAAGTTTGAAGGAGGTAGGAGAAGAATTATGCTAATTACGCAGTGCGCAGATATGCGATCGATGCATCGAACAATCGATCACGGTATGGCCGATATGGCCTTGATTGCATAATCGATATTCAAATACAAAAATAAAATCGGTTTTTGAAGTTTCCAAAAGAATTTAAGGACGATTTGGAAATTGGGGTTCGGTGAAAAAAGCGGAAATTTTCGAAAGTTGGCTATCAAGAAGAAAAATAGTCAAATATATGATTTCAAGAAATAGAATAGAAATGTCTTTTAGCGTCAAATAGAAAACGAACAGCGTATTTCCGGAAAAAAATGTATCTCGATCACCTAAAATATATATCAATCAATTTCTTCCGCAATTCTTACCGCATCGCCTTCACAATTTATGTGACAATACGTACTAATGTTTTAAGTAAAGTTTAGGTCACCTGGCTCTAAAAATGGCAAAAGACTTGTTTATATGTTTTCATTGTTTATTTCATTGTTTTCCATGAATATAATTTTAATTAATGTATATCATTCTTAATATTGAATATCATTTTTAGTGATGAATATCAGTTTCATTAATGCGCATTATTTTAAATCTCATCTAAAACAATTGCACTATTTTTTGTGGCTATATCCAAATATATTCTATTTAAAATTCTACTTTAATCTATTTGCCCATCTGTTTGTTACTTGACAAAATCTAAAAGGTAACAATATTTGTATATTGTGGACAAAATTATTAAAGTTTGGAGTCTCAAACAAGATCAGTAATAAAAACTCCCACGCGACAAGGAAAAGTATTGTTTCGTTATAAAAAAGTTCATACTGTTTCAACATTTTGTCAATTTCAATAGTATGCGAATTCCAATAAAATGCCGATTTCAAAATATCATATCAATTTCACAAAATCCCATCAATTTCAAAATATAATGTGAATTTCAAAATGTAATGTGAATTTCAAAATGTAATGTGAATTTCAAAATGTAATGCCAATTTCAAAATATGTCAATTTAAAATACCGTGTCAATTTCAAAATATAATGTCAATTTAAATATTATGCCGATTTCAATTAAGTAGTTTCAATTCTTTGTCTGTAAACAAACGTTATTACGATAATATGCAATAGTATAATTTTATGCCCGTCGCCTCCTACCATTTACCGAACTTCTTATTTCTATCTTTCACAAAGGACAATATTGACATATTAAAAGTAAAAACTTGTCATTTCATATTCTGGTTAAAGTGCTATTGGATCAAGAGCAAATATAACATAACAACAGTTTATATTTTTTTAACTATTCGTTCAACCGAGTGGAGCATTCGTTCTGAAACATAAACAATATATTTAACACATAGTTAGCCTAACCTTCAAATTAACATGTTATAAGAAGAAAAATTTACATTGGCATAACATAAATATGTAATTCTCGTTGAAAAAGTGCAATGACAAGAGATACACCCTAAAAATTATTTTGAAAGAGTATTACATTTCTTTATGATGTAGTCTTATATTGTACAATGATATTAATGCATACGAAAATATAATAAATGTATTTATTTTGAATTATGAAATGAGTTACATTATTTATATTGTGGCAGATGTATAGTTCTGTATGTTAACTTACTTACGTTTGTAGTGAATATGAGGTAATGGAGGAATGAAATCGGGATAGAAAAAATAATAAAGTTATTTTAGTTTCTTTTCTTACTTTTTTCTTTTTTTAGTTTTTTTTAGTAAAGTTATTTTAATTTCTTTTCCCTAGACAATACAAGAGAATTTACGTTATATAATCGTTCCTCGTATTGGCTGGGCAAAAAAAAAAAAATCGCATACGCGTTGGCTTTCAAAGTAAAATTACCGAATAAACGCTCAAAAACATATATTCCATGCCTTTTCAAAAACAAGATTTCTTCAATTCGTTTCAACTGGACTATAAAAGGCATTAACAAATGAAAAGGGTATGAGATTGAATAAGCTTCAATCGTTAATAACTCCGAAAATATGGATTTCTCAGCATTTTTACATTAACAATTTTTGCGAGCGTTAACGGACACTCTGTACATAAATGTTTAGAGAAATTAATGCAAAGCTTTATGACTTAAAATTTATGACTGGCCATTATGACGGTTTAAATAATCTAACCATATTAATACATATGATTTTGATGGCATTATTGAGATCTTACTTCTACGAAATGGTATGCCGATGAGAAGTATCTCTATGATATGATAATGCATCTAAAAAAGTACATATCAATGAAGGAAACCTTGGAAACAAAATGTTCACAAAATAACCGTCGACGAAGCATTAAAAACTAACAGACGGAAAGGAACTGCGTGTCCACAAAACAAATTGTCAACGGATGAAATGTATTATTTATTTCGTGGCCTAATTCAATTTCTATTTTCATTTTCGACAGCGGCAGATAATGATCAAACATGATGAGAATTCGTGTCAATTTCCAAGCTTTTATGAGCTTTTTTAAACAGTGGCGTGCTGCCTAAGGAGAGAAAGTGAATAAACCTCGCTATTATTTCCCCAACCTCCTTCAAAATTTCAGTACTCTACTACTTTTTCTTGACAATTACCGAATGATTTCCAGCATTATTGTTTCTTTCCTAAAACAGGTATTGCCTAAACAAACGGGATTATCTGAAACAGAAACTGTTGTGTAGGGCAAAACAATATATATGTACAGTGCGTTTAAAAAGTCATGGCGGAAGTTCAATAAGATGGCTATTTAGAATTTCATGATTTTGAGGACATACTCTGTATATAGGCAACCGAGAGTGAAAATGAAAAATCTTTTTATATATATCCAAGTATTTAAAAACTACAAAAACATAGAACCAAGAAATATTGATATACAAATCAATGTGTGATAAGTAAATATTTTTTGGTTGAATTTTCATGGCCCAACGACTGCAAGGGTCATTCTGCGTCAAACAAGGTGAGGTCGTACATACAGTTTTAATATAAAATATTATTTATATACGAATTATACCTGGTACAAAGGTGAAAAACGTATTAAATACACAAGCAAATATGTGTATATGCGTTCGTCGCACAGTAATGATTGAAATTTAAAGATTACTCGAATTCCGTAACAAATTACTAATTATAAAAAACAATAACGTATTGCTAATTAAAAACGCAAACGAATACTTTTTTTTTTTTTTCTAATTTTAAAACGGTAACACGCTTTATTTTTATAAGTTAAAATTTTTTCGAATATCGCTGCGATTCGAACAGAAAAATCTGTGTGTGTTTGATTGTATGTATACGCCGTTTTATTACATATTTTTTACGATTCTGAAAATATGTTTAATTGGAATAAAATTTATTAATTTAAAAGCTGCACAGCAAAAATATTCAGATTTAGCAATATAATTCATTATAAAGTGTGCAATCCTTAAAAATGAATTCGACGCAAGGGAAAGAGGGATTTTCCAGATATAAAGAAATATAACGTAAGATGAAATTGACAGAAGGTGACATTTCAACTTAACACATAAATGCGTTATCGAAAGCTGTTATTAGTGTAACAGTGCGCGATCCCACATCTGATTTCGATACCGTAATGATTATTATTGTATATTTACTATTTCTACTATAGCCATTTCATCTGGATATGTATTTGATAAATCGTTACATTCGGAGATAAAAACAATGTCAGCGACAGCTGTCTTCGTGAAAAAATTAAGAAGGCCAGAAAAACTGACATCAGCCAATTATGAAATTGACGATTTATATGAAATGTCAATACGAACTTGTAAAGAAATAACAGTGTCGTGTTCAGTTGTCAATTTGAAGAGGCTGTGTCGCTATTTAAACACCCATTAGGAACGTTAAAAATGAAAATAGTAACAATTATATTTCGTGCCGGTTTCGCTTACAAATGTCTCTTACTAATTTATCGGTGTTATTAAAGACATTGCAACAATCCCATTTTACCGTGACAAGTTTACTGATAACGTGTCGATTTCAGGCTACCAATGTAACTAACAGATGGTTTCCCGTTGTCGGTTTCCTTCATTGGCGTTTCCACGCAGCAAACGTAAAGAATATGCAAATTGAAATCAAAGATAAAGCCAAAAATTTGAATTATAAATACTTTTATTATTATTTCAATTTTTAATAAGAGTTCTGATCCCGAAAGTACAATAACTTAGCGGAAATAATTACAATACTTGATATATAACTTATCTCTTAAGCGGAAAAAAGCCTATTTTATGAGACGTTAGCCCCAGTTTGCGATTTTAATAGATCATTAGTATTTCTGAAAGGCACAAACTGCTTTTTTTTTATTTTTCCGTAGTTAGAAAAACGCACTTTTGTTAACAAAAGTAATTGAAATTTCTTAGTTACTGCATTTCTAAAACTTTGTTTAAAATGTCTCTGATGTTTCTCTGTTCGTCTTTTTTTTTTTTTTTAACTGACATCTCAGTTTCGTTGAGCAAGGGACCGTTTAAGAGCGCATATTACTAAAATACTAAAGTCGGTTTCGAGACAGAATGAAGTATGATTTTTTTTAGAGATGAGATCTGTTTTGTTTTTATTGAACACATACCGCATAAAGAGATTGCGAAAAGTCCAAGAAAACATTAGATTTGAATAGTTTTGACACTGAAAGTGACATGGAGAAGAAAATCGCTCGCCGAAGCTCATTTCAAACTATCCAGGGAAGAATTTTGAAAATAAGCTCGCAATTGACAATAAGGCCCGCTAATTGACAACCGCTAATTAGAAAATCGATTTTCCTCCATTGCCAACCATTCTTTCGTCCCAAGACTCCTTAAGGAAAAAGCTCAAACAATAAAATTTCCTTAAATAGTCAAGGGGGAATCATGGGTTTTATCGGACCCTGGAATTTTAAGCACGGAATATTCCCTTATTATTCAATAAATATTTCCTAAAAAGAAGATGCCATCCATCAAAGGCTAAGTTGTTTTAGCGGGATATTCAGGGTATTCCGAAAAGAAAAATTTCTTTTCAAAGGAAAAGATGAAGAAAAGGAGAATATCGAGAAAGAGAAGACTTGAATTTCTTGCCTCTCGAAGTCTATCGTCCTTCGCGCCCCCTCTCCCAGGAGAAATAAGTCCAAGAGCATTCTCTCCTGATATGCCCTCCCCGTTCTCCCTCCTCCCTGTTACCATGAAAGAAAAAGATGAAGGAAAAAAAGATACTCCTCTCCATTTCAAGCATTGGGGGTACCCTATTAAGCTTAGATAGAGTGTTGGTATATTAGGTTAAAAATCAGGACAGCTTATGGGTAAGGATAGTCTAAAACTCAGAGTCCTAAAAACCACAATATAAATTGAAAAAAAAAAAAAAAGAGAGAGAGAGAATCCTCCCCCTGCACTCTTGATTAATGGAAATGACGTTATTTTGGTCATGACGATCGGTTCATGATGATTATCTATTGATCCCTGTTCAGTTTAGACTATTTGTAATTTTTCCTTGATCAATTTCATTGGATTGTTGGCATTGTTTAATCTGACGATCCGAACTCCAAGTCAATGTAAAGTCAATGTTTTTTATCTTGTAAGTGAAATCAGGTCGTTTGAGTTTTTTCTTAACAGATGAAGCATTTGTCTAGTTATATATATGAAGCCAATATTTTGAATAGATGAATTAAAATAAGTTCTCCATATTTTAGTTTGTTTATATATTAGATTGTGAAATAAGGTTTATATATATCTGTTCTAATTCAGTAAACGCAAGCTATGTGTGTTTAAACTGTTTTTGTTTTTTTTATGCGGCTCTGGGGAGTGTAATAATTTTGAATTTAAAGAAATGTTGATAAGAGATACTAGAATTTTATACGTCTGTTTAATGGTAAGTTAAAAATGTCACGTTAATAATTAATACGTTATGCATATATGACACATAATTCATTTTCGAAATTATTCTTTGCTTCACTTTTCCCGTATTTATGTTACAAAATGTGTCCTATTGAAGTAGTTTTAATTTCAGACTTCATATTAGCTGTTTGGAAATGAAATTGACAACTACTCGAATTCATTATTGTCATGGTGAAAAAATTAAAGTGATCACTAAGCTAGTTTCACACTTTTCCAGTCATATCGTTATTTTCCATCATGTCTAATCTGCAACTAGCCTATTTATGTTATTACACTTCACCAACTTATAAATATAAAATGTGTAATTAATTAAAGATATTTTAATTCATTTCTTTGCCTGCCTTTTAAATATTTATTGTTATTTCGAGTAGGCCTTAAAACAAATAGCAAAATTATGAATGAATGAATGAAATTATTTTCAAATTATATAATACTCATAAACTGCACAAATTTCATTAATTGTTAACGATTTGAATTATATAAAATAACACCTTTAACTGAAAGGACGCATGGTAGATCTAACCAATTTTATTATTTTTCAGAAGAAAAATTGCCAGCTAATCAATTTAAAGATCAAATTCCTCGGCACCCGTCTCTAACTAAAACTAACCTAAACTGAAAACAAAACAAACCGAAATTAAAGCGAAAATGAAAGGTGGGGGAAGGCGATCCCTCTTCAATTTCTTCAGAAAAAAAGAGCAATATTGAAAAAACAAACACGATCAGAACAGTGTAATCAATCGGGGGGAAAAACAATATTTTTTCCTTTAGTTTCTTCTGAAAAATACATTCCGAACAAAAAAGAAAAAAGACGTCTAGTTAAGAATGTATTTGGGTGGGTCGCACCCTCCCCCTCTCTTTCTCTATTTCTTTTTCTTTTCTTCCTTTTTTTCTTTTGAAGAGATTGATGAATTTGAAGAGAAGAAGAAGAAAAGGAACAGTGAAAGGAAGATGCCGTGAATTACACGATTTTTTCCCTTCTATTTCACTCTTTTTCCCCTCTTTCGTCCGAATTCCAAATAGTTATTTTACTTTTCTACAGATATATGTCTTTTCTTTTACATTTCAGTCTTCAGAAAACTCACGTCAAATTTGAAATTGATCGACCAATTGAAAACCTGAATTGAAAATGAATTGTATCTAAAATTGTTTACTGTAAGTTCGATGCCATTTATTTCGCCTAAGTTCGTGTTTAAATTAAAATAAAATAATACAAAAGGCCCGCATATCAAAGAAACTGACAATGAAATCGTGATCACTTTCAAAATATTATTCGCCAGTTTACACGATAAATTATTTTAAGATCCTTTTTCTTCCTCTTCTTTTTTTTCTTTCCTTCTTTTTATTCTTCAACCCTTTTTCCATCTCGAATGTCAAACGGCTACAGCTTTCGATTTCAGAATTTGAAACGTGCACATGCATATTTCATAACGCCACTTGTGCGTGTATATGCCGTCTCCCCTCACCAATTGCCCGAACATTAGGCGAACATATGTCCTCCGTAATACCATTCTAAAAAAATGAAATACACAAATTCGATATCTCGCGGCGGATGAAAAAAATAGCAACAAATAAATAATCATCGGCGAATCCAAGGAAGATCTCAGCGTGGCGTAGACGAATTGCAACGCTCAGTTCAGGATTCGATTTAAAATTCACGTTTTGATTTGATGTGCGCTTGAAGCCTGCACGTTTGCATTAGTTTATGCTAATGCGTTATGCTGGTCTTAGTTTCTTCTTTCTGGTTGGGTGGTCGAAAGCTTGGCGGTACGCCTTGAGTGTTAGACAGATCATGACAGGTGGGTCAAGTGATTATATGCTCCTCTCAACAAGGAACTTATAAACCACGTGAGAGCCCCCATGGAGCTGCAGGGTTTAACTAATCAAAAATGCAATCCATATGGTCAGTGTGTCTCGATTTATTCTCTCACCAAAAGAACATATTCCTATTTAAATGCCGAGTTCGAAGGATATGCAGGTGTCAAATTAAAGATATACAAAATAAAACGCCGTAAAATCTTATACACGTTGACGTAATGTCTGTGTTTTTGTGGGTATTTGAAAGGCTCATTTTTTGCTATGGAGCAAAAATTTCCGTGTCGTTTTTAAATATTCCTACATCCTCATTCTTATCATAAAGGTTATTTTTAATTTTGTGACATTAATCCTCATTTTCCCTAAACACACACGCATAAATGCATACATATAAATTGCGAACATTTAAAGTAAAATATTTTTTTTCTCTTAACGCGTAAAGTATCTTTTACTCCTTACCCAGATCAATATCATAAAAGGGTCGTCCATTTCACTTACTATTTGATACATTACATTTAATATTTACTTAATATAAAATATTCTATATAGACCTTATGGATTCCCTATCATTCTTTTATAGAATTCTATTCTATACTGTGCTTTTCAAGATAAAAGAAAAATTTAATCCATGAAAGTATGTTTATACAAAACATAACCTAATTTAACGTTAACTACGGACTTGTCGATTTCAAATCGCGTACCGACCTCACGCAAGCGCTTTAAAAATTATTTTATTTGAAGTTAAATTTAAAGGCATCCAATTCCCACACGTATACCAGTACTCAATGTTTATATATTTTGTATTGATATACACTATATAAAGACAATTGAAGAGAATTCTTTGGCATTCCTAAATACTGTCGAATCATTGGCAATTGTACTAGCTCCTCAAATTTTATCTCGAGATATTTCGAATTAAAATAATATATAATTACGAAAACTTTCAAAGAACGTGGTAATTGGCACTAAATTCGTCGTTTTGAAATTCGGAGAATTCTGTTCAACCAAAAATTTTAAGATTTTTGGAGAGAGAGAATTAGTTTTTTATGTCTAACTTTGATGATATATTATTCTCTTCAGGAGTATAAAATCATTGCCAGCCTGGAATGTGGAAAATACATTACATATTAAATGCATGGACCTTTGATTCATAAAATTTTATCCACTAAAATTCATTTCCACTCCCAAAGTCTCCAAAGACCGAAATTATGTTCAGTAATATAATTACTGACAGAAAATGAACAAATATATACGTCTTGCATCTTTAGTCGAATCCTTCGATTTGCGATCTTTTTCCCATGACAACTAGAGAAAAGTCATTCTACCATTTCCGAAAGCTTACAGTTTTGTTTCTCGCCTTTGGAAAAGTGGGTCAGAACTCGGTAAAAAGTTGTAAGCCTATATAAGAAAGCAAGATATTGCCCTAAATGGAATATATTATTAAACGGGAAATTTTGAGGCACCTTAATTGGATATCTGGTTCCTTGATTACAGACTTCCTTCATGATTTAAATTATTATACGCTTTAGAGAAAGTTTGCCGGGTTACAGCGTCGTCCTAATATGGGTGGCCTTAATTCTGCCCAATAAGAGCGACGTACGAATATGCTGAAAAGAAAAAGAGGAAGCCTCTTAACAAAATTTTTTCTAAGGGGAACGGAGATATTTCAGAGATCATGTTTACAAAATTACCCGCTCTTTGGATAGCCTCAGAGCATTTAACACGTTTGTCGGCCTTCAAATCTTGTTCATATCGCAGAAGTTATTTTTGCTGTCGAATCTAAAAGTGGTAAACATGAAGCGTTTAGGAAAGAATTGGAATTTTATCTTGGTGGAAGCAAAAAATCAAATTCTAAAATCTTAATTCAACTGACCCGAGTATTCGGTTATCTAAGGAAACAGACGACAGCCTACAT
>QLNU02015360.1:290177551-290193846 GCA_006491805.2 Dysdera silvatica
CACTTGTGGTACAGAAATACGAACCGAATGAATTTTATACAGCTAAGCAGGTCATCTTCAAATAAACTGATAATCTACAAGAGACTAATCAATTTCATAAGGACTGACCAATTTCAAATGAATTGATTTATTTTTTTGCTAAATCTAACAATATAGTTTCATATTAAATAAATTAATCACATGTATTTTGCTTTTTCTTAAAATCTCTTGAAGCGTCAAGGTAAGTGGCGTAGCTTTTTTGATGCCCCTTAGGCAAGAAGTCATTTTAGGCCCTTTTTGTTTTAAATTAAAATAAATGGCCAAAAAATGAAGTGAGGGGCTCCCAATTAACTAAGGCTCCTAGACATTTGCTAAACTATAGCTACGTCCCTGATCAAAATTGACAAAATTTTTAAATGTTTCTGCTGGAAAGGTCAGAGTAAGTTAGCGACATAAGTATCTCCATTTCGTCAATTTTGTATTTTGTTCCAGATAATAGAAGTAGAGAAAAAAATTAACCATAAAACGAACTTCCTTCATTTAAAGTTTTTTTTATAGTCTTTGTGTGTACCCCTCTGTATTTGAGAATTTCTTTGTCAGGTACCAATTTGTGTTGTGAGTACACATGCCACGTCGGTACAACGCAGATTGAAATGTTATTATTAGCAGTATCGCACACATTTCTCTCTCTTCTCCCCACTTCCAGCCTTACCTCCATAAGCCCCAGAACCATTGCCGATCCTACTTAGAGCTCACTATTTGGAACCCCCTCTCTTTGGAGTAAAATTTCACGCTAGAGCAATTTTAGGAGTTTTTTCATATTATCTCACTTCAGCTGCCGGCGAGGGGCGTAACCGTGAATAAAAAGATAGAAGAACAGGAGATTTAACAACTCAAAAGGACGGGTTTAAACTTAACGCGTTTTTTTTAGTGCTCCATGCTAACTCGTGCGCAGCAATCCTTTTTTTCCTACTGAAGTTTTTAAATCTTTGTTTGCATTACTATAGGCGACTAAAACGTGGATAAATGGTAAAAAGAGTGAGCCAGTTAGAAGGAGAAAGCAAAAAATCTAGGGGTTATAAAAGATGGTTGAAAATTTGAATGGTTCTAGCGGAAAAGGCGATACTTTCTGGGAGCTCTTCATACAAATAATAGTCATTCTATCTTCAAATAAAATGTTAAAAGCACTATAGAAAATTCTCTCTCTCTCTCACACACACACACACATATATATATATATATATATATATATAGTGCGGCCATAATTAAAAGTGAGGTGTTTAGCGCCCGATAGCGAAAAATTTATTGGGCCAATTTAGGGTACATACTCCCATGGGCGGATTTACCATTTTGCCGCCCCTTCCTACCCGTCCTCATCGCCCTTCAATCAGTGGCAAGAGCGTAAAATTATTATATTCAATATACGCCAAAAAATTTTGTATTGACAGTAAAAATATTGAAAAGCGAATTCATAAATTGAAACATAAATATTAAACAATAACTTATATTGAAATATTATTCCTTTTTGGTATATAATAAATCAAATTCAATTTTATTGAAATAAATTTTAATTTTAGAAAAAAAAAAAAATATATTGAACACTGGTATTTAAATGGAAAGCATGACGTCTAGCTTTCTTCTCGGCAAAACATCTGATTATATCATCGTCTGGTATTGATTTTGTTATATCAGACTTAATACACAAAATTTTGTCGCCCTAGTCTATAGCCTAGTATAGCCTATTGGGAAATACGGCACTGCATGTTGTTGGGCCAAAAACTTCAGAAATTTCCGAAGTGTGAAACTAGTATTACCACTTTTTGGATAACCGGCTTTACCGGCAAAGCATAATCGCGTTGAGTTAGCATAGTGTATCAATTTTATCAAACAAACGCGAAACACATTTTAAGCCGTTCATATATTCACCAGCTGACTTCAATATTCTAAAATTTATATAATCTCCCTGTTTTTGAGTGAAAATATACGCAGTTCCATGATTTTATTGCCAATTTCCCGTGTTGTGGCTAAATATTGAACCATTTTTTTGTTTTAGTTATTATTATTTCTTTAGAAATCAAAATCCCGTAAACCCAGGGGTATGTGTACCAAATGAAATTTATTATACAATAATTTTTGCCACCCACGTATTAATTAGCTCAAACTAGAGCTTTATTCGTTTTGGAGAAAAAGAGACGCTTTCCCCATCCTGGATTCGAACCAGGGTCCCTCCGTTTAGCCCGGAGTGTCTTGGACCGCTAGACGAATGAGGACAGGAAACAACGCTCTCTTTCTCCGTATGTAAAGGTGTTAAGGTATTATTACCCTCCGCAGGGATAACACAATTGCCAAATATGGTCAACACCAAATAAGCTCTAGTTTGAGCTGTAATTAATACGTGGGTGGCAAAAATTATTGTATAATAAATTCCCCCACGAAAACTCACAAAAATCTCGCCCCGGAGGCTTTCTTGTGTTGACCATATTTGGCAATTGTGTTATCCCTGCGGAGGGTAATAATACCTTAACAAATTGAATTCAGTTTGTCTCAATGCAGTTTTCGAAATCGGACTTACAACACCTCATGTTTAATTATGGCCACCCTGTATATGTAATAAATTGCTTTTCTTCATGTAAATAATTTTTTGCATATATTTTATGAAACGATATATATACACACACACACATATCGATAATTATATCAATAAATTTGACATGCTTGGTAACAACAAAATGGCACTAAAGACGTGCGTGTGTTTTTGTTGTCGTTTTTAATAATCGTAAATATACTAGCATCAATTTCAACGTTATGCAATTTCATTATTTTTTATATTTCCTGTTTGTTTTGTGATTGGCTGCTTTAGTGTTTACGGTTCAGGGATGCTTAGAATCCCGACAGGGTGAAAATGTTCACTCCCAGTATAACCACGGTATAGTCTCGTTAATCCGAACTAATTCTGAACTAGGCTTATTCGGATTAACCGAAGTCTTAACTACAGAATTAGCTGTAATAGTTTGATGTGTGTGTGTGTGTTTTAATGGGCACACGTAACAGACAACAGGTGACGGCGGTGCAGGGGAAAATTCCCCTTCTTTTATGGGAAATTTTAATTAAATTAATTGAAAAGGCAACAAATTAACACAGTTTAATAAAGTTAAATCGTTTACAGCTGTTTCAATAGCCCTGGGCTATTTTCGTCAAAACCGTTTAATTAGTTAGCGACACACACAGCGCTATTTGTTTACGTTTTGTCAGCTAGCTGCCATTGCAGCCAGCATTAAAAAAAATGGATTAACAGAATTTTTGGATTAACCACCTAGCCGCCAACCCTTTCCGTCCATTTCTTCTAAAATAATTAAGAAAAGGAAACTTCTCTTACTATTTCTTGGAAACAGCCGTTTACAGACGAATGAAAAAAAAACCACTCCCAAATTTAATGCGTAACAAAAATTTTAATGTTCAATTGTGTTAAAAAAAAATGCGTTGTTCTGCGTGTAAACCACATTTAGTATGAAAAACTGGATTTGAGATATAGGGGGCGTAGCGTTTACCAAGCTTAAAGCAGTAAAAATTACTCAATCAAATCAAACAACAATGTCAATCAATCAACGTTTATTGGCGTAGTGATACCAACGCCGATGGTATGGCGTGATTAGATGGTGAAACGTTCGAAAGAAAATGAATATTTTTGCCTTCGGTGGGACCTGAACCCACGACCTTCCACTAGGTTCAGGCCCTACCGAACTCAAAAATATTTCTTTTCTTTCGAACGTTTCACCATCTAATCACGCCATAACATCGGCGCTGGTATCACTACGCCAATAAACGTTGATTAATATTGTTATTTGCTTTAATCTGCGTAGTGTTCGATTTATATAAATACGCAATCGAAGTTTAGATTGGATGAGAAAAATAGTCACGCATGCGTGTTTGCTTTCAAAGTTATATTATCTAACAAATTCGCAAATGTGTTAGAATTAACTTTAAACTGAGCAAACAAAGGAGTTTACGGATAAAACCTGTATATAAATTGGTTAGCTACAAAAACAAGAAAAAGTAGTATGCCAAAACTTATATATACTACGGCTCCGGAGGCTAGATGGTTAACTAGACGCTACTGTATAATTGATTTTGATGTAGTTTGCATCGAAAATAGCAAATCAGAACGGAACAGATTACTTTAAAAAGAAAGAGACAGAAGAAAGACTCAAACAACAAATTAGATTTCCAAAGGAATTCAACTCAGGTGCCCGTAAACAATGTTATCAGTTCGGTTTAAAAAGCGGAGCTGACTCGTCGGAAACGGAGGCAATCTGTCAAGCTTATTTAAATAGAGGAGAGCTGTCGTTTGCTTTCAACTGAAATTCAAGGCAAATTTTCTTGTCATTTTCTCCCTCTATTTCACGTGTAAACCCAATTTTTTTTTAAAGAATTTACAGATATGCGTCTCTTGCGTGTTCCTGAAATTGACAAGAGTCGCTGCATCTTAAATTGAATAATCGTAAATTCAAGATGGATAAATATTCTCTATCATAGATCATCATATGAATAAAGAGAAAGGTAGAATCGTATCACCAGTGTGTTATCTTCAATGTGTTTGGAAAAGTTGTTTATTGTCTAAGATATCGTTCCTCAACCTTTTTCACCCTTTCTAATCCCTTGAAATTACACGCATATTTCAGGGAATCCTTACATGAAAACTATAACGAACCATTATTAATACTTTCCTTTGCTATTTATAAGCATGAAGTTCACAAGGAAAACGTAACTATTATATTTTTTCTGATAGCTAATTCAACAGAAAAAATTTCGTACTAGTATATAAGAAATTTATTGACAATAGAAAAAAAATGAATTCAAACTGCCTGTTTACGAGACTTCATATGACGGTCTTCATTCATACAAAAAAAGTAACCTCATATTTGTAAACAGAAACTGTAAAATGTCATATGAACGAATATATGTGCCAAGGAAATGCTGCTTTTGAAGCAAATTTCTAATATGAAACCTGGGTTTGGCTTTTGTTAAGTAAATACTTAATTCGGGGTCGAATTTTCAGGGACCACCTAGCGATGTCTCGCTGGACACTATAACCTCGAAGTATCCCCTACTGTGGCACACTGGTCTAGAAGGAAAAAAACTTGCGCCTACTGATAAAAGCCTTGGTATCATACTGAAGAAATAAGAACAAATATAATATACAAAAGGAGTACGACTGCATGCTTAAAGAACTTGTTCAGTTTTGCCTCAATTCATGGGATGTAAAATCTTTTTATATATCACAAATATTTCTAAAAGCCGTCTCTATTTCATTAACGTGTGAAATAAAATGCCGAGTATAGTTTAAGAAGGTCATTCAATGTTTCCCACGTGGTTGCCGAAGTTTTCAATTTCCAGTCGAATGTGATATATCACGTGAGGTATGGACTTCAAAAAGCCACACCCAGTCCTTCACGAAAACTATTTAAATACAGCCTATACGACGTGAAGGGCGAATCTTGGAGGTAGAGGCTACAGTTGCCGCGTATTGTTGTTGTTTTTTAATGCATTGCTGTATTGAACAGCTCGAAGAGTGTAGAAAATATTCAAACGGGTCCTCATGTTTATCCACTTTGCATTCTCTATTTTTTAAGCTGCACTTTTTTTTTTTTCGATCTTTATTATTGGCCTTACACTCAGGGTATGAAAAAGCCATAGGAAGCCAAAGAGAGAGAGAGAGAGAGAGAGGAAATCACCCAGCCTCAATATTTTTACAATATAAGTCCAACAGCCTATATTTCATTTTGCAATTTTTAGTGGAGTGTAACTCAAATGGATCTGCTGCCATATTAAAGTAAGGGGAACGAAGCATTAAACAACGCTTTGGAATCGGTATGAGGGGGATAAAAAAAAAGCAGCGAACTGTAAAATATAAAGCCATTCCTCCCTCCCCCAATCTTTCACTGATATCCTGCCGGGGGTTACAGGGAGTCAAGCCTTGCGAAATGAATAATTTCTATTGGCCCCCTCCACAATTTTTAAACCCTCCCTATTTTTTCCTTCCTCAAATGATATCGAATACAATTTTTCTTTTGCTCAGTCAGGAAAATGAGAACGATTTTTCAATTGGATTTATTTTATGTGCCGGAAAATTAACTCATAATAGGAGCGATTTTTTGCTTCCACACTTACGTTTGCCCTTCAGATCATGGGCTGCCACGCGCTGTACGGGTAGCCAGCATAATACGTTTTCGATAGATATTTTGTTGCATCACGTAATAAACTACGTTAGTTTTTCAACGTTTTCACTTGCAAAATAAATTATTATGTTTCTAAACAGATGGCAGTAGCCTCATACCCACATAGAGACGATAAGCTTATTGTAAACAAGTTATACACTGTATGTTCTATCGTCACTATAATTATGAAATTGATCTATCTTGCAGTTCCAATCAGTTACTTTATAAATACCTATTATAACCACGGACGCCGTTAGTGGGATGGGGGGATGGGGGGACCCGCCCCCAATGTTGGCATTAGGGTTCCATATCCCCCTTAAATTTCAAACAAAATGCCTTTTAATGGTATATTGACACCCCCAATATTTTCATGCCGTTGGCGTCGATGATTATAACGTTGATTTTGAAACTGACAATACGTATTTTAATATCACTTATTATTATTACTTGGTTTTACAAATGCATTTAGTAAGTCTTTGAATTATTAATTCTGTATTAGAGGACAAATTCTAAAAAATTAAACAAAAAAGTTCTAGTATGGGCTTAAACGTGGGTGTCAAATTCTTTAATCGTAATAAAAATCCCCTCCTGAAAAACTCACAAAAAACTCGCCCCGGTGGCTTTGTGTGTTGACCATTATTTGGCAATTGTGTTATCCCTGAGAAGGGTAATAATATCTTACATCCTTATATACGGAGAAAGAGAGCGTTGTTCCTACCCTCGTCGGTCTAGAGGTTAAGGCGCTCCGGGTTCAACGAAAGAATCTTGGTTGGACTCTAGAACGGAGAAGATGTCTCTTTTTCTCCTATACGAAAAAAACGCTAGTATGAGCTTTACACGTGGCTGTCAAATTTATTAATCGTCACAAAATTTACACTAAACTTCCCCAGCGATATCCTAAACATAATTTATTTTCGTCCGTGTTGACAATATATTTTATCTCACTGCTGCTTAAACAGTAAATCCTCACTCAACATTTTATTTCTTTTTTAATAAGAGACGCGTTTTAATAGAGATAACTTAATTATTTTTTTTTAGTTGCATTCTTATGTGTTTTGAATAGGATGCCTGAAATTGACATTGTTTTGTTTGGATCCATTTCACGTAATTTGACATATGGTGCCAATCAAAAGTAGTCTAGACATTCCAATGGCATTTTATAAACTCGCTGCAGACGGCAAGCGAATATCAAACGAACTAGCAACACGTACGTTAACACTAGTACCTTTTCAAAGCTTTCGGTGAAAATCAATTTCAAAATTCAAGAAAGATCAGTCTGTTGTCTAACAAACCACGGACCATAAAAAATTTTTGCAATACCTGTTAAAATTTAATTTTAAAAATTCTCCATATGTTCTGATTCACCCGCATTTTCAATAAGCTTCCCATAATTTTTTATAGAAAAATACATTCACACATCAGGGAAACATATCACGACTGTCGCTTTCTTCCTATTCTCGCTAAAAATTAAATTAGATAGTTTTTCGCCATTGAAGTTACGAGCAACACATTTCTAACTTAACCCAGCTATACAATTCCATTGGACGGCTATCTGAATTGTTTCTAACGCTTTTCTGTTGACGAGATTCAGCCAACCACCACGTACCAAAATCGGAAAGCAATTGTTGATAGTGCTTTGCAAACTCTTAAACCTAGTTCTTGAAATGAAATTTATTGCATCTGCTTTCTTTCTCCTTTGGAATTCTAAGAAATGTACAGAAATTGTAATTTCTAGACGGCCGGACTTGTTCTACAAGATGTCAAATAATGTCACCGCCCTTTCAAGAAGCAATACTTTTCTTAATCAGTTTCGTTGTTTACTTTTCGGCCAAATCCATTAACAAATCAATAACATTAGGTAAATCCTATTCAAATACGATGTCCGGCTTCCAAATAATCGCATATTTCGCGATAAATGTCATTAACAAACCTTCTTCAATTTTCGTCATTTAAATAGTGCCATTTTCATAGGTCCATGAACTGAGTCTGGGTTCCTAGCCCAGACCCAAAGAGGAACCCTAAATTGTTAAAATTTGTTTTCATTTATGTTATTATTTTTTTTTAATTTAAAGTTCAGAATGTTAAACATTATTTATTAACAGATTGTTTTTTGTTAAAACAACACGTTCTTCTTGAGATGTGCTTTTCCCAACATTCACGTTTTGTGGCCTAATCACGAGCTCTTTGACTCCCCAATAGGCCTCAAATGCATTAAGATGGTCCCAAAAGGCCCCAACTGAGTTAAGATGGCCCCTCAATTAAACTTCGTACATAGAACAAAAACCTTATCAACTTATTTTTACTGTTGTTGTGTGCACCAGGCCTGTAGCCAAGTTGAAGGGACAACTGGGACACGACATACAGGGTAAACGGAACCCAGAGACTCACGCGTATAAAGTAAGCAAAGGGCATATAGGGTACAGGAAACCCAGACTCACGCGTATAAAATAATTATCAGAAGCAGTAGAAGATTTAGACATTATGTCACTATAATCCCAAATAAATTTGACGCTCCTCTGATGGTTTTTTTTTTTAGATTATTGCAACCACAAATATCGTAATTTATTTATTTATTTATACAATACTACTTAGCCTGTAGGGGCCCAGGTATGGGCATACAATACAGACTTAAAATGTTACGTATTGTTGAGTGTTATTAACAAATGCATTGATATTAATTGAAGAAACACATTTTGAGTTAAGCTTATTCCAATTGTCAATCGTTTGAGCAAAAAAAAAAAAAAATAAATTTATGAGTATTGCTGTGTGCGGTAAATAATTATAATTTGAAAGAGTGGTCAATACGAGAAGAAATATAGTCGGCAGGTCTCACGTATTGTAAGAAATTACATTTATAGTGATTATAAAGAATTTTTATATAAAAGAGTAAGACGCAGGTGTTTACGGTGAAGGGAAAGCGGAATTACGTTTAAAGAAGTTTTAAGAGAAGTTACCGAGACATTAGTTATTATTAGCATATGTCAAGGTCTGTATTTTAAATTTTAGGGAGGGGGAATTGGGAGAGAGAGGAGGAATTATAAAGAACAGAGTATACAAATATACATAAAAATAGTTTTATACATTATTAATTTTTAATAATTTTCAATATTTTATCATTTTTTCATTGTGGTATTATTGTTCTACATAAATATAAATAGCTCGATGGGGCAACTGGGGCCACGACCCTGCTGGCCTCAGCTTGGCTACAGGCCTGATGTGCACTGTACAAGAATTGATGAAAAAGCCAAAAATGTGGACCGAAAACTGCACCAGAACTCTGATATGTAAATTTTGAGTAAAAAAAAAAAAAAGTGATTTGCTTTCATTGCGTTATAAGTGGACTCTCGTTTTATCGGATCACGTTTTAGGAACTTTTCCAGCAAAATGTGAGCTTGGTATATCACAAAATTTCCTCAGTAGTTAAATGAAATGACAAGACATGTAAATATTCATCATTGAGAAATGACATGCTAAAAAATACTTGCGGAATATAGTCAAATCAAAGAGCTAAATTTAATAATTAAATATTCACCTTAAATTTACAAAAAAAGTCCCGTTCTTTGCAATCATAATGAAATAGAAAGGTCACCGAATATTAAAGATAAGGAATTAAACAAATTTTGCACAAAAATTTCGTTTATACATAAACTGAATTGTATGGAAAATATTTTTAAAATGCTCACGCAAACGTTTTATCATTATCATACATTATTCTCTTGATATAATGTGTTATACATATACAAAATTTATAAAATAATATCTGAATAAATATGTATGTAAATATAAAAAAATTAACTAAAAATGTTTTTCATATATTTGACGTACATACTCTCCATTGAAATTTGCCCACTCGCAATTCAAACAGCCTTTACAGGAGAGTGTAGTTTCCTTGGAAAGTAATATATAATAAGGTCATAACACATTTTAGGCGTAGATAATTCATGGCAGGTCAAAGCGAAATTCGTGTTTTCCATTACACACACATTATATATATATGTATGTGTGTGTGTGTGAGTGTGTGTGTGTGTTTATTTATACACACACACGTTACCCGTAATAACGACTTCATTAATTATTCCCTCAGATTTTGACAATTCGGAAATAGATGAGGCATTACGGAGTTTTGCCATCATTTCATTACGAAAGACAAGTCTACTTCTTTCTGGATAGCTAAGAAGTGTCTACACATTTAAACGTTTAAAAACGAATAGAGGGCAAACTTTTGAAATGATTTTACGCCTAGAAAGACGCATAGATTTTACACATAAAGGATGGCACATAGAAATAAGCTTGCAAGGCCTCCTCATTTAGAGTTGTATTTAGTTAGGTTCAAGAAGGGAGACGGATAATTTATTTACAACCAATTCGATCGAAAATATCGCTGTTGGGTTGCTCTGATGGTTAAGTAACTGACAGCGGGCTATTTCCGCATCAAACATTTATTATGAATTCTCTGCTCTAAGCAAGGGGTCTGCATAAAATGACGCATTGCATGCCTGAAAGAGACCATTAACAAATCTGAAAAGGTGAAAATGACGAGATAGTGGCATATAAGACAAAATTCAGGTTCAACGGAGGCTTAAAATATTCTGTCAGTTTCGAAAGTGACGATCACTAAACTAAATTTGAATTTTATATCCTATTCCCCGTCCCCTCACTCCTCCAGCGTGAACGATATAAAATTTTCTACGACCAAACACTGTATACATTGAATGCATATGAAAATGAAACAGAAGGTAAGAAATAAGGTCATTTGTGTGGTGGTAGGCATATCTAAACTAATTTTCTCTAATCTTATATCTATAAATAATGTCTCTCATAACGTGTTTAACGAAAGACCCATTGGTTATATTTAAATATATATATAAAATAACAAATATATATATATTTATTTATTCTTGAATTTGAATTTGATACATAAGCATGATTTTAAAAAATGTTTGATTTTGACTATCGTTCGCAGTTCTATTTTAAAAATCGTTGACTCGGTTTTTCGAAAAATATGTTAATTTTGTATTTATCGATAAACTTGGTGATTTATAACTTATGAAAATATTATTATAATTACAATTTATATGATACAGATTATAGTGATTTCTGATCTAAAACGACCAGATAAATAACTTGCTCTGTCACTTCATTTCAAATAATTATAAATTATATTATTTTATCCATTAAACATTGGCTGTTTAAGTACTTAAGTAATTTTTATGTAGGCCTATATGAAATGAACTTTCGTTTACTTTAGAACCATAAAATACTTCAGCACATAATTACCTTTTATTTATTTTTTTAATATTTATATGGTATTTTCAGTATTGCGATGATATTCACAGCTCTAGTTTGACCTTTACACGGGGTGGCGAATCGTCTTACCAAATAGATTTAATTCCTCGTTTTGCAACCTATAGTTATTTAAATAACATTTACTTTATATAGACAATTTAATTTATATTTTCTCACACATGCATTACATATTAAAAAATATATATATATTTTTTTATTATAATGGTATTAAGCTATTGATCAGCATGCAGTCACAGCTGTGCACACAAAGAGGGAAAGAGTCAAACGGTCCAATATTAAAAAGGAACAGATCGTTATAGCTTATTCAAGTTCATTTAAAGTTTAGAGTTGTTTTTTCGCCTCCAAGCATCGGTATTAAAATATAGGAAAGTATATATTATTATGAAGAAACTTTTGTGTGTCAATTTTAGTTGAATTTTCGTTTTTTCATGTCAAATATGACAAATTTAATACATTTTTTTACAAAATTGTTCAAAGGTCTTTGCCTCGAAAGTCATGTACATTTCATAATGTACTGGCATTTGAAATTAATCTTCAAAGAGATTTTAAGAATTTAATTTCAAGGAGATTTTTTTCTTCTAGAGATTTTACTTTTTAGTCTATATTTTTGTGGAAATGACATTAGCATTTGTCAATAGATACAAACTCTCAACAAACTTCAGAAATAGAAAACATTGATTCTTTCAATGTTGCAACCTTATTGAAACTGAAAGGAAAAGACATAATTTAACCATTTAAACTCTCGATGTGATTTGAAAACAGCCCCTTCTAACTATTCCACAAAGATTTTCATTTTATTAACCGATAGTTTACAGTTATAAATTGTATAGTTTATAGGGCCTGGAAAACGGCAAAGCGCATCCATGTAGGTTTGAAAGAGACGAGGGAAAATGATTTCAGATAAACAGAAGAGCGATGCCCTGTTACTGAGATATCGTTACACTCAATTGTTTGAAAAACCGATCCAGTTCATGAGAGAGAGTCTTCGAACAAAAACGAAAAAATCGGGAAATCGTTTTTGCCTGGAGATTTTTTTTTCTCTCTTCTAGAAAACAAATTCAGGATAGCCTTAGCATTCTCCAATCGATTCAGTACTCATTGTTATATCGATATCGAAAATCGTGGAAACTTTTGTATATAATGACCCTATATCATAGAAAGAAGTGTCATTTTCTATTTTTCATTCTATTTCTTTCCGTTCGTTTCGTCCGAAACAGAATTTGTTTGTTTTTTTCTTCGTAGCTTATTCAGCGACGTTCGTAAAAATTGTAAACAGTTTCAAACCTCATTTTTTAAAAATATTTTACCCGTGGGTAAGCATCGATTCTCCCACGCCGAAACCTTCGAGTCTAGAAACAAACAATATCAAACAAATAACAAAAACAAACAATAACAGTAATACACAGAAAGAGGCGAATCTTCCCATGCCCATAGCGAACTCTTCCTCTTTACGGAGGAGAAATAGATCAACCTTAAATCGCAAAAGAGCAAAACACATATTTCAAACTCTACTGTTATCTGTTTTTTTTTTTTTATTCTCCGATATTTTATCTTCCACCCAGAAATAGACAAAGCGTCTGAACTTAAAACATATCGACCGATTCTTTTCAAGACTAGGCATTCTGAATAGATCAGACCTATTTTGCATGCATCGCGTATGCAAATTAAGAGCGGAAGAAAGGGATTGATTAATGTCACTCGGGCACCGTACATCAAGCCGAGGTCCATTGCTGTCAAAATCAAAAAAACAACAACAGTGGTAACAGAATTGGGTTGAGAAAGCCTTTGAAAGGTGCTTGATGGCATGTTATCAACTTCATTCGCAATGGCTTGGCCGGGAGGAGGTAGAAATAGACATGATTACAGCTGAAACACCGCTGTAGGTTGCAAACACTAATATATTTCCCAAGGTCGTTTAAAAGAATAAGAGTAGATTTGAAAAAAGACCATTATATTTTTTATATACATAATGGGCTATAATAATCTCTCGTTGTATTTTTCATTTTACTATTATTTGAATAGCAATATAGTCTTTGAAACTTGAAATTTCATCAGAAATTTATGAGATGATTTCTAGTGAGGTAATGAATTTCTTATTTTTGGAATATTCAGTCGAAGTAGGTTATAACGACCACCAAAGGCCGGGGAGATTTTCTTCGTTACATAGCAGTTTTATGCGCTATAACCATATATATATATACATATTAAACATTAAATCAAGCTAAGCTAAACCATTTGTTTGTTATAGCCGTGAATTTGTTAAAACCAAGTTCCATTATATGTATAAAATTATAGAACATCATGAATCGTTTATATTTTATGTATAGGCGTAGAGTTATATAGGACTACGGAGCCCTTGCCCAATAATTTAAAATAAATTGCAATTTTACATATATTGTAATGTATAAAAATATATAATATGTGCTTGCCCTTATCTCCCAATATTCTTGAAAAACCTTCGTTGCTGATTTTATACAACTCTATTTCCAACAAATTAAGAATCGTAAAAATTTTAATTTTGCCTTTTTACCAAAAAAGAAATTACCAAAACATGATGCGGTTGAGAAAGTGACGGTAAAAAATTTATTAAAGAAAACAATAATCTTGAATTTTTTATTAAAGTATTTTCTCAGATGTAAAACGAAATTATTTCAATCACGAGCGAATGCAATTGCATTCTTTTCTTACGCACAAATGACGTTTATGAGTAATAACATGGCTAAGAAACTCATCGATCCATTTCGTTTGCTTTAATCCATTTCTGTAATCCATTTCGAGCTCGGCAGAACGTGCATCAGGGACCCAATTTCAATTTGTTTGACGCTTCAACTGAATTCCAAGAGATGTAAGCCGGTATTTCACAGCCTCATAACTCAAGCAGCCCTCAACGTAAACCCCGTTGCTCTCAGAGCACCCAGAGTTGAAGTAAAACTCGACGAATTCCGAAACATTCCCTTATAGAAAAACAGAAAAGCACCATCTGTGGTTTGGCACAGGGAAGATGCACGAATACGGCACGTGGACTTCTTCTCACCGGGCCTTTGCAAAGAAATCTTTCGCCAGCATCCTCTTACCCCGCGTAAGCGTCTTACCAAATCACGTTTTCTAGGTTTTTGCTTTTGGAAGTACGTGTCGGTTTTTTGGAACCATTTTTGTAAGAAAATTTTGCTGACGGTTCTGCGATGGCTCTAGGCGTAAAACTGTTCTTCCCGCATCTATCAAAAGTACCCAAACCGAACATCTGCATTAAAGTAAATACCATAAGTGCATATAATAGCACATAGGTAGAATATTTCATATACGGCGTGTCTTTATTACCCACTTTTAAATAAATATCCTCTTCTTATTAAAATACATTGCACAGAACAAGAAAGCTAAAGCTCTAAAGCGATTCGAAAAGCCAGAAATATCGCAACCACATGAAAGAAATTGATCATAATGACAAAATAGGGTAATGCCACAAAATTTATTTGAAACAAACCGATTCAAACAACCTTTCGATACATAGAAAAAAAAAAGGTTTCATTCAATGTTTTTTTTTGTTTTTGTTTTTGTTCTTTTAAAGATTGGGATAAAACCGATTTTTTAATTTTAAACTGTCAATATCTGCAAAAATTTTTTAAAAGGAGTTGCCAGGGTAACGAAACGCAAATGCTTTTCTTTTCTACCATTCTAACGTTTATTTCTAAAAATCTAATGTCATTTACATTTTTCATGGGGGTAACGGCCCCGTTTGCTCTCATCTAGAGGCGCTTCTGGTAGTTTAACATATAGTAAAACAAGTTAGAGAGAGAGAAAATGCAAAATTTGTCATTGTAATATGTAATTATTTTATATTCATTTATGCAAAAATGTAAATTTCAACATAGCATGACATGACAGTAATAGATCTATTTGGAACGACCCACACAAAAATTCCTATACACATTTGCATATCGACTCCGACCACCTTATGAGAAATTTACTTTTGTTAGAATCTGAGGCATCTTTAAAGGCACAGGGAAATACATGTATAAAATATGATGGCAGAAATCTCCCTTCCCCCTTTATTCAATCGAAAAATTGTTAGTTTCACATATTTAAAATAAAGTTTTCAAAGGCGAACAGTTTTTTTATGAACAAAAAATCGAATTTTTGAATGCAAGAGCAAGTTAGAAAAAATGTAAGATTTAATCTAAAATTTATTAACGATTATTTAAATTAAAGGTAAAAAATTTTTATAACGCTTTTTATAAATACCCAACAGTTTAATGCTTTTAAATTAAATACGTTTTTTCAAAACGGATAGTGGAATATTTTTTTTTAGAAAAAACACATTATGGAGAAATATATCACTGAACATATATATCCAACTTTAATAAAAGTCACAGAATATAAAACTTTATGATAACACAAGGCAATTCATATCGCTATAAATATCAAAGTGAACCACTCTGCAAAAGCCAAGTTAAAAAAAAATATATCCACAAAACAAACGCACGCTAACTACTAATTAAAAATTTAACTATGTTAGTTCCGTGTTTTTTCGTTTAATTTCTTCATAGTTACGTTGGTTTTCATGATTTTTATGACATTAAAACTTATTTTCATTTCACAACACTAAAACTTATTTTGGTTTTGTAACACTTAAATTAGTTCTTATGACATTGGAATTAGTTCTTGTAACACTGAAATTAGTTTTATACAACTAGAAATATTTTATACAAAAAAATAAAAATAATAACAGCTTCACAACGACTGTAGTAATCAATCATATAAAACATTTTGCCACCCACTTCTGTAATTGATCGGGTT
>QLNU02015360.1:290193946-290210068 GCA_006491805.2 Dysdera silvatica
GACCATATTTGACAATCGTGTTATCCCTGCGGAGGGTAATAATACCTTAACATACAAAAAAAATGTCGTTTAAAAATGCTTTCTTAGTTACAAATTCCACTTCAATTTTGTATCTTAAATTTGTATCTCAAAATCGGATCTTAAATTCGTATTTTAAAAGTCGTTAAATGGTATTTTGTTTAAGGCTTCATTTACAGAATACATAAGAAGAAAGAAAAAAACCCCAAAATATTATATTAATACAATATATTAAATGACAAACCAATGTCGAAAGATATGCAGTACGTAAAACATTTGCATTAAATCTTATTTTTGCACTATTAGTTTTTATAAAACAATACGTTTCTAAAGTTGTCTTTTAATAATTTTATAGGGTGCGAAAATTATATTTTAAAAGCTGTGAACATAAACGCACAATGTGGTATTGTGTGCTTATAAAACATTCAAAAGTTCGGCAAAAGTCTGGCGGTGTATGTATCTAAAAACGCACACACCCTTACACAACAAAAGGGTCGCATATTGCCAAGAGGGATAAAGGGGAGCCTGTTATCTACGCTCTGCTACACCTTAAGACATCTTAACTGACGCTGAAATAAAACATTTTTGATAGATTTTACTCAAAACGCTGTTTACTGTAAAGTATAGGACTTAGTTTTGGATTAAAATTTGCAGTGTGTGTTTGTCCATCAATATTTATGTCTATGTCTAATATCTCTTAGAGATTTGACTGAAATAAATTGTTCATAAACAATACTAAATCTTTTTTAAAACAATTAATAAGAATAGTGTCATATATCTTAATTCATTACGTGCACTTAAATCCCCCAGTAATTTTTCAGATGAAAAAGACAATAATTCTGTCACTTTCTCTACGTTATCAAAATGTAAACTGAAAATAATATTTTCCACAATCAAACATTTAGCCCCCCAACACGCAGAAATCGATCTTGAAATGTATCTTATGTAACTGTCTCACGAGTTATAGGCTAGCGGTAATTAAACAACTAAATATTATTTTATATTTAATATTCGTTTTAAGAATAACGAAGATCAGTTTCACCACAAATCGAATTGTGAAAAATAAATCATCAGTTTCGAAACATCAAAGATGGATATTCAAGGCAACTATATAAAACAATTAATACGATGTGCAACTCAAGCATTTCCTACAAAGGAATTCCTAAATGTCAAAATAATTTCATAAAATGTATTTTAAATTCAAATTGAAAAATTGTATTCTGATTGGAAAACGATCAACTGCATATTCCTGTCCACTTCGTCATTCAAAATTTTACCTGTATACTGTTTTAGTGTCAGTTATAATTTTATAATGTTAAGTATGCTATTGAGAAAGGTATGCTTTTCTCTTATCTTTGAGAATTAACGAAATGTCAATAGCAGATTTTGAATACCAGTAAAAATAAATTTCCATGGTCACAAATGTATTGTCTTCCCTTCTTGTATACTTTCTAAATATTTTCATTTAGCAAATCCGTTAAACCTATCTGTAACTTTTTACACCGTCATTAAACAATCTGAATTAATTTTCCAAACGAATATACCAGTGCATTAAAAACTGCGTCAAAACTTTGAACAACGGCCCAACTAACAAGCAGATTCCACTCGCAAGAGAGAGTACTCATAATTGCAATGTAGTGTGTGTAATTTTTCATATATCCAAGTACATTTATTAGCGCTACACTGTACCAAAATAAATTCTGGATAAAATGACTACATGCTGACTTAATTCGGCACTGCTTATCTTATTTTCAAACATTTCTGTTAATCATAGTATCTTGACGTTGAACATCTGGTATCTGGAAATAGAGATTTGCAATTGACAAATTTGTAATATAAACGCTATAGAACGATTTTTTTTTAATTGGCCTGCTTTGTGAGGTACGATTGGTGTATACTTCAGCAAATTACAGGGTTTTTTGAGCAAAGGAATGACATCAAATACTTAGCGACAAACGCCGAGAAATTTACATCAACGTTCTCCCTGCTAAATTACTAAGTACAAAAATATATAGCAATCATGTCTATTCAAGCTTATTACAATAACAGATGAATATTGTCACTTTCTGTACACAGATGTCATTTTACTGTAATTTGGAGATTCTGATATGTTATTTCTTCTTTAAGAAAACGACAACTCAAAAAGGGCATTTTCGAAAATACTACCCTATGTTTAGTCACGTTGCTGTAATTGATGGTTTTTCATCTGATGAACCCTCAATCCGAGGCATTTCCTTGTCAACTGTAATTATATGTCAATTTCAGAAAAGATAAAACTTAGGTTGAAAAAAAAACTCATTTAATAGCATCAAAAATCAAAAGTATAAAAGAAATAATAAATTAGAAATTGGAAAGAGCGAAATTAAAAGCACAGAAAACATTATGAAACAAGTAACATCCCTTCTTGGAAAAGAAAATTTTGTTTCCCCCCCGAAAAGTAAATTAATTATATACAAAAGCTTATAATTCACATTAATCTAATTACTAATTATTTAAATTTATTTAATTATTAAGTATTGTCTTTGAAACGTAATTGCTTATAATTAGTACAATATATATTTCTTCATTTAGGGGTAATATAAATATTTAATTTTTCTTCGCTTAGGTCTCACACCTGAAAATGATTTGATTGGTCGGTTAGACATTATGCTTTATGGATATGTTTGTATTTTTAATTGCCAAGGAGATGTATACTGATCAGGAGTTGTTTTTTATTCTTTTCTATATTATGTTAATTGTTCTGTGCTATAAGCACACAGATTTAAATTGTAATATATATATTCATACACTAGGCTTCGGAAATCATAACATTGGCGTACGCAGGGGATGTTGATGGGGGTTGTAACCCCCCATTGCAATGAAATTTTGTATATTTAACATAGGAATATGTGAGTTGCAACTCTGTACCCCCCCACCATTGAGCCTATAACCCCCCTTATGAACTTTCTGCGTACGCCTATGAATCATAATTATTACATGATAATTTTCATTCCAAAAATGCCCGATTTTGAAAACGAAATAAAAAACGTAGAAACTTAATGATGGCACGACCCCCAATGCATCTCAACTAACCAGTCATTAAAAACAACATTTGTCATAATAATTGTCTGTAACTCGACTTTTGTCAACAAAAAAACAAATAATAAATTAAAATAAAAACAGTTTTCGATCAAGCCATCGCTTCCTGATACCGATACCAAAAACATATCACAAGTTAAATACGAAAATGACATAGCAACGTCGTGTAATAGACTCCTAGCAACACAAGAATGTCAATTTCTAGTAACTGATTGACATCCATGTCAAAATAAAAATATCTCATACCTGTTTCATGTTGACAAAGGACGCCATTACGCAAGCCAGCTTCCTCATTTATTATGTGCGAGCATAGATTTTGCTGTAAGAGCGCCATCTTCCGAGCTGAAAATGAACTAAAATTTTGATAGTTCAGAGTTCATGCTTAGAGTTACAAACATGCTTATGCCATGTAAAGTCCTTCCACTACAGAGGCATAGCTTCTGTATAGTAAAAGAGGGCATAGTCTAGACGCCCTATTGGTTTCGGGCCCCCCCCTCACTTCATTTTTGGATCCTTTATTTTAATAAAAACAAGAGGACCCGAAGTGATTTCTTCACTAAATCGCTAAAAAATCAACTACGCTCCTGCTTCACATGTTAATTAAAAACGATCTAACTGTAATTTAGACTAAATATTCAATACTCAGTTCTGAGCGGGAAAGTAACTGTTCGTAAAAGAAATGTTTACTTAAATCAGTTGCAAAACATAGCTATGGATTCTGTCAATTTCCATTTAAATTTCGCGTTGTGCGTTTCGTCATGATAAACAACTGCCACATAAAACATCCTTGACAAGAATGTCTGTTTCACCCTTTTCATAACGCGGGTGGAATTTATAAGCCATTGGCGTACGCAGGGGGGTGTTGATGGGGGTTGTAACCCCCATTGCAATGAAATTTTGTATATTTAACATAGGAATATGTGAATTGTACTCTGCGTTCGCGCTCAGTTGACGCGTGATACCGTTAGCAGACGGGTTAGTCCATTGCAGTTTAGGGAAGGCCGTCTTGGAGGAACTGGTTTTTCCCTCGCGGAAAACCCTTTTCGGCAAGACGCCCTTCCCTAAACTGCAATGGACTAACCCGTCTGCTAACGGTATCAGGCGTCAGGTCTGCGCGAACGCACAATAATTCTGTGACCCCCCCTCCCATTAAGCCTATAACCCCCCCTTATGAACTTTCTGCGTATGCCTATATAACAAAAAAAAACTATGTTCATGGTGTGGTATGGTATACTTAATTTTAAGATGTTTTTTTTCCCCTGCAATTTGATAGCTTTTTGACAGCAGAATAACGAGAATGGTATGATAAATTTAAGCACCGTCTTTGATCATTATCGTCAACAATTTTATTTGTTAAAGAAACAGACATCAACGTGAACTTCGTTTTTCAGTATGAATTTCTTTTCAATGAAACTGACAGGAAGGAAACCAAGAACTAAAATTAAAAGCATTTTATTAAAACTCAACATATTTCTTCACATAGCAAATTAACAACATGCTTATGATTTTACACTAGTTGACATGAAATAAACAATCATGTGTAACAGCATATTTTTAATGAAGTTTCATTTATGGAAAATAAACAGGTATGTATAACAACATATTTTTAACATAGTACATGGAAAAATATATAGTTATATGTAACAACATATTTTTAACAAACTGTAATTTATGAAAAAATGTTTTTTTTGTTATTATCAATTGCCGTTCTGTTACGAAAGATAACATTGTAAAGAACATTAAATATGACTTTCATAATCTGCATAATGTGAGAGAGGAATTTGGAAGTCAAGCCTATCAATAAAATGTAACAAAATACACCAGTCCACCTGTTGCCTCTGGACCTCCTATTGTTGTAGTATATTTACGTTACTAGAAACTGTTTTACTCCACGTTTCGGTCACGAAATTGACGAGAGAAATATACTGAAATGTGTTACGCAAATCATTTTAAGTGAAAGCGTTAAAATATTCCACGAAAGTAAAAACAAAAACAACGAATAACTTAAAATGGAATCTATATAATAAATAAATTTTAAGAAACTGTCAAGTATTAATAAAATGTCATCTATTACTACACTAACACAGACGAATTAACAATTCACAAAACAAAGTTTAAGGAATTACTTTCCAAATCAGTTTCAATAGTAGTAAGAATTCCTACAATATACCACCACCTTTCACTTAAGTTTGTTAATTGTTAGTCATACAATACCCTTTTCCAGGCTTGGTTAGAGCTAAAGGGGCTAAAACTAAAATAATTTTTGTACATAAATTCGTATTTGAGAAGTTCAATGATAAAATAACTAAAACTAATCAATTTTTAACTAACTAACTCTCTCTCTCTCTCTCTCTCTCTCTCTCTCTCTCGCACATTTTACTATTACCGGAGACTAAGGTTTGATTTTATGCAATTGATTGATTGTAAATTGGCGTTCAGTTCCGTGTACTATAACGTGTGGTTTTAACTTCAATAATAGTTATTGCTATTTAGTGTAGATTGACCCATTCTGATGACGTCCTAGTACTGTTTCTTGTGGTTGGGTGATCCTTGAGAAATGTGCAAAGCGTGTCCCTGTAATAAAACGAAATACAATTAGTTTTTTTTTTAAACATTATGTTCCTTCGTATTTCTGTATCACATCATTATTAATTAACTCTCATTAAAAAGCTATGTTATTTCTAGATTGAAGATATTTTAGAATTAGTTTATATATGTTAGAAATACGTATGATTTTTGCCGTATCTATTTATGCATACCATTCACTCATATCTATTTCAAAAATCATGTTATTCATTTTTATATATATATTATCATGTCTTCAAAAATCATTCCGTTTATGATATTGTTTTGTGCTATGCTAGTACTTGAACGTATAACTAAGATATAGTATGAAATATAATTATGAAATATGTAATTTCCACTCCACATCTTCCGAATGATAAATATTTAAATTCGTTTATAATAATAATAATAAATCGTTGTAATTTTGTTATTTCATGTAATTTTAAATTATATGCTAATCCATCTCTGAATTTATCATGTCATTATTCAGATACAATGTAGGTCAATATTAAAATTCACAAGTCATAATGTAAGTACAATTGCCAATTTCATTTTAATCAATTTCAAAATCAATTCATTATGTTATATTGTATAATCCCCCTCCCCCTATGATAGATTATTAAATAAGTCGCTGTGTTCGTGCATACATTTTTTTTTTATATTTGGGAGCTGGCAAATCCAATTTTATGAATGTCAAAGTTCTTTCAACGATTCCACAATTTGCTTGAAATGTTGCTGGGAGACTTCGACTTACCTTCGAAATTTTCTACTGTAATGTTTGATATTTTGTGGCCTGCGAGAATAGACAAAAATCACTGAATTTGTACTTTCCCATAAATGTACTTCTGCAATGAAAAATCTATACGGTTATGCTGATAGCTAGTGTTTTCGATCCAATTTTTAAGCAGATGTAGTAGTATTTTCAAAGATTTAAATCCCGCTAACCCCAAATTCAACTAATAAGTATACGAAATAAATAATATAAAATAAAATGAAAAGTACCAGATAAGAAATATATACATATATAAAAGGTTAAACACGGGTATAATAGCAAATGCAACACATTTTATTTAGGGTATTTCATTTGCTATTTTGCCAGTGTTTAACCTTTTGTATAATATACTAACCTTTCGTGTAGATATAAAATATACTGCGTAGAAACTAATAAACAACAATAGACACAATATTATCCAGGTGAAATTCATTAACGATGTTAAGCCGCTGAAAGAAAACATCGTGTTATTCAGGAGATCCGTCGCCTGAGTGAAGTGCAGGAGAAGAGACAAGAATTCAACAACAACTTCAAATTTAAAACAGGGCGTAGTCTATTGAAGTGCAAGATGGAGTCTAACAAAGAAAAGAAGGAAGCCTATTTGAAATCCATCCAAGACAAGGCGAGAGATTTCTTGGGCAAAGCCAAAGAAACTAAGAAAAATCACGAATCGCCTGAGAAGTACCAGGTCATGATGGAGGAATTCAACAAGAAAATGCAAACTGCGTGAATCTAACATTAAGACCTGTAAATAACGCTTAAGACTTTATGTCCTACACATTGCCAACATAAGAAAACAGATGGATGAAGCTCTGGCATACAAGAAGGAAAGATTGAATAGGAAGCTGGCGGTTGCTACTGAAAAAAAGAGAAAACAAATGATTCAAGAAATTCTGAACAAAATGAAGGATCGCGCTCAAATCGGACGCCAAGATCGGAAAGGTGCTAAATACCTAAATTCTATTGAAAAGTCTCCATTTGAAAACCTCTTATAAAATAACCTAAAGCAAATCCAACCGATGTTTGTGTTTATATAATATTTATTAGGCAGGTTTTTATATAATAGTTTTTTCGTTCTTTCTTTGTGTTATCAGGTTTCTATTTCACAATAAAAATATTTTATAATAAAATAAAAATAACAGTTGCGTTTAAGTAACCAAATGCTACTTTTACCAGAATGCAATAAACGGTTGGCTAAAGATGTCAGTCAATGTTGCCATTCTGTTGGCCATAAATTCGTTGGTTGGGAACCAGTAAAAAATATGCGAGTCTGTGAAGACGTCTCTTCTTGTAGCGCAAAGATAGGAAAAAGAAGGAATTGTTTATAACATTCAGGGAGAAATGTACTCTCTACTGTAGAATCACTAGAATTCTCATCGTTCATTAGAAAAATATGAATCGTTTCTATAAAATTAAGATCAGAGAGAATGTAAACCCTTTCTAGAAGCCTGGCATTTATACAGGAAAATTAATTATTCAATTCCAACACTGCTTTCTATGGACGATTTGGGAAATTCTCGCTTATGGATAAATTTTAGCGTCCTTTGCCCCTAAATCGTAATATCTTTCTAATATAACATTTTCCATATTCGCACACTACCTGGTGAACACCAGGATTACCTGAGTTTCAATGAGTTCAATTATTCCTTCAGATTGTTGAATAGCGCCACCGACTCATATATATTTGTTATTTTCTCACAAACAATGGATTTATGACCTGCATTATGGCAACACTGGCTGATGTTGTTAGCCGACTGTTTATTTCGTTCGGGCGAAGGCCGCACGTAGCTACTGAAACAACAGTAAATGACATTAGTAAATTTTAACAGAGACAATATTGTGTACATTATTGTTTATTAATAGGTACGTCTTCAGTTTCAAAAAGTATATGGCAATATCGTAGTATTTGGAGTACTTGCGCAAGCTTCCAACGTTCTCTGTATGTACCCTGTATTTCCATTTCAAAATAAAATTGTTAATTTTTAAGAGATAATTGTTTCCTCTGTATTAAAAAGTACCAGGATGAGCATAAAAAATTAAATATTCTAGCTGTGTATATATAAAGTCATTAGTCGAGAAAATATGTTAAACTCTTTGTTACCTAAATCAATGAGAGATCAGTATATTTTACTTGGAAAAAAAAAAAAAAAAAATATATATTAATATTTTTATAAGTTATTAGTAAATAAATTAGTTTAGTACGTTTTTACCATATTATACAAATTCCTTATCTCTTGGTGGTAGTGAAAATTCATTTCTAAGTAGAATTTTAATCTGACGGTGGTTCCTGATTTGCTAGTGAGGAGAAGTAAGCCATTGGACAGACGAAATAGAACAAATAAGGAGTTGAAAGCCCTCGTAAATATCATTGGCCGAGAGAGGAATTTATTGATTAGTACTAAGCGTTTCCAAATGTTTGTTTTTTTAGGACAATTGGTTATCCGATTCATTGAAACCAATGATTTTTCGATACGCATTTCACTGCAGTGTTGCTGCGACATTTCCCAAGCGCCATCTATCGGTAGAAAAACGAAGTAAAATACTCGTTTAAATCAAATAAACAGCGCCCTCTAGCGTAGTAGGTGGAGCTTTAGAAAGGTGGAGCCTCGTTTCCCTTGACTGACGTGTGAGAAACTCCCATGGTTACACCCATAACACCGCCTTCTTTTAGTGGAAAGTTTGATGTTTTGATGGCGAAATCGCGTGTTAGCGCCTAAAGCGGGGGTTTTTAAATTTGACTTTATGCCAAACACAAAGTTTTTTGATAAAAGTTGGCAGAATGTTCCTAGTTTTTATACTAGTTCCAGGAAATGTAACGTGTAATTATGATAATTTATCCAACAACTAGACATAATTTATTTAGTTTATTTGCCAGCTTAAAAGCTTGAGAATGGGGCTGTAAGTGAAATAACAATAATTATTACATTTCATGAAAATAATGCCGTTTGCATTTCAGGACAAATAAAACAATATTTTTGAAAAAAAATTCTATTTTTTTTTAAAATTTTATTTTAATGAATGAGGTCTTTTAAAGAAATGGCGGTAAAATAATAACACATAAAAATAGGCTAATATGGGAAATGTGTATTTTTCCCATTCCCTCCTGTTTATGACTCTTAAAAATATAAATAGGAAATATTAAAATAAATAATTTTATTTTAAAAGATAGGTTTTACACTTCGCATTCCGCGAAAACAACGCAGCTTAACATTTTTTTCTTTTTATATATATATATATTTCGCAAGATCTGTCAGCATCAAACATAAGTCATCGTATTTTTTAGAAATAGACGCAGTTGTCAATTTCATTCTAATCAGGGCCGTAGCTAGCTAGACGCTTGTTACAGTGGGCTTAAAATCCGTTAATAATTTGATGTATTTCATTAATATATTTAATAATAGTAAATATCTAAGTAGGCTAATATATTTAACATTAATGAATAAATTTCTTACGTAACTTTTGCAATGAAAACTTAGAGCTATGCTGAAATTTATAATGTCCCTTATTCTTATTACAAACTAGATGAAGGCTCAAACCTTCGTAAAAAAAAATATGATGTACACGAGATCTACCGTAGAAAGTTGTTTTGAATACATTTTTAACGTCAAAGAACAATTTCCATTGTTATGTACAATTTTGTACAAAACAAAAAATTTAAAATAAAATTCTACAATAATTTATTTTGAGAAAAAAATATTTTTTTCCACGGGGGAAGGGGGGTGGCTGGTTACATTTTTAGAGGGGCTTAGCTCTCCCTGGCCCCAGCCTGGCTACGCTTTGGTTCGATTAAGGCCCCACTGGCATAATAAAAGGAAGCGTCAATTTCATCGCCAGTTTCATGGTCAAACACAAATTTATTTGGAATTATATCAAACTCTTCAACGTTGGAAAACACAACTGAAAATGAAATATTATGACAATAGATTGATACTTTTCAAAAAGGTGTTGATGCGCAGAAGAGGGGCGTAGCTAAAGACCCTAGTTGAGAGGGCATGAGATTGATTCACTGGTTCATCTTCACGAGACTTGGGAGGCTAAAGATTTTTTAGAATAGCTCATAAAAATTTTCCGCCAGCACGCTTACTGTGTAGCGTTTTTTTTTTTAATTTCACAGTTAGTAAAAAACGTTGTGTAGTATTTGATGTTGAGTAGAGTGTGTGGACGCGTTTCAGAGGTACAGCGTTGCCCTGCATCAGGAATCGAATGGTGTTAACTCTTAGAAATTTTGAGTCCAAAACTATGTTTCACGACGTTGTTACTAACGTAAATGTATCTAACGTAGCATTACATCGACTTTTACGTTTTGAATCTGCCCATAGCACTTTTTTTTTTTCATATTTTTTTTGTAATTGTGGTAAACTCCACTGACGTAATTCCAGACGGTCTTTGGGGGTGGAGGCAACAGATTCCAACGCTTCTAGATAGTATTTCTGGCTTCAAAGCCTTTGCTTAAGAAACTATGTTCTCTCTCAGTTACACCACTAATCAAACCAACATCTCTCATACCAGTGGCCTTGTAAGTGTTTTCAAGCGAAAATCGACGAAAACGCTTCGGATTACAACACCAATGAAATCGTCACTTCTGCCAATTTTCGAATTCTCGTGAAAATTCTTCAGGATTATTAAAGTAAAGACACAAGGCAATATGGGTCATATGAGGGAAGGGGACCTGAGCCCCCTAGCTGTTTAAAATTTGTCTGGAAGCTTCATTTACTTTCAAAGTTTTACAAATACACACATTTTAAAATAATTTTTTTTAGCTCATTACTAATTGTCAAGCAGTATCAATTATTTTTGTAGCATTTTGGTATCTTGTACATTCACTAAAATTCTCGACAGCTTTGAGAAGGAGGTAATTTTCTCAGACTCCCACAGAAGCGCACTCCAATGGGCGCCCATGATGAGCAATAACCCTTGTGAGCCCGATTTGTATAATTAATATTGGAAATTAGGGGCGTAAATGACGTGTAGTACTAGGGGCCAAACTCCTCCCCTGAGAAAGCATTTTGTTTTTTATTGAAAATTAGTAATGCCTGGCGTGATTAGTAGCAATTCCTGTGGGGCTTTGCCCCTGCGAAAAACTCGTATTAAATATCTATTCAATTGGTTCATCCCCCCATTCAATACATGTTGATGATTGTACGTTAATCAATTGAATGGTTGTATTTGATTTCCGATAGCTATTGCTAATTTGTAACCATTGTTTTTGTACCTGTTGTCTAGACAACGTGCTGTTGCGTTGTGACTGTAGAGTTCAAAGACGGGTGGTCGTTGTATTGATGGAGAAGAGGTTATATGTACATTGAATAGGCATATCCCCTCTGCTTACTAATGGTTACCTTAATAATCCAATAATTACTGTAATAAACTAATTTTTAACATAATAAACTAATAGTTACCATAATTAATTTATTTAGGGTAATTGTTAAAAATCATAATAATTAACGATTTGAAAACTTTTTATTTATAATGAAAAATTTGTTTTAAATTTTGGAATATTTCTATACATTCTATCGTTCATCCTCATCCGTTCGCACGATTGAAGACTATTTGTTCAATCTTACTAACAAAACTAATCTAGCGACAACACGCGATTTTTACAAATATTTTAATGAAGTCTTCGAATGTCTTAACCTCCTGGAGCTGGTGAAAGTTTTAAGATCCCTGTATATGACCATTTCTCACTGCTATTCAAGACTTTGTTCGTTTGCTTGGGCTTTTTATGGCGCAAGAGCATCTGGACTATACTGCGCCACCAGACTTCGTTTACATTGCACTTTAAACAGCACTGCAGGCTTGAATTGCGTTTAGACGGTGAAGGAATGCTCACGTCAGTTTTTCGCTTCTTATAAATCAATTTCTTCTTGCAACATGACGCCTGAACGAACACCTACCGAGCTAATATTCAGTCTTCACATCCATCACTGATCATTCTCTCACACCATACCAATCCCTCATTTTTGCCCTTTATATAGCCAGTTGGCATGAAGAGCATTGTGAACGGTTGGTTGGTTGTAGGTTGGTTGTATTTTTATGGCGCAAGGACAGCAAGGGCATTGTGAAGAGGCTCAAATACCGAAGCAAACAATGATTATGTGAATGGGGTTTTACAGAAAAGCACAGGAGTATATAATGTGTAATAAAACATAACATTAATAATGTGCATAATGTGGCATGAGAAGTATAATAGCGTATAACACGTGTAGCAGGGTGTGTTCAAAATGGCCATAATAATGTAGAACATAATGTGATGCTTTTGTATACACAACGCAATGTTTAAAATATATGTTTAACTCAATTATTACATTTTGTAGTTTAATGGGATACTACGAAATTTTGTCTATTTAGCTTTATCTGTGCACGTGATGCCATCATTCTAATGGGTGATGTGTCCAAGCAAAAAAAGTTTGACTGATCTGATTGTCGGTTCACATTGTAGATATCGACTTATTTTTCTGTAATTGACAAAGTTTCAATACATTTGGCTAAGGCTTAATGGCAAATACACACACACACACACACACACACACACACACACAATGTCTCGTACAAAAACGTAAATAAATAATAAAAACACAAAACAGTAGGGAGGAAAATGGACAAGGAGTATGAGAAGAGGATTTTCACTGAAAAAAAAAAAAGGAGTTGGACGGATACAATTTTGTAAGTAAAGACAGGTTGGAAATTCAAAAACACGATTTGTTTTTATTGTTGTTTATTTAGTTGTGCAATTTCACCATCAACTTTGCTAGCTATTTATATCAATGTTTCCCAGCTTGGGGTTCGCAACGAGCATAGAAGGGACAAGAACTGACATTGATAAAAAATAAATAATAATAAATAATAATTAATAAATAAATAATAGATAATAAAGAGTTTAATTCTTGAAATATTCGCAATTAAGTGAATCGTTTATAATACTATTACAAAATCAGAAATGTTAAGTTACATGATGACCTTATCTACAACTGCAGAAGTGGCGTTGGAAAAAGTGAGGCCCATGAGGTTTAAGCGCCCCATTGGATAACAATACAGATTGTTCTATTATAAAGATACCTGAGCCTCTCCCATAATTTTTGAATTACTACACACTAGAATTGCTTAGATCTTGGCTGCAATAACGTAATATTTTTATTCTCTTCTTTGAATGACTAAATGAAATCCAATGCATTAAATGTATTTTCTTTTTTTACCATATTATCAACAAAATGTGTTCAATTATGTTACGCGTATTCAAATTTCATGGTTTTAAAAATATATCAATAAAAGCAGATAATATTATATTGTGTAATTGTATCCATGGACGTACGCAGACAGTACGTAAGGGGGGGTTATAGGCTCAATAGGGGGGAGGTTACAGAGCTACAACTCGCATATTCCTATGTTAAATATACAAAATTTCATTGCAATGGGAGTTACAACCCCCATCAACACCCCCTGCGTACGCCAATGATTGCATCTTCCTTGGTAATGAAATGGGGAATAAAAATTTATCAAGAATACAAAGTGGGGGAGGGGGCAAAAAATCTATCAAACATTCAAAGGGTCCGCTGCCTGCAAATGGTTGGGGACGGTTTGTTTGTTTGTTTTTTGGTTTTACGGCTCAAAGACTACAGTGGTCATGCTGCGCCGGGACCTACTGTTTTCCGAGGAATCCGAACCTCTTAAGGCCTAGGGAACCAAACCCCGGACTACAGTGAGCAGTGCGATCTTTATGAGATCTCTGAGTAAGCGTTCTTTTTGCACTGCTGGGAGTCGAACCCGGATTAGCCGCGCAATAGGAGAACGCGTTACCACACTGCGCCACCGCAGGGCCTTGTTGGGGACGGTAGATATGAATGTTCATTTTATCAGCATGCTTTAATTAGTTCAGATAATATACCTCAATTCTGACTTTTCCATCTGTTTTCTATTACTAATCTATTTACCATACACTACTTATTTTATCGATGTAAGCAAATAAATAATTGTCTATGTATTAACAATAATAATAATAGAAACAAGTCGGCCCAGCTGAAACGAATATATTTTTATAATATATAATATTTGATATATATAATATTGTTATAAATAGTTACTATTTGACGGTTCATGCAAATATTATTCGATTAAGTGTGGAAATAAATACGAAGCCTGATCTATGCTCAGAGATCCATTTATGCTAGTAGGTCTACACACATAATAAACATTAAATAGTATCGAAAAGAATAATACTGTGTACTAAAAAAATGCTATACGTACATGTATTTTTTAATAAAACAAAAATTGTACACTAGTATACACTTGCAGATTTTCGTGTGAAGAAATTCGACTTTTTTTTGCAATTTTGATTTGCGTTATTTGTTTTTATTGCCTTTAAAACTCTTAGGTTATCCCGTAAACTCAATGTTTATCTGAAACAAAAGTCTTCCACAACGTGGTAACACGGTTATTGGTGACCCATGATTGAGTTCAGATTAGTAATTCAGAAATAAAAAGACACCTCCAATTCCTTGTTCTAAGAAAAAAGCGAGGGCAGCGAACGTAATAACGCTAAGCTGCCTCTTTTATTCCACTATAACACAAGGCCATGTATACAACAGGGAGATCTTGTAAATTCTTCAACTAGGGACGAGGAAAGATGTTTGCAAAGACAAATTTTCCTCTTCACACTTCTTTTTCACCACTGATTTTCATGCTAAGATTATCGTCTTTATTTGATTGCCCGAGGACGGTCCGCAAAGGTCATTTGTTAAAGCGGAGAAATTTGATATTAATCCTATGAGAATAATTTTGATTTTAATAGATTTTATTCTTATACACGGGGTATTCGATTATCCGTCACGCGATTAAGTAGAGCCGACTGTAACAGATGAGGTGCCGTCCAATATTCATCTTCGGTTGAGGAAATTTATTATTACTACATCATATTAACAATCATTGCAATATTATATTAACATACATTTACCGGCAGTAGAAAATTTACGCAAATGACACATGACGTGTTTATATGAGATCATATTTGAATAATGCACTGCGAACTCAAAAACCGCAATACGCATAAAGAAAGGTTATTCCCCTTCGTGTTGTCACTTTCCCGTTCAGTCAGTGGCGTAGTGTGGGGGTTGACACGGGGACGGAAGCCCCGGGCGCAAAATTCTTAGGAGCGCAAAATTTCAATATTGTACTAATTAAAGGGAGTACTTCCCGGGTTTTAAATCGCAAAATACTTAACTTGCCCCAGGCGCTGACAACCCACATTATGCCGCTATGTCAAACAGTGTATAATTTTATGATTCAAAGTTTTGATACAAAATAGAACCCCACATTTGAATCGTAAGAGTTACATATGAAAAGACAAAGTCACCTTTCGTTTACTTCTTTTTTTCTGACTATTGTGTGTCACACAGTAAGTGTGTTATGTTACACAAATTGTAGATGGTAGAAGATTCATCATCGTACGCAGTAGCGGATTTCCTCACAGGCGCACGAGGCGCGTGCCTGAGGCCTCGAGATTTCAGGGGGAAAAAAAAAAATCGTTTTAAATTTTCACGGGTTACTAAATACGTTTACAGTTTCTTACTACAAATAAATATTTTTCAAAATACAATGTGTGCTTGCTCTGAATTCATAATTTTCGCCGAAACATTTATAAATTATACTTTTATGGCTTGCAAGCTACGTGATGTGTCATGATGTCTTCGCACAAA
>QLNU02015360.1:290210168-290240449 GCA_006491805.2 Dysdera silvatica
ATAAAGGGCGTAACTGTATTTCCGGCGATGCCAAGATAGTAGTATACAAGTCCTTGCGCCCCATTCCAAGATGGCGGAATAATGGCATTAATAATAAGTGTAATTATGTAAATAATGTTATTGATGCTCTGTATGTAAAGGATTGTAAAAATGATATAACATTTGAAGTCAGTCAAAATTATGAGGATGATTTTTTGAGTGAGGGATTAAATACTGTAAAAAATAGAATTGTTAAGAATATAGAAAACTTTGAAATTTATTATAACATAGACAAAAGAGATGGAAATGCAAATGTATATGTTTTTGATGATATAACAGATAACAATGTGTGAGATATAAATGGTACAAATCATATGAAAAATATAAGTATAGAGAAAAATTTGTGTGAAGTTAACAAGGTAGTATGGATATTGATAGTAATGCAAATTGCAGGTTAAAGATTAAAAAAGCTAAAATTATGAAAAGAGGGGAACCTGGAAAATATAGTGATTTTAATAAATTAAAAATTATGCATATAAATGCGAGAAGCATAGACATCAAAATGGGTGAAATAGAAATGCTGATGGAAAACAATGAATATCAAATAGACATAATGGGAATAAGTGAAACATGGTCTAGAGAAAATGATCACATGGAAATCGTTATCACCTGATGAGAAATAAAAAAAAAGGGAGGAGGGGTATCGGTATATATAAGGAATATTCACGAGGATTTTGAAAAAATGGACTGAATTATCACACATGTGATGATTGGGAAATAATAGGCGTAAAAAGAGGTAAACTTAGGACAGAAATTGTATATAGAGATCCAAGAAGAAATGTTCACAAGCTACTAGATTGGCTATACTTAAAAATTGAAGAAGTACAAAGTAAAAATATAATTATAGTAGGTAGCCTAAATATTGATGTAAGTAAAGAATCTAGTCATAAAAATTATTTGATAAATGCAAATTTAATTTGATAAATGAAAATGATGGGGTTAAAAACATAATTCATGATTCATCATGATCATCATAATTCTGATAATTCGACTACAACGATTGATTTATGTTTTACGAACGTATTGGGAATTCATTCAAATGTTTTGGATTACCAAATAAGAGATCACAAAGCTATACTCATCGAAGTTCAAGAGGAAACTAAACTCATGATAAACAATAAAATTAAAGTCAGAGATTTCAGTTCAAAACATCTTGAAAAGTTTAAAGAGAAATTGAGTTCTATAGATTGGAATGTAGAATTTAGCGATTTTAATAAATATGATGTATTTATAAATAAAATCAAGGAAATATATGATAGGAATTTTAAATGGAAACTCATAAAGGACAAAATAAACAAAAAAAGGTCGGATAAATAATAAATTAAAAATTTTCATAACGAAAAGTAATTGTATCTTCAACAGGCTTATAAGAACTGAAAGGTTAATATACTGGTGTAGATTTAAAAAATTAAGGAATGATATAGTGAGGAAAATTGATCTCCATAAAAAAAAGATTTATGGAAAAAAATTGTCAACTGACAATAAAAACAAATGAAATTTTATTAATAAATTGCTGGGAAGGGTAATTAAAACAAATGATAAGTTGATAATCGACAATAACATGAAAGTAACTTCCAATAATGAAATTGCAAATTGTTTTAACAATTTTTTGTGGAAATTGAAGAGAATACAGTAGATAGAAAGGTCAATATGAACAATGAGTATAATGAATATATGTGTCATAATATTGGTAAATCAATTTATGTAAGTCAAATAAGTCACTCAGAGTTATTAAATGAATTAAGCAAGATTAATAATAAAAAAGGTGCAGGGTGTGATGACATACACCCTAGGATAATCAAGGAATGTGCTAATGTATTGGTTAAACCACTGTTGGTGATATTTAATGAAATAATTGATACAGAAGTAATTCCTGAAGAAATGAAAACAGCTAAGATAGTTCCTATATATATAAGAAAGGTAAGAAAGATAACAAAGAAAACTATAGACCAATAGCAATAACCTCCGTCTTCGCGAAATCATTTGAAAAATTACTTTACTAAAGAATAATTGATTTTATAGACAATGAGTATATAATAGATAATTCCTAATTTGGGTTTAGAAAGGGCAAATCAACTGAAGGGGCGCTATTGAGAACAATAAAAAGAATATAGGAGGCAATAGAAAACAAGGAACAGGGTATTGGCATTTTTTTTATCCGAGTAAGGCAATTGATGTAATAAATAGAGAAATATTAATTAAAAAAATTAAAATTTGCGAATTAAGGGAGAAGATCAAAAATTTATTGAGCAGTTATTTAAAGGCTGGAAAACAAGTTGTATATATTAAGAGAAAGAAATCTAAGTTATTGATTAATAATTACGGAGTACCTCAGGGCTCCAATTTGGGGCCATTATTGTATTCCTTATATGTTAACGATATATTCAACGTGTCTGATATAGGAAACATCACATTATTTGCTGATGATACAAGTGTCATTATTACTGATAAGGATTTAAATAAGGTAATGGAAATAGGTATTAATGAAATAAAAAATGTGAAAAACGGTTTGCTATTAATCAACTGAAGTTAAATGTAGACAAATCAAAATTAATAATTTTTTCAGGTAAAAATAAAAAAATAGATGACGATATGATTAATAAATCTATAACAGTTAATAATAAGAAAATAGAAATAGTGGATAAAATTTATTTCTTAGAAGTTCAACTTACAAATAAATTAAATTGGAATGGTCATATAAACAAAATAACAAAGAAGATATGTAAAGGTATAAGAATTCTAAGACGGATAAGTAAAAATCTATCCCCAAAAATAAATAATGAACTCTATAGTTCTCTGACTAATTGCCATCTAGTATATTGTAACTGCGTTTGGGGTAATTTGGGTATTATTAACAATGATATTATAACAAATTTGCAAAATAAATCAATCAAACTGATTAATAGAGACAATAGAATAGACTTAAAGAATTTTTTAATGAATTCTAATATATTGCAAATTGAATAGATTCATAAATACTGTATACTAATTAAAATGTTTAAAAGAATAAGAAAAAATAAACATACAGATCTTATAAAAATTCAATTAAACGAAAAAGAAGTAGATATCGAAACTATAACGAATTAATATTACCCAAAATAAGAACAGAATTGGGAAGATGCAACATAAATTACATAGGACCTAAATATTAGAATGGAATACCAGATAAACTAAAGCGGTTAAATAATATAGTAAAATTTAAAAAAAAAGCTTAAAAGATACTTGATACTCAGTAATGTCTAACAATTTATCGATAATTAAAAAAAAAATCAATTAAAGACAAATTATAAAAACAACTCACATAAGAAGTGCATTACATATGCGTGATCTTTAGTAAAGAGTGAGGGGTGTTGAAATATGTGGAAATAGCCTGATGGCCGAATTTATTGTTTGGGTGAATTGTTATATTGAATCAGTCTGAGGTCCTCAAGCCTGTTATATCAATCATAGATATTTACTTAGGACCTTTCTTTGTGTGGTCATGTATTGTCACAACGACTGTTCCAAGAAGAATAAATAAAGTATTATTATAATAGTTCCTTTACGTTCTCTTTCTCTCTTGCAGAAGCTAAAATTATCCAGTTAAAAAAGTATACCATTCTCAGGGTGCTAAATTAACGCTATTGGTTTATAGGACTTAGAATTAACTTCAATGGGGAAGTAGCAGTATATGCAACCCTTTTGTCTATGAAATTGAAATTAGTATTGTGATAACAAGCTGAATGAAGCGTTAGCATATATTAATTTTAATTCAAACTCATGTCAGTTTCAATGGCCTTTCCAAAGCAAACATAGCTAAACAAACGAAACTGACATATATGTGTAAAATGTCCTCCTTAGGCACGGATACGAAAACAGAGCTCATCATATACTTATAAAGCAACATTAATAAGCTTCAAGTTTGGTCAACCAATTTAGTTTTGGACCTATCCTATGTTTAGCTCGAATGAATTTCCTATGGGACGATGATGTTTTTGTAGTTAGCACAATTACTAAGCCGCCACGAGGGATCTCTTGCAACATTTGATAACTATTGCATAGTCGGATGGAGAGAGAAACAATTTTCCAAACCATTCTGACATTTAAGTACGCTGAGGTCGCAATTTCTTTTTAATGGTTTGGACGCTTCTCGCGCCAAGGCCGGCATGTTTATTAATCACGAGGCTTAATGAATGCATGGAGAAAAGGCCCCTTGTTATTAGGAATCCATTAAAACCTATGGCGTTAGCCTGCTTACTTGGGATCATTAAGGGTTGACTCCTCACACAAGGATATTAAGCACATCGACTCCGTTAGATCGAAAGTTCGGTCACATCACAATTAAATATAATTTATCATCATTAATAAAAACTTCCCTATCTGGGAAACATCAATTTTGGAAATTTGTTTGGTACGTGACAGTGTTTTTCAAGTATTATCTATATAGGACTATTAGGAAAGACCCTCTTTATAATAGAGAGCTTTTTTTCGTACGAATTGTCGCAACGTATACAGGGCGAATTCCACCTAAACAACGACGTGAAGAAAGGAGGAGAGGGGGAAAAAGAGCGAAAAATAATAAATAAAAAGAGAAAAATTTGGGAACAATAATAATAATAATAATATCCTCATAATACCAGCTTCTTATGTCTGACGCCATTACCTATTTATTTTGTAATAACTCATCAAAATCTGTTTAAAAAATGCTTTATGATATTAAAATGGTATATAGGGATGTGTCTCTTTCCCCGCCCTTTTCATCAGAGAGAGGAAGAATTATAATAATAAATGAAGCTATCCATAAAAACAATAAAATGTATCCGTAGAACGAAATAATTTTAAATTTATGTGTATTCGTCGTTTCTAACTAGATGTGTATTATAATTCGTAAATGTTTGTACATCGTGTTTTATTATGTGAGAAGTTAACGATAATTATATTCGTCGGAATAGACTTGTTGATTTGAAAATGATCGATAAAGGAGAAATAGACAATTCCGGGAAATATTAGAAGTTTGCAACCAAAAATATTACTGCATTATAATGATACGCATATTTTACATTTAAATCGAATTACGAATATCTAAATTATATCTGGGGTTCTCAAAAGTGATATTTAATTGTAAAATATTAGTAATTTACTGAAAAGTGGTGTTCTTCATTTTAGTAATCTGCTGGCATAGGATAACTCGTTGTTTGGTTAATGCTAATATAATTTACAAATTAGTTATTGAATGGATTCAGAGTTATAGTTGCTCTACATAATAATGTGATTATATGAAAGATGTTTAGTGTTTGGTTTAATATTGCAATTAACAAACTATGCCGCGAGACATGTCATAATTGATTTAATTGCAAAAAGACAACAAAATCAATTTCGCAAATATGCGTTTGTAGAGGTGGGTTTAGGAGATAATCAACTTGATAAGGGTTGAGTTTTTAGAAGGTGAATGGCTTTCATATTACAGTCAATGCTTCCCCATATAAATTGAAAATCGGGGAGAGGGAGTTTCTGCTGCCTTATACGTCCCTGATATATATATATATATATATTTATTTTTTTTGAAAGTAGGGTATTCTTTTTTACTTTGTTTATACTGATTTTATGACTTATTTTGAATAGTTATTTGCTGGCGAAAAGGGATTTTCCTGAAAATGACACAAAAACTTAATTTCATGCTGTACTTTAAGCAAGGGAAAGTGACAACCTGTGTGTCTTCTTCTTCTTCTTCTTTTTTTTTTCTTTTACAACACCTTTTCTCTCCAGATTTATAGTTTGTTATGCAAGCGTTTATTTAACCGATAATTGATTTTCAACTATTTAATCTTGTCTTTTTATGATGCATTTGTTCCATATACTTTATGGTACATGTCTCCAGTATAGTGTCTATAATATTGTTACAAAAAACACATCGTCTGCATTCTTCAGTTGCAAAATAGTAATCTCTTCGTAATTGATTAGGTGAAAAAGATTACCATAACTTTCTTATTTGAAAACTTTTCAAACTCAAACTGAAAGTTAAATGAAATCCTGCAAACTTGCAATACAGACTAATTTAGAGAATTGAAAAATAAACAACGGAGAGGTTTAGTTAACAATCTAAAGAGGATTTCGTACGGAACATCATCAATATACTTCACCGCGTAAAAAAATTAAAAATTCATTAACAAAAGCGTACAGAAATTATTTTTAAGGTTTTGTGTCTCAGATCGTTATACAGGGTGAATTTAATCCTCCGCACCTCCGATACATTTTTGAAATCCTTATGTTATTATAAGCCCATTTGCAAATCATTGTTGGATCGGAAAATGGAATTTTATATTTTTTTGTTTTTTTAATTTTTTCGAGCGGACTATATTTGTTGATTCAGCCAATCATGGGTTAGGGGAGGCCAACCTTCTTTTCAAGATTTCACGCCCATTTGACGAGACATTCGACATGTTCAGCCAAATTAGTATAAGATTTATTACGGCAGTATTTCGTTCCAAGAAAATAAGTTTAATTATTGGTTTTATGACTATTGGGCGCAGTATAACCTAGATGCTTTTGCGCCGTAAAAAATCCAAACAAACAACACGGAATAGACCGGAACTGAATGATTTCATATTTTGGATAGAAACTGATTACGCAATAATAAATTAGACAGGGCTAATTGTAATAAAGGTGTAATCTGCGGCATTCGCCAAGAAAGCTCGCTAAATTCTTAAATGCAATTTTCAAAAAAAAAAAAAAAAAAAAGTTTGGCTGACATTATTTCGCGAAAACATCCACGCGCGGGATTCAAAATAAAATGAATGCTTCTCTTATGCACGAATTGAATTGCAACTTGCAATGTGATTATAAAAATTAAAGTAAATTGTTTTCTGCTATGACTTTCAGAAATAAAATAAAAAGAATATAGAACTTCAATTTAACAAATAGAGAAAAAAATAACTTTACAGCTACTTCAAAATCAAATATGTTTAAATTTAACAAATTAACGCCAGCTCTGTATTACTGAACGTATTCTAAACTTTTAGAATACATCCCGCGTTCGCTTTTTCACATTTTTCGACCAACTATTGTGCGTTCGCGCAGACCTGACGCCTGATACCGTTAGCAGACGGGTTAGTCCATTGCAGTTTAGGGAAGGGCGTCTTGCCGAAACTGGTTTTTCGCGCGGGAAAAACCAGTTCCTCCAAGACGGCCTTCCCTAAACTGCAATGGACTAACCCGTCTGCTAACGGTATCACGCGCCAACTGAGCGCACAGTAGCTACCTCGCCACGTGTTGCCAAAAGGGTTGCAATTGGCGCTATTTTAACTACCTTTTAATATTTAATTTCTCGATTTCCATGGGAATATAGCTGCTAATTTTCATACATTAAGGATTTTAATGTGTCTACATTAAGCTCAATTAAATTCGTTAGATTCGGCATGTGAGCTCCGAGGAAGTGGGGGAGGGGTTACTTGTGAGTTTTCCTGACTTTCTCAGTCTGTAATGTAAATACGAGCCAATCTCCTAAAAATTCCTCCAATGAGGCAATCCTCTCTATCTCTCCAAGGGAGGCCGGCCGGTGCCTACACGCTTCCCCCTACTTCCCAAGTCCTGTAATAACTTGAGAAATTCAAGAAAAGTTGAATATCATATTCAAATTTAGCCTTCTTATAAAGACCGAAGTATAGGAGGGATGGGGGGGGGGACATAGGGTGAAGTGTGGGCCCCAACAAGTAATTAATAGGCAACTTATTTTTGTACGAGAAAAAGAGGAATCTTGACTTTGTGCCAGTGGAACTCGTAACGTGTCTTATGTTCAGTGTATCTATTGGATAAAGTGAAAGAAAATACAATGTTTCAGTAACGTACGCAAACATTTTATAAGGGGTTATGGGTGTACTAAGAAGCGGGGAGAGTTTCGACAATCAAAATTTAATTGTATACAGGAAAACAAAAGGTCAGTGGGGTTACGACCCCCACTCCCTTTTTTCCATTAAAAGTCTTATTTTTGGCGCAAAAATGCATTTTTGATAAATTAAGTTCAACATAAAATCAGAATCTTTGACCCAAAAAAGATTATTAGCGCCCCCCCCTGGTGCCAATACAAATAGTTTTTATGTTACAACTACCAAATGTTCAGGGCCGGACATTAGCTGAAGCCATTCCTCTCTCCCCCAAAACCGAGCAGTTTTTAAACACAAAAAGATATACTACTCATGCTAGGTTATACAAAAAGTGATCACGAACTTGTTTTACAACTTTGTAATAATTTTACGAAAGACGCTGATTGGAGCCACAAAAATAAATAAATAAATAAATAAATAAATAAATAAATAAATAAATGCGCTTCGTAACCATTGATTAGTTGTAATATCATCAATCAGATAATAACAATTATTAACGCTGTATTAGGGTAAAAGGTCACTAAATTCGAAATTTACAGGACGGTGCATAAGCATTCCCAGAAAGTGGAAGGGGGTGAGGTTTATTTCAACCCACAATACAGAATATTAACCGTGTTAAAAAAATGCGTGTTAAAACTTAGGCGATGGAGGTCAAATCCTCGCGACCCCCCACCCTCTCACCGTTGGGATAGGCAAATGGGACGATGTCTAAACGTTCTCTAGTGCACAATATTTAAAAACTGAGGTTTTTTATATTTATTAATTAGGGAGAGATTTAAAAAATAGCGATGGGCCGCCAATTCTAATAAACTGATCATTCTCGCGCGTAAGAACACGGTGAAGACAGCATGCAAAGTCGCCAAATTGGGCTTACCCTTTTTCTGATAGTATAGAACCAATGAAAAGGTTATCTCGGAAAAATAAACAACCCAGTAGTTACTCGTTAGCGCCTATTGGTGAAACTAGTCCAATCAGTGAACAGATGGCTATTTCAAAAATGTTTCTCTAGTGCGGTGGATTGAACTCACCCTGTATACACGGAATATCTATTTTTCACATTGTTCGTTAAGGTCAAATATAATAATAAAATGGCAACCAAAGCAAAAAATTTCAACACCTCCATATTTAATAATGTGGCTGGTCATATTTTACCTTATATTAAAACAGAAATGGAATGGAACAAGCTTCGGTCCATTGCACCATAAATTTCTTCTTTAAAAGTGCTGCCGTTTAGAAAACAAAAGCACTGAAATTGACTGTTGGTCTATTTCACCTTAACCCCATTCATTAGACATGAGCATACCCATTACAGGTGCAAATCCATTGACCGAATCATTGCACAGTTCTACTCATCTATAATAGATGAGCAGAACCATTCATTAATTGATTTAGTTAACGACCTTGCACATCTCTGACATCCATGGCCGTGTACAAGGGGGTTTACGGAGCCGAACCCCCGACATTTGAATAATTTTATTGGCTGTGAAATCAAATTCGATATGGGAGAGAAAAAATTCCATCGCCTTCCATTCGAAACCTTGTGCAGAGTCCTGCACAAGGTTTCGAATATCTATCGGCCTTATACTAATATCGAAATCTATCTATCGGCCTCATACTAATATCGAAAAAATATAGTATGCCGTGAACCCATTGGCTCCCAACTTCGTGAAACTCTGTCTTTGTTACGAGCGTTTTACCGTTCCTCAATGGCTGTTATTTCTTCACCCAACTCCCCTCACAGACCACGCCTTGTCCTAAGCTGTCCATAAGAATGAGGTTTGAATTGGCGTGAAGCCAAGCCTGAGGACTCCCCCACTTCCCCCTCATAACTAGGTTTGGCCCTCATAACTACATAGCAAGAAGGAAAAAAAAAAAAGATCGGAAGAACCACCGCCTATGCTATTTTTGTTTGTGAAGTAAAAAAAAAAAATTACCTTTAAAAATCAGAAGAAAAAAATGGTGAGCATTAAAAATCATAATAGTTACAAATATCATCATAGACAATATATAATTCGGAATGGATTTCTGACGAAAGCAGAGAACTAATTTTGTATTTTATTTGCTTTTGGACTGTGTGCGACTTTTTAATATAATAACATATGGCTGAAATATAATGTAAATATACTTTGTATAATTGTCTGAATATTCACCATACTGAACGTTAGTCGCTTGACAGAACCACTACTACTATTCATCATTGCAGAGATAGGTTGTAATGGTGGTTTGTGCTAGCCTCCAACCCTCGAATGTTTGGTTTGTTTTGTTTGGATTTCTATGGCGCAAGATCACATGGGCTATACTCTGCCCACAACCCTCGAATGGAAAAAGAGGCCTAAAAAATAAAGCCCATTAAACATACGCTGCAAAAGAATATACAAACAAATTTGGGCTATTCGTTCTTTCAGTATAAGGATCGTTTATGCGTTCTTAACACCATTTCTTTACGCCACTTGACTTGCCCAAAAGTTTATGGGAGTGTTGGCCCCAGGAAGAAGAGCAAGCCGCTCGATATTCCCAGGTTTGGAGGAGTGAAACCCGGAAAGACGTTGAAGAGTTGTGGCTCTTTTTACCCTACGAAAATGGGCTTATTGTTATGCCGACCAATAATATATATTTGACCTATAATCACTTCTAATTCTTTTTTTCTGTCAAAGTGAAGAGCTTAACAATAAAAAATGTCATCAGTCCAATATTTTCCTTATTTGCACTGCCTTCCTTTTTTCCTTTCAAGTAATCCTTTTCAACCCCTTTCCTTCAAAAATAATTTCATACCAGGAGAGGAGAGAAAAAAATCGTATTTTTATCATCAGAAAACCGTCCGTTCAGAACACGGAGGGAAAAAAAAAAATCTTTAATCATTCTTAGGAGAATTTTCCCACCTGTGGAAAAAAAGTTTCACGCTGAAAGAAAATAATGAAAGTCGCCCCTCCCTACCTTCCACCCTTCCCCCTTTCTCCTTCCCCCCCTTCTTTAGCAGGGCGAAGATCCTTGTCGATTTCCTCAAGCACCCCCACTCCACCCCATGTCTCACCCTTTTCGAGGTTGCAAAGGCGGTGATTACGAGACTTGAAGGTTCATAGCATGATGTTGAATAATGTGGGGAAGGATGGTCAATTTCTAGAAACGTGGAGGGAGAATGGGGACAACTAACTAGTACTTCGGTACATTACAAATTAAACTATCTGTTTCGAACATATGCTGTAGATCTATCTGTTTTACATTCATTTCCACGCTACGAAATTTATTTATTTTAAATAGAACACACGGTTTCGCTTATTTCAAATGAAAGACACACACACACACATCGTAACTGGCACTGTATTTCGTAATACATAGCGTATTGAATCATTTTCAACATCGGGATTTTTATCGGCTGGAAATCTCTCTATATTTTGACACGCAAGCCTGAGAAAACGCGAAACTTGTTTTAATACTCAACGGCCAATAAAAGCTTTGATATTTATAACTAATCAAGAAAGAGACAGAAAACAGGATGCAAGGAAAACTTCGTGACTTTCATAATTCCGACGCCGTGAAGGGCCCGAAAGACAATTTTTTATTTCAATTCAAACTCAACTGATGCAGCGGCTGTTGTTCTTTTATGAGTGGATTGCTTAGTAATAATAGGTTTCGAAAAATGAGTGCGTCCCTATGAATATTCAAACTGATCAAAGATACGTTTCCCCCAGTTCCTATGCCACTCATTCAGCTTATTCCTTACCCTGAAACTAACGAAGGGTGGGAAACAGACATGAATTTTAAAATGGATCTTCCACATATTGCAATTACAAGGCTTTTCAGCAAGAGTTTAATGTAGCTACTAACCCAACTCTGGTGCAATCGACAATCAGAGGGATGTATCCGCTTAAAACAACACGTAAAATCGTCAACTCGTTAAAAGACAACATGAATGAAATTCCCTCGAGAAGAACTTTTCCATAATACAATTACCTACATATGGTTTAGTGTATTGGTTTAACTTATATGCTAATAAAACCAGAAATATCGGTAGTATTACAAAAGGTAAAATAAATATCCAATTAAAAATTTACCAAGTTCTTTTCGCTGACGTTATTGTCAAAATACTCAACGATTGATCAGGATTTAATACCGATAAAGTACATTTGTTTTTAGTTAATTAGTTATTATTTATGTGTACATTCGTCAAACGTTCCGACGGGAAGTTACTGGTTGTATTAATTTATTAACATGACTTACTATATAATGTACATACATGTAATTTATAATAATATGATAATATTACTGTATCTATTTACACTATGGTATTATTATAATAACGACATTTCGAAAAATGAATTACAGTTCTTTAATTGTTATCTCATCCTATACTTGAAAAGTGTGATAACGTCTTGAAACACACTTTACATATACAAGGACAAAAGCACATATGTGAGTGCAACAAAAAACAGAAATTCTTAACCTTGTCTGAAAAGTTATATTTAAATCGTCATTCTAAAAATTTATCAGAGGGGAATGGAACTGTTTTAACAACTATAAAATTTGGAGAAAATCCCTTTCTCTTTTTGTGTCGGTCATATCATGAAATTGAACGATAATGACAGGAGGAACGCTCTTTCTCATAAGCGGGCACGGATGCTCTAACAAAACTTCACGCAGGTCTACACACTACCATCCCCCACTCCGCCTCTGTTCCTTTCTTTTTTATCTTTGCCAGATTCGGAACTCTGAAAACTATAAGATTGCGCTTGCGTAGAAATGTCTTATTTTTACCTATTTAATTGACTGATGAATGAATAAGGGAGGAGAAATTGGCAAATTGTCAATTGTGGGCGAAAATTCGTTGAGACAGAAAATGAGTGACCCGTTTCGCAGTCGAATAAAATTCACGAAATAACTTGGGTCTCAGGGTATCCACGGAAACTGACAAAAGGGAAAGAAAGTAAATCTAATCTTGTCCCTTTCATCCCCGTTTTTGAAACAAAGTGTTTGAAATAGCTTAACAGTTTTTGCAAATCTAGATAAAGAATACTACTACTACTACTAAGAAAGGACAGAGAAAATGTAATCCTATAAAATGTTAAGTAAATAAAAACATCTGTATACTTTTAAATATAAAAACAGATACAAATCAGTATCGTTTTCTTACATGTCTGAATGATCGGTAGCTGTTTCCCCTCGTCATGTTTCAACGGAAATGAAATATACATGAAAACATTCCGAGAGCTTTGTATTTCTCATTGTCTTCTTAAAGTTTTCTATAAGTTGCTTTAAAATCAGAATCTGTTGACATGTTACTTTCAACTATATGTATAATGGATAGGCTGAATATGGGACGAGCGATTGAACTGTATTTCGGACTACTTCTTAATTCATCATATGTGACGGAGTATGATTATCGTCGTATTTACGTCATGAAAGCCAAACAATCAAGTTACTTATTAAGCATAACTCCGATTATCCGAAACGAAGACGGATGACCAGGTTTCGAATAATCCGGAAATGCAATCTTCAGTGTAAAGGTGCACAAAGAAACTACTACATCTGTCTAAAAACACATGCAATTACATATTACCGAACTATTATTGTCCGATATCCCCTGTTTGTATTGATCCCTTTCTTAAGATCGGAGTACACTAAAAAATAAGCATGAGCGTTTTAACTAGTAGTAAAATTGCGTCACCTGTCCAACGTTAAGCCCATGACGAAATTTTACTAGTTAGGGTAAACCCTGGTTAGTCGTTGCAAGAATGAATGTCTGCTCAAACGAAATAGTTATCACAACAGAGACGAGAAACGAAAGTGACAAGAAACCGAGTATTATTAAGTTCTTTCATTACTGCGTCATTAACAGTTTCGCAAATAGTGTTTAAGTTTCAAATTCAATTTCGTTCTCACGCTCTACGACCCGTTCAGAAACATTTAGCCTAGAGTATAAGAATTCTTAAGGAATTATTGTAGCAAATTCTATCAAACAGGGATCAAAGGCGTTCCTCTAGTATACTATATGTAAGGCGAACCTCTAGTGTCACGTAATAGCTTGCATAGTAGGGATTTAAGCACGGGAAGAATAGTAAAAGCATCGGCGTACGTAGCAGGGTGTTGATGGGAGTTGTAGCACTCATTGCAATGAAATTTTGTATATTTAACATAGGAATGTGTGAGCTGCAGCTCTGTAACCCCCCATTGAGCCTATAACCCCCCCTTTATAAACTTTCTGCATACGCCCATGGGTGAAAGTATGCGAGTTTAATTTTTTTTTTGTTATGTTATGTTATGTTGATTATGACGCTGAGTCGACAATATTTCATTGGAAGATCTCTCTAATTCTATCTAAAGAAATTAACAATCGAAATAAACATGCGAGTAGTTTTAAATTATTCGAATATATAGGCCTATGTATGATATGGCAAATCAAAAAATTTTAGACATTTCTATTCACCAAAAACTGTCAAAGAAAAATAAGAATAGCTGATGTAAATGTTAAAATGTCGATTTCATTTACAATGGATACTGACATTCAGTTTCTGAATGACAATATAAAAGGGACAAGGAACGCAATTTTTTAACGTACAGGTGCATTAAATAGTTTTTTTTTCAGATGCCTATGCTTTTAAAGAAGATTGTAGAGGAACCGGGAAAAAACACAATTTCCCTCGGAGTAGCCTCTTTTCCGAATATAATAATAATAATAATAATCTGAAAAATATAAACACGGATTAAAAAACTCGAGCGTTTTCACAAGCTCTTGCGTGTTTGACCCTAATAATGGGGCGATCGATCCAAGAGAAAAAGTTAAACACGAAAAAAAGAAGAAAAAAGAAAAACAACAAAAACAGGAAGGGGGAAAAAATTCCACGGAAACTACAAAAAACGACACGAAGGTTCAGAAACTGACTACTTATTAGACATAAAAAAGAGGCAAGCCAGAAAAAATTAATATTTTATTATCCAAAAGAATGAATAGCAATTTTAGGAAACCTTTTCATGTAGTAATTCTACACGAGCAGAGATACTATCCGAAATCATTCTTTAGATTTTCCTTTTCTTTTTCAATTTTTTTTGAGGACTGAAATTAGGCGACAAATTTTTACGCCATATTTATTTTTTACATTGACAAGTATCTATGTTTACGTTTTTACAGACGTTTATAAGGAATGAAAATTATATTTCTTTTTCAAAAACACAAAGTTGCCTATTTCAAAACGTTAGAAAAAAGCATGCCATTAGACATAATTGCTTTTAAAGTATTGCTATTAAATTCTTTTATGTGTATATAAAAAATTGGTTGCGTTAAAGAGTGCTGAGAGTTCCGTGGTCCTTTCTCTTGGTTGTTTCGATTTAAAAAATAATAATAAAAATGCGAAATTCCTTTATTTAACAAAAAGATTCGAGAAACAGGGAGAATGAAAAAATAAATAAGGGAATGTACATGTTTTGAACGAGAAAGAGACAAGGGGTCTTGCTGTGGCGAAGTGGCACGCCTTCCCCGGGCGTGCCGTTAATCCGGGTTCCGCTCCTCTGGAAAAAAAAAAAAGAAAAGAAAGAAAAAGCTTACTGACTAACTTCCCATTGTTGTCCGGGGGTTCAGTAGGACTTAAAGGCATTAAATTCTTCAGGAAAATGTAGGTCCATTGCCCTATGGTGGCACAGTAGTAATGTATTCGTTTATCGTGCTGTTAACTTTTGGATTTGACCCCTAGTGGCACGTGTGCCAGTTTTAGGCCCACCGGAGAATGGCGTTTGGTTCTCTTGAGTGCAAAAGTTCGGGTTCCTCGGAAAAGTATAGGCCCCGGCCAAGGCGTGACCTTTGCCAACCTTGCGCCGCAAAAACACAAACACAAGAAAAAAACTAGACAAAAAAAAAAAAATAACCACCATTATTTCAATCACCTTATTGCAAACAAATAAAATTTCGTTTCTTTCTTTGTTTATTTATATGTGTTTTCAGGGCCGGCGGGAGGTACGGGAGACAGCCCGGAGCGCCAGATCATGAGGAGGCGCCCTAATCAGTAAACCGATTGTACATAAAGTAAAACAGATTGTTTACTTATTAAAAAATTAGAAAGGGGGGCGCCAAAATATGGTTTCGGCTGGTATCAGATTTACTGTTGCGCCGGCTCTGTGTGTTTTTATTTGCGAACTGGAGTTTTAAAGCAAATGACTTGAGAATTATGAGGGTCAATTTCCATTTTAAAAGTTCGTTGACAAATCTGTCATGTTGAAATCAGGAGCTCTTTTTGCAAAATTATGATGTATTTAAAACTTAATTTTAGTCTAGCTTCATTAACGGGTATCAAAGGCCCTTACTTTTTAAAACCGACATTATTCTACAGAAAGATCAGCTGAGTTATGTACATTTCTTTGCTATGCTAATTTTGCTATATTTAATAGTATATTATGCAACTGAGTGGTACGTGAAATATGACAATTGCAAGTTATGTTCCGAAGAGAGGGAAGAAGCAATATCATTAGCTAAAACTATTTGATGGAAAATTATAAAAATTAATTCAAATTTTAATTCTACGCAAAATGCTTCTTTCTTTTTGTACAAAATTTAAAAGACTAACATTTAAATTGAATATGAGCATTGACTGGGCGTAATGAAATCAACAACGTTTAAAAACATAGACAAGTAATACTTATTTACGTAGATCTTTTAACAGGAATAATTAGATCTTTAGATATATTCATTAACATGTACGAAATCTTTTATTACCAAAATATATTTTGCGAATATAAAGAAAAATTCGTTAATTTTTATTTTAAAATTCAATAGTTCTTGCTAATGAACGTGAGTCTAGACATTGTACTTGGCAATGGAAACCACCATCCATATTTCCCATCACTTTTGCAAGCCTTCAATCAATTTCTGCTGGAGTTCGGGCGGACTAGACAAAATAAAGCAGGGAACTGGGAATTACCCATGCCCATTTCCCATCGTTCTACGCATGCGTGAAACAAGAATCCAGTCGTTAGGGAAAGGCGAGCCAAATAAGCATTTTAATTAAAATCGATGCTATGGGGGTTTAATCCCTATAGTCTCTCCATCAAGTATTCGCCATTAGTTATACGGGGTGTATTGGTATAATTTTTGAATGCATTTTTAAATATCATTATAGAAATCGTTTAATGCTCAAATGTAGAATGATTAATGCTTTAATGTAGTACTCCTGATAATTAATTATTTCTAATAATTAGCAATGGATTACAATGACGATGCATTACAATAGTCGGGTAACAGTTGAAGTGCAATTGATTTTCTAGACGATGAAACTGACATGTCCGCATCTCCGCCAAAATCAGCTCGATTTGGAGCATCTACTGGAACTTAGCCAACTATGGACGACGACGCCTTTCTTGTGTTAAGCGACTTGGAAAGAGACGATGCTATGCTGAAATTAACATACAGCCTGCGCGAAACTGACTTAAGAACTTCAATACTGGACAATGAGCTACAATTTGAATCGGGTTTAACAGTCAAAGAAATAAATAAAGGAATTAAACAAATTATTAATATTTATTGGTAAATGTGTTTCGATTTAGATAGTGTTTTGTAGGGAAAAAAATATTTTAAATTTTTACCGTGAACAACTACATCTGTAGACCAAATAACGCCTTAACAGTAACCATAATAAATTAAAAAATGTGAAACCAACGTCATACGTGTAGTTACAACCGTTCGATTATCTTATATAATGTTAAATGGAGATTTGTGAAAGGCATTTTGCAGGGAAAAAAATTCTTGAAATCAGTAAGCCACTTTTAAAAGGAGGTTGATTAATCATTTTCAGAATATACTACCAATCACTTTCAGAAATAGATCACTTTCAGAAATAGATCACTTTTAGAAATAGATCACTTCCCGAAATAAGTCAGAATCTAAAACAATTAAAGCAAACGTGTTATTGTTTTGTTTTTCCTAAAATATGCATTTACGAAAATTTTAGAAATTCGGAATTACTTTTTAAAATCATTGCAGAGTTGTAATCGAGAAATTTTAGCTGGTTTATCAAACCAGTGTATTGTGTTGTTATTTTACGAGATCATTTAGCTACTTTTTCCCCCACCGATCACAAAAGTTTTGCAGATCTTATCGTTGCCAGAACTGAAACTGATTCAGCTAATGAAACTGGCATTTACAACAAATGATAATGTTTACCCTTTGAAATAGAACTTTTTAAAGCACTTGAATGACTTTTAATTTTAAACCCATTTCCTTAGGGGGAAATCTAATAAAAATTCCCTGACCCTGCAAAACTTCCCTTTGAAAAGAAAGAAAACCATGGCGACAATAGGAGCAGGTTCTATTCCGCAAGCCCGTAAGCAAAAACATGCCCACCCAAGCGGATTTTGCATAAAATTTACAGCGCCAGCGAACAAAGTGCTTTTTTTAGTGCAGCCTTTCTTTTGTTCGAAAACAAGGCACCTGCATTTTTGCTTTAGCTGTTTTATGCTTCCTTGTATTCTTGCTTTTTTTTCTGGCCATAAATTCGAGGCAACTTGCCAAATTTTGCCTCCATTTTCTCAGATGCTGTCTCTTTCAGAGGGGGTACTTTCGGTACATGGAGAATAAAAGAGGTCAGTGGAATAGTCTGTCTCTTTCAGTGTTGGTTGCATCGATTCTGGAACGTAATTTTAATAAATCGATAATGACCATTAGATCTAGCTTCTATCGGTTTACTTAGCTATTTATGAAAAATATAGCTTCTTTTTTTAGCTAATTTTGCTCCACTGGCATCTTAGGGTAAGGCCAATTAAGTCAATAAAACCAGTTATTGGATTGCGAGAATAAAATTTCGAGTTCAGCAATCGATGTAATAATGTCACATTACAGTGCTAGTAAATTATTGGAAGTTTCTAATTATTTGATATAAAAAATTCCAAGCCCATAATGAAATAAAAAGTATGAGAGAAACCTCATGTTTTGAACAAATATGAAAAATAGATTCCCTTTTCTCACCAATTTCAATGGTACCAAACGTCATTTAATACGTGTTCTGCATTTTGCTCTAAAAATGCAATTTTTTCTGAAGGAAATTTCTCGGCCTTAGATTAGTTGACAAATAGTTTAAATATTGTTGTAGAAATAAAACTAAATTAAATTTTATTGTAGCGTATCGTAGTTTCAGTATTGATGCTACATGAATTTCATTGTACTTTATGCAAATATTAGTTTTATATAAAAATGCAATTACAAAACTTAAAATCTAGTTATGAAATTAATTAAATTTGTGTGTGTGTAAACGGATATGGAACTTTTCCAGTCAAAACTCGTTAACAGGAACACAGGTGTGTGGGGGGGGGTTGGGGAGGGTGACAAGAACTCTGTTCATGTTGACAGAAATTCGTGGTATCCGGAAAACGGTCATATTACGAATTTATTGATTTATTTCATCTTTGGTTACCATATACTTATGTACTTTTCCATTTTTATATATATATATATTTATTATGTATATTTATTGTTTTATTACGTATATTTATATTTATTATTATTATGTATATTCCATTGTTATTATTATTATGTTATACGTATCCTGTAATAAAAATAAAAGTACTACAGTAAAACTTCTGAATAGCGGACACCTCGGGACTTGGAAATCTTTCCGCCATTCGGAGGTGTTCGCTATTCGTGAGTATTAGAGCACAGCAAGCATTGGGACCGGAAAGTGGAAAAGTATAAAAGTGTCCGCTATTCGAGAGTGTCCATTAGGGAGGTTTTATTCTATAAACCTATACGTACCTTTACCCTGCTGATGCCCAAGAAAAATAAAACTTTTTTCAAAACTTTTGTTTACACTTTTAGACGTAACGGGGATGCTAAAAAAATATTTTTATGTTATTAGTTTTTTTTTTGTTATTATTTAACCCATAATTCCATGTAGAATATTCTCCACATTGGGCAATGACTTTTCCTTGTGGTAGCAGCTGAACAGATGTGGAGCCCTCTCTACGCTAGATATCAGGAGGTTAAAGCCCCTATCATGCACAATAGATGAGTCGAAAAATCCTCGTTTTGCTACATATATACACATTATTACGTACTGAAACTGATCAATTACACAAGCAGCATGATTTTTCCTTTTTTTTTTTTAACCGTCGATAAAATACTAATCTCGATCCCGAATTTTACAACATCTTTTGTTTTATTCGACTTTGCACAACCTACAGCATCCTTCAGAATTTCTAGCACTTTTTCTAAGTTAAGAGCTTCAAAGCTTTGCCATTTATTACAACTTCTTACACTAGAACGTTGAAAGAATCGAGCATAAAAGCATTCTGCATAAAATGCATACCAAAATGAACCGACTTTTGACTGTATCGTATTATGAATTTACGGGGAGCGATGGAAATGAAAAAAACAAACAAAACGCTTTACCTTGGTATAAGCGAGATGGTCACTCTAACTTTCTAGAACAGTATTTCTCATATTTTGGTCATTAAACCGACCAGTTTAAGACTTATTTTACTTGCCGCTGTCCACCCGGGAGGAGATGTGGGAACTATCACCGGAAAAAAAATTAAACAGTATGTTTTTTGAAAATCAGAGTGCCAAAATATGATCAACAATATTAGGTTCTTCTGATCATCATCCCATTTGCAAGCTAAATAATTTTGTTCCGCGCATCCTTAATTAAACATTAAAAGAATTCGGTGTCAAATTTTACCTTAAAATAAAGTGGTTTTTCTTTGTTTTTTTTTTAAATTAGACATGCACATGAGAATGTCGCTTTTTAAAACAATTTCTTGTCCGCATCGAATTTATACCAATTGCCGAAGGGCATTTGTTCGAAACGTAATGTTAAACATTGTCATTTTCATTCTTTATGTCATTTTCATCCTTCGTGTCATTTTCATTCTTCATGTCATTTCCATTTTTCATGTCATTTCCATTTTTCATGTCATTTTCATCATCCGTGTCATTTTCATTCTTCATTTTTGTCATTATCTGTTCTTTTGAAAGTTCTCGCAGACCATGTATAAGATACTTTTGACCACACATTGAGGAATACTGCTCCAGGGCTATCAGAACAAAGGATATCCTCTTTAAAAGATAACATTATGTTGACCCTCTTTGAAACTCTCTATTTCGAAGAAATAATAGAAACCGAAAGAAAATTGGATGGAGAGACTTGGGAAAGCGTGATTAGTTCGTGTTAGACTGAGGAAATCTTCCAAGGGCCAATGATTATCAATTCATGTTAAATGGCATTTTGTGTTAACCGTGGTGGTGTTAAAGGAACAAAAAGCACAGAAATTCCTATACAAATACACGGGGATTCAAAAAGCAGTTTCTGTTAAAAATAGTTCGCGTTAAGCGTTTTCATTTTAACGAGGTTCGACTGTAAATGCTTTGAGTGGTGTACTTTACCTAAATGCCTTTTACCTAAATGCCTTTTACCTATTTTTGGTTTATCTAAAGTTAGTCACATGTATTCCCATTTTGGTTTTATCTAAAGTTAGTCACATAGTATTCAGCTGTTAATTTATTTGCATGGAATTAAAAAAAAATTAAAATTAAACAAAAACAAAATTAATTTAAATACAGATGAAAATTCATGCAATTTGATTTTTAAACAAATTTAAGTTGAAGAGTTAAAATTGAAATATTAATAAAAACCAAATTTTAATAAATTTTCGTCAAAGAAGGGATTTTTCAAATAGTTTACTGGGAGATATTTCGTGTAGGTTCAGGGTTTTTTAAAGCAACATAAAAATTTAATTAATTCAAACATTATGATGGGAAAATCACGTAAAAAGAAAAAGAGTAAAAGAGAGAGAAAAGAAGGAAGACGTAGCAGAGAAATTAATATTTTTTATTATAAAACACACAAGAATTGCTATAAAATAATAATTGTGTATTATTTAACTTCCTGATGCCCAAGAAAAATAAAACTTTTTTCAAAACTTTTGTTTACATTTTAGACGTAATCGGGATGCTAAAAAAATGCTTTTATTTTATTATTATTTTTTGTTATTATTTAACTCATAATTCCATGTAGAATATTCTCTACATTGGGCAATGACTTTTCCTTCTAGTAGTATCTGAAAGGATGTAGAGCCTTCTCTACGTGGGACATCAGGAGGTTAAATAATTTAAACATATGGTTATCATTCAGTTGATTTTACAAACTATGGGCTAATGTTTTTGGTGGCGTTTGGTTATTGCAGAAAATGCTGGGACTTTTTATAACTTGCGTGTTGTGCTCTGAAGTTTGTATGCTAATGTGTTTTAATTATTTTTAAAAATTTAACATCCAGGCAGATAGGGAACAAATTTTACTCTCTTACGTTTGAAGAATATATAAGTACTGTCACTCTTCGCAATTTTTTTGTATATTTTGTATAATTGTTTAATATAAACAAGGTTGAACATAATACATTTTATAGCTGTTGGAGTCAGGGGAAAATATTGTTACAGACAGTATTGTTATAAATAAATTTCACTGTATATTATTATTATTATTATTATTGTGAAAATTTACAGCTTGTGTTATAGTTGGGTGGTTTCTTCCGTTTAATTATCAAAGCTTTTATAAAGGCCCCAGGTAATTAAATATAATCTATGCATAATGTTAATTATCTGTTACTAATATTTATAATCAAATATTGTTTATGTATAAGATTGGTAGTAGTACTTATTGTCTAAATATATTAAAGTGGTCTTTTAGAGCTCTAGTATTTTTGGGAACTGCACTCAATCTGCCCACTATAAATAGATGCAATTATTATGTTATTATGCAATTAAATTGTATATGGCTGAGTTATGTCGTTTCATTATAAATCCCCCTTTTCAAGGCTCTCAGAAAATTAAATATATTATTTTTAAAGATTATTACCATTTTAATTATTATTAAAAATAGATGTAAAATCTAATACCAAAAATAAATAAAAACACGACCTTTTACTAAAAGATGGCGGCAGGCATGCATTTACAAAAGCAGGGTCAATCGCAAAGGCCTAACTCCTTCATTAATGTTAATATAATATATTACCATGCCAATTACAGTGTCGATGGTAACGTGAGTGCGCAGCTTCGGTCTGGCTAACTTTCTGTCGTGAACCAACAATAAACTCAATATAATAGCTAGCTATGAACGGACTAATGGTATAAGCATTGGTTCACACATCGTAAAAAAGAAAAGGAAGATAAAGAATGGTTCGTAAGAGACAAGTCTATAGCACGTAGTTTTCTATAAAAAAAATGATCGCTAATTATTTCAGTTTCCCTTCTTTTTCTTAGACCACAGCTCTTCCCCCACCTCGGTTTTTCGTATCTTAGAGGACGGATAAATAAATGTAAGTGATGTGATTTCTAAACTCAAGGAAAAATGTAGTTTAGTGAAGCAAATAGGAAGCAATGGATCAATTCTTGCATATTTAAATAAATTTTTATCTTTTTCTTTTTTCACTAGCAAAGTGTTTATGAGAGAACTTTGGAGGTGTAGAATTTTGACATTATTTCTTAAATTCGGACAATAGAATACATTACAAAACTAAAATTATGTTGTTTTTTTTTGTAAGAGACGTTATTTCGATTTCCCGTCGTACAAAATCCTGAATATGCCACCCCACTTTTGTTGTGACTATATTTCCAGATGAACTATTGTAATGAACATATATACTGTATATTTGTATACACTAATTGTATATACATTGCATATACTGTATATTTGTGATTGAATTACATGCAATTAACCAAGATTACGTTCTTAAAATATTTAAATAATTTCATTTGAAGTCTAATTTTGTCATGTTTACTCTGAATATTATTAACAAAGGAGAAAATATTACATTCGTGTATAGCATACGCTATATATACTACGAATATATATTATTAATATATATATGATATATATGTTATGAATATATATTATGTATATATACTATATATGTATATTGTTAATATATCGATAATATTATATGTTTAGACTGGATTCTCGATTTTACTAACTCACGCGTTCACACTAAAAAACATGTAAATATAATTCGTGAAGTCGAAAGTTCGTACATAGGACTTTTTTCTATAGAATAATTTTTAAGACCAACGAAATAGTTCGCAAAAACTTGCAATTCGTAATTTGGAGGATCGTAGAAACTCTAGTCTGTTGTATATTACGTCTATGTTTAATTCCAATTTTATCAGATCAAATCAACAAACTCATTCCGTGAAGTTGAATACATTTGGGAAATGACACAAAGGCTTATTAATCGATAAGTCTTAGTCCCAATTCACGCATTGAATAAACTTAGTTGAATAAATGGAACATGTGTAACGTGTATAGTTGTCAAACTGAAGCTTTATTAAAGATTAGTTAATTACGATAAAAAAAATAAGAAAATGTAATTATTAGTGTTAGTTTCCATTCTTTTGAGAATCTTTCCTTAGGAAAGGACAAATTCGAAGAAAATTATCATTGATTTAAGCGAATTATAACAATACTTAGTTTTTCTCTCTTCCAAAGAAATTGATTCCTTAGGAGTAACATTAACGAACGATTTAAACTGCAATAAACAACTGGAACTGGAATAAATAAATTTAAAAAAAATTCAGTTTGGGAATAGGGATCAAAGAAATTCTCACGTGTAGTTCCTAAGGCTGTGCTACTGAGCCTATACTATACTTTTCTATATAGTCACCTGATTTATTGCAATTGTATACGGGGAAATCTGAATAAGAATATCACGAAAGTAATTATATTATATTAATATAAAATTAAAGGTAATTAAATCAATACAGACTAAATTTTTAAAAACCATCGAACGAAACACCAGCTTAAGTTACATTACATTATTTGTAAAATATGGTATATTACCAATTGATAAAATCAATGAATATTGTACGCTAGAACTAATGTAGGAAAGGATAATAGAAGGAAAACATTTTGGATAATATTGATATCCAGTATCACGAAAACAACAGAAATTTAAGAAGAAGCAACCAAATTAAGCTACGAGAGATTAGAACGGAAATGTACAGAAAGGAATTGAATATATGGGAATAAAGCTTTGGAATGAATTCCAAATAATCTTAAAAATATTAATAATATAAAATTGTTTAAAAAGAAATTAATTGTATACTTATTAAACGGAGTTTGTGCGCCAGCGGATTAATAGGGTCCTCAGCCGGTTAAATTTTATAATTTTTATTGGAGACCCGTCACGGGGACATGCAAATTATATTGTCTTTTCCATACGTCATGAAATTTGTTATTATATTTAAATTGAAATTCAAGACTGTATGCAATATGTAACCCTTGTGATAAACAAACATTATTATTATTATATATGCTGAACTCTATGTCGTCCAAAACAATCGAAAAGATGGGGTAGTTGGGGTGGATAGGAGAGGGGATAAATAATGTTTTCTGATCCAAAACTAAATTCTTCACAGAAATCAATGTGGATTTAGATTTTTCGAAATTGACATGTATTCAAATCCTTTCAAACTGCCATATAATCAAATCTTCCGAAATTGACATGAATAACTTCATTACTATTAACGATGAAACTTGAATGTATCTTGAATAAATTTCCCTCTTTATGGCTTTCCATTTTCATAAGGGCATTGAGGAAAAACAGTTTACCGACAAGCCCCCTTTAAGCGGGAACCGACGCTATTGGTACGATTCTATTTTCGAGAGAAAACGAACCACAACGAAAAGTCGATTGTCATCGTACCGTATCTAATGTCCTTTTCCTCCAAATCCAGCAGATCCGTTACACTGTTCGGTCCTATGGATCGACCAAATCTTCCATTGGTCGGTACCTGAGGGGGGAGGGTGTTAAAGGACGGTTCTCTACCACCCGTCAGCCCCCTAAGAAGGACGAGAGATCGTCCTTTCGACCTTGAATGCACGAATACAAGTCGAAAAAGCCTAATGACTGGTTGTTCAGTTCAAACGGATGATAAATGAAGAACGTTCAAGACGGATTACTCTTGGCGCAGTGGCGTTCCCCCTGCGAGGAATGCGCCTCGCTTACCACTGCTTCATTAATCATAGCTCGCTTGAAAATACTGAAAAAATATTCTCAGTCTAATAACCAACTCCGGGTTTCCACATCTCAACTTATACTGAATATTTTAGCAGGGATTTTAAGAAAGGATTTTCAGACACAGAGTATGATAGTTCATCTCCAAGCCCCATCTCCCCCTTCGTCTTTCCATTCTGGAAAAAACTGGTGCATTAGTTTGTCTGATATCACATGATTACACTGTATATACACGTATCTTCACCGGCATGCACGAATTTTCAACGTGCCAGCCGAGTTTAACGAAAACTATTCGTAAAATGCAAAAGAACAAAGAGTGAAACTTTGGACTGTATATTTATCGTATTATTCAAATAGTTCGTCGGGGAAGGGGGGGTCACGTTATGTAAGTTTCCTCATCATTAAATTCGTGCATATGTACAGTATCAGGATTCCTTTTATTATTTTGCTTTTTCTTCAAATAGCGCCCTTGACATGATTTACGTAACTCCAAGAACATGTAAGGAAACTGATATACGTAGTCTTGCCAATTTCAAACCACCATTTCAAAGTGAAACGTAGTTCGATAGAAAATGACAACAAATTATTTGTTTTTATGAAGTTACATTTGAACGAGAGCAGCACAATATAAAAATGAAAACTGCCTGGAGAAGTTATGAGGAAAGGTACAATAGAGATCATTTCCACCACTCTTTTCGTTTTTTCCCCTTCATCTTCTAAGAAAAAGTAATGAAAGAAAAATAGTTAATCCAGACTTTATATATATATAACCTAATATCTTATTATCTGTTTTATCCTTTATTATATTTGTAGTTTTGGGGGACAAAATTGATTTATTTCCCTTAATCGGTGTGCAGGTTTTAAATTGCAACTATTTGGCTGATGAAATAATAACAAAAGCAAATAAATTTGTTTGAAGCCTTTCGGTTATCCAGTGCTTACAATCGTCGTTTTCGAGCCCACGGAGCTATGTTCGACTCTTGTTAAGCTTGGTGGTGGTATATAAATGCATTACTGTTTAGAAGTCACGTTAGGCCACGTGTTCCGTCTCGATGACTCAGTCGTTGGAGGCCAAATATGCGAATAAATCAAGCCTTTTTTTTTTAAAGATTTGATGCACCCTTTCTACATATTCTGCTGATTCAATATGCAAGACGTATAATTTCTAGACTACGCAGGTGCCGGCTAGAAATGTGAAAAACATCTGTATGATGATCTAACTTCTCATTTCCTTCTCAAGACCATCATTAAAGTAATTTTCAGGTGAAATCGACGACTATTAAAGAGTGAACACATATTATAATTAAATACCACTTTATATATGCAATGGAACCAGGGGCGGATTTAGAGGTCATTCAAGGGGGGGCGATTAATGATTTGATTTTTGGAAATGATACCTCATTGGACCTTTACCTTGTATCTTTTCAATGTTAAATTTTCATTTAAGGGGGGGGGCGATCTCTCCCTAAATCCGCCACTGAATGGAACCTTAATAACTCGAAATTCAAGGGAAAGAGGTTTTACCCGAGTTATCTAATTTTCGAATTATCGTTATAACGTTTATAAACTAATTAAAAACGCTAATCAATATTGGCTTTGAAACCCAACAATCGTCGCATATTAATCACTAAGCTATATTAATCACTTCAGATACACTTATCGGTTCATCAAAAATGAGCATTTTATATAAACAAATTTATCAAGCTGAATTAGCGCTTCTTAGTTGAATTAAATTAATTTCCTAATCGAATTGAATTAATCGTTTCGCGTCTATTCTTTAGTCACTTTCTCTATGATTTGATTTGTTCAATTACATTTTAAGAAATGTTTTAGACAGAGCAAGGTTTGCCATCGCTCAATAGATCAGATGTCGCCAACCTAAGGCTCGCGTGCCATACTTGGCATGAGGCGTGATTTTAAAATAAACACATTGTAAAGAATCCCCCCTCCATAACTTAAGATTTTTTTCCCTCTAAATTGATTAATTATTGATTTTATCCCCTTAAACTACTAATTATTAATTTGTATTCTCTTAATTAATCAATCTATTAATTTTCATGAATAGTCAGATAGTAAATTAAACTTCCACGATTTGGGCGATCGCTGGCGGCCACGTGGAAGGAAACTGTAGTATTACTTTGGCGCAACACCATTAAAAGGTTGCCAACCCCTGCAATAGGTGATGCATTAAATATCTGCCTGTATAAAAATACATTTATAGAATAAAACTTCCTTAAATGTCAATTTTTTTTATCTTGCTTAAAATAAAAATTGCATTTAATTTTTTTTAAGTAGTTTTAAAAATTAAGAAAATCCACACACATCAGTATTAACCAATACAAATAACAAAAAAAATTGTTTTTATAAAAATTTCAAAATTCAAATTCTTTACAATAATAGGTAGAATATTAATAATAATAGACAGAATATTTAATTTTATATTAATTAATAAACTTCTCAGATTTTGGAGAATGAAATACTCTTGTAGCGACTAAATTCGAGTTTAGGATTTTACCTCCTGTGTTTACAAACTAGCTTGACACCTTATTCGGTTTCGGAAGTTTTGTATTTCCAAAGGAGAAGAATTTTCAAAAAAACGTATTTTAAAATACACTACGCAAAATATATTCACATACAGAGATATCGAAAATAAGCCGTGCATATTATCAAATTCCTCCATTTTTTTTTAACGGTATTTATTTATTTTTGATTATTATTTATTTTCCTTTTGTATGTGCGCGAATACGTTGAAATGCCCAGAAGCTAAAACGAATATCTTTGGGCATAGTTACAAATTTTGAATATATTTTTTTTAAGGTCCGCTAAATGGCTGGGTATTCATTTAGTAAGAGGCTTAGATATTGCTACAACCGTTAGCGTATTGGTCAAGTTAGCTTGGATTTGAAATCCCGTGTTGTTTCTGATTGTATCAGGCTGCTCCGTTTGGTCATCCATCTTTTAGACTCCTGAGGGGTGATGGGAGGGAGAGGGAAGAGCAGCATTCGACAGCCAATCGGAATCCTCGATGTCATCGAGGGCTCTATAATCAATCAAAGACGACAATAATTACCTGTTTCGGACAAGGATAATTTTTGTTTCCTTGTTATCCTTTTTTTTTCCCCTCGCTGTCTCTTGTTCGATGCCGAAAGAAAAGTACAGGTTAGCGGCTGCAACGCGTTCGAAAACAGAACTTAAAAACACGGTCTTGTGTCCGCTAGTTTCCTCAGAGGGCTTTTGCAAATTGCTTCGTGGTAATGCTGAAAAATCACGGTGCGATTCTCTCCCAATCTGGTTCACGAGCGGATAATCGCAGTACAGCAGAAAAGTTCACAATGCCTCAAATAAGTTTAGAGTTAGATTATTTGGAGCGATTTTTCAAAGGAGCTGTTGTTCATTCTTTGACAAATGCATCGAGCAATTTGGCTTTCAGGGATTATATTGAGGCAAGTCTGAAACCAAGATGGAAGAGACAACTGGGGCAAGACAAAGGGCACATGGGGCACAAGCATGGGGCAACTGGGGGTCACGCCCCTGATGGCCCCGGCTTGGCTACAGACCTGTATTGAGTAGTCAATAATAACGTGTAAGGACACACATATACATATTCATTTGTAAGCATACATAAATGTAAGAATGTATATATTAATGTGGATTTGTTTGGCTTTTTTATGGCGCAAGAGCATCTGGGCTATACTGCGCCAATATTAATGTGGAGATACGTGAATATAAGGGCACGCACACATTTACTCGACGTTTCAACCTTAGAGCTGTAGCTCACAAGCTGCAACTACAATATTTGAGCTTCTTGAGGAGTGTTTAATTTCTGATAAGCTTGGGTGTATCAGGGACGCAAAACGGTTAAGACCCCCCCCCCAGACACCCAATAGATGGACAATAAATAAAGAAATGCAGAGTAGAGAATGGAAGACAGAACATACAAAATATATTGTTATTGCTAATGTTTTCCCAGTTGTTGTAAAGGTGTAATTGAATTCTGTTTAGAAGGAAACAGGCTTATATTTCGTTAGCCTTATTAGTACAATATTGCAGGCATAGGCCTGCAATATTGTACTAATTATCAAGTAACTGAAATTGAAGAAAAAAAGTCATTTGTTGTCTACGTAATTTTTTTTTTTAAATAAAATTATGGAGTATGGGGGAAAAGATCACTTCCGTTTGAGACTAAGAACTAAATCTAAGAAAGTGGATAGAATTGGGACCTACTTGGGCCCCTCCAATATTTTTTTAAGCTAACGCCCCTGTAAGTATAGTCCGCTCGCGCAGACTTGACGTCCGATCCCGTTACCAGACGGGTTGTTCCATTGCAGTTTAGGGAAGGGCGTCTTGCCGTAACTGGTTTTTCCCGCGCGAAAAAACAGTTCGGGCAAGACGCCCTTCTCTAAACTG
>QLNU02015360.1:290240549-290262460 GCA_006491805.2 Dysdera silvatica
TCCGTATACGCTCGATATCTTTCCGTAGAAGCTATTACGATGTTATGACATGGATTTCTCAAAACAGTCATTTAACATTTATCGTACTGTTTGAAGCACCGAAAATTTTGAAATCTTCGTTCTAATACACCCTAACAGTTTAAAATGGCTGGGGAATCTGCCGTCCATAAAATATACATGAAGCAGAAGGAGAAGTTTTGAATTTTAGACAGATTAATGCAAATGTTTTAACTTTTTTTGTTTGTTTATTCTGTCAAGTGACTATTTTTTACCACTCCTTGTTGTTTTAAGCGTCACTTCTCCGATTTCTTCTAAGTTGTTTTCAATTTCTCTATTGCTGTTTTCGCGTTAAACTTTATATCCTTGACCAATAAAAGGTAAGCAACAATGTAACATTGTAAATATATAAATCATCATAAGCGGACTCGGTCTTCAGACCATGAGCGGATTTATCATTTTGCCTCCCTTATATTACTTTTTTTGGTCGCCCCCTCCTACATGTCCGCCTCCCAAATCAGTGGTAGGAACATAAAAATTGTTACATTCAATATACGCTACAAAATTTTGTATTAACAGTAAAAATGTTGAAAAACAAACTCATAAATTGAAACATAAACATTAAACAATATTAACTTATATTGAAGTATTATTTCTTTTTGGTATATAATAAATCAAATTCAATTTTATTGAAATAAATTTTAATTTTAGCGAAAAATAAAAGCCTATCGAACACTGGTATTTAAATGGAAAGCATGATGTCTATCTTTCTTCTCGGCAAAACATCGCATTGTACCATCGTATAATATTGATTTTATTAGACTGTATACATAAAATTTTGCCGTCCTAGTCTATATTACCTAGTATAGCCTATTGGAAAATAACTGCTTCGGACTGAAGGTTGCGCATATGGAAATGAAATGTCACCCATCTTTTTTTCTTATTTATTGAGTTCTACTTAATAATGTTATCAGTCCGTTTTCTTCTAGGTCTTCCTCTTCTTTTTCCATTTTTATTGTTTTCTCAATAATTATCATCGTAATGTCAGAGTTCTTCCTAAAAGTGCGTCCTGCACATCTAAGTCTTCAATTTGTTGTACCATGTTGCGCAATTTGGGACGTTCATTAATATTATTGCCAAAGTCTTGCGCTTGTTCACTTTCCATAAAAGCTACGTGATTTATAAATAAAACAATTACGTCATCCAAATAAAACTTCAGCGAATTCAGAAATCCCTTGTCAATTTTGACTCTTTCATAAAATGACAATAATTAGTGAACAACGCTGGCGAAACCTGCATATTGCATTTCTGAAACTGACAAGCAGAAGCACCAGTAAGGGACGGGTACGGCGGTTGAGAAAAACACACTGCTCCATATCAATCGATCAATGACAGGGTCATTAGTTCACAAAAGGTTAGGAAAAAAGAAACAAAGAGTTACGAAAACGGAACTACTGATTAGGCGATTACGATTACAGACGAATAAAAATGCCTCGCAGTGTGACCTTTGCCCTCGAGGCAGTTGATCAAAGGTACATTCAAATTACGATCTAGCATTCAACAGAAGGTAATTTTCTGATTCTTCGGCAAGGTCTCTGCAAAGAAGCATAAGTCTTTACAACGCTTTTCTACCATGACGAGAGAGTCATGTGAACAGACTAAAGCTACTGCTTTGCATCTAAATTGCGTATTAGCAGTTGATGCGACACCATGTTGGGACGAAAAAGATAATAACAGGCTCCTCCTCCTCCTCTTCTTCTTCCTCCCAGCATCTTACTTAATAAAGCATTATTTCTTATCCTGCTGGGAAACTGCAATATACTTTATATTATAGTAACTGTTAGAGACTATATTAAAAATCTCATTACACCGTCGGGCGAATTCTTTTCTCCAAAGTTGAGAGAATAATAGGGAATAGGGGATGCCACCCGTCAGATTATTTTCTCTCACTATGTATATTTCTAACAGATTTTCATACTTATATTCTGTATCAGCAACAAAATGAAGGCAAATTTAAAAAAACATGTCTGTTAAAAAGTTTTTAAAGGGGGGGGTTATGAAGCTTAAAGTATAGTTGTTCATGTGATTACCATACTGAAATATTAATGGAATTATATTAATATTAATATATATGAGAGGATTAGAAAATATTAATGTATGAGTGGCCTTCTCAGTTATGACCGGCTGTGTTGATTCACGGCAGTCGTTAATTAAAGAAAAAGACGTAAGATGAGCCCTCATTTCCGTGTCATAAAAAGCAGGTCCTATACTGACCTTATCCCGAAATTTCCGCTATCCAACCTCAACTAACTTTGATTTCATTCCTAACTCTTTTCGAATAAATATTGTACAACGCCGCATGAGTTATTTAGGCTCCGAACTATGGAATTCTTTACCTGATGACATAAAAAATATCGGTTCAATTTCTTTTTGTTTAAATTCGTATCCGTACTTTATTATTGAATCAATTGTCCAGTGCATTTCTTATTGAATCACTTGCCTAGTACTTTTATTATTGAATCAATGGCCCAGTACTTTTACCACTAAATCAATTACCCAGTACTTTTATTATGTTATTTTTCATGGGTGACACAAGCATTGTCAGACATCTGGTTTTTTGTTGTGTTACCCAGGCTGATACACAAATTATTAAACGTGTATTAATTGCATGCTTTTATCTTGTCGAATAAATTATTGATTGATTGATCTCTGAAAATTGCTATGAAACGTGTTTTACGTAAGATATAAAGAAATAGATTGAAAGTGTGTGTGGGTATCAGACTGGGGAAAGATTGCAATCGTTACTATAATTACGATTACAATTAACTAACAAGGGAACCCCTTTCGCTGTTCACTGCACTTTGAGATCAGACCTATAGGAGATGATAGTACTTGACTTCCTGATCACAAATATGTAATCATTTGTCTGCTAAAATGATATGACAATTTTTTATGAATATTTGAAGTCCAAAAATGACACTTTTTTTGCCAGGTTTGATATTTTTTAATCGTAGTGTATGTACCCAAAAACAGGTTTGAAGTCGGTAAGATTATGAAGGATCATGATGGATAAAAATCCCCCAACAAATTTTTAACTCTGATCAAAGTGGTTTTAATTATTTTCTTCCAAACCAAAGGCAGCTATCGCATAAAGGTGAAAAACAGACATTTTCTTTAATAGGGTCTGATTTTGGCAGAACACATTCATATACAATAATGCCAATAATATCAATGAATGGGGAACTGACAGGGAAAATGTTACTTTGTTTAAGAGAAGCTGCGGAAACATTTGGCCCGACTGTTCAACGATTAACAACGTTTCAAAACGAATTTATTTCAACCTTCAAACTTATATATTACATGCTCCAAGTCGGAAAAAATGGACAAAATCAAAATGAGAAAGTGGGTAGAATGTTGTATGAAACCCATCATGTCTCCTCCTTCCTGTGTTTTACTAAACTCATGGACAGGTAGTACAGACCCAAACACTTATTAAGATTTTCCGGAAAATTGTATATCCTTGCAAATACCCCCCAAAGCAACATCCCTCATACAACCGCTGGATGTTTATTTCTTTCGACAATAAAAAATTTGTACAAAAAAATAATCAACAGAATAGCAATCGATGAAATGGATATTGACATACGACATCGAAATGAGATAATAAAAATGCATTCTTTGGTTCACAATCAATTACAGTCTAAAAAATATCGCCCTATATTACAATATGCTTGGTTTAGGTGCTGTTATAGCGATCATGATCCCGGAAAATTCAAAAATGTTGAGGAAATTTCTTTTGAAATTGAATATAACAATTGCAGCCGAGATAATTGCAAAAATCTGTCATTCTTAAAATGTGCCCACTGTGATCAATTGCTTTGCTTCACTCTTTTCTTTTTTTGTACTGTAACACTTTTACGACATTCCTGAGATGTACACAGTTTAATTTTTCTCATTTTTAAATAAAGAGCATAATTCAACAATTAATCCACAATTTATGGTTACATAACTTCATGAAATAAAATACATTTCATGAAATTTTGTTCACATTTTTTCTAATTACAATAAATGCATTTTCAAATAGCCTACTATTAAGTTTTGTTCACAATTTTTTTAAATTCCATGGTTGCAACAGCATGTGATATGCAATGACCACATCCAGGTTGTGTAAATATAGCAACTTTTCATTATTCATACACGTCATTTATTCATACTCATATATTCATACATCTCATATATGGATACTCATATATTCATACATCTCATATATATATAGATACTCATATATTCATACATCTCATATATGGATACTCATATATTCATACATTTCATTTATTCTTACTCACATATTCATATATTTCATTTATTCAACTCATATATTCACGCATCTCATATATTCATTCATTCATGCATACATTTCATTTATTCATACTCATGTATGCATGGTTCTATATAGTTATGTGTTTCTTTTCCTTATGAGATAATATTTTGGAAAAAGAAATGTAAAAGAAACTTGACATGGGCTGCGATAATACGAAATAACTACCTCGAACGAAAACCTGGAGTAGCCTTCAAAATTGTCGCCAAATTCGCCAAATATCTATGCTAAAAGTTCATTTTTCATATTAATTTTTTTATACTGTTTAAATTAGCTGAGACATATTTTTTTATTTTTATCCGTTAAATACGATGATCCTTCATAATCTTACCGACTTCAAACCTGTTTTTGCTCACATACAGTGCGATTAAAAAATATCAAACCTGGCGAAAAAAGTGTCATTTTTGGATTTCAAATATTCATAAAAAATTGCCATGTCATTTTTGCAGACAAATGATTACATATTCGTGATCAGGGAGTAAAGCACTATCATCTCCTATAGATCTTATCTCTAAGTGCATTGAACAGCGAAAGGGGTTCCTTTGTAAGTATTAAAATTTAGATTACGATTTTGATTACGATTGCAGTCAATTTTCATTTTTCGATTACGACCACGATTATGAATACACATAGAAAACATGATTGCAATTACAGATTTTAATCACGATTACCTGCGCGCAATCAGAAATAATCAGTTCGATTACGATTATAACCATGGCGTTTATGATTATAATCACAGCGATTATGATTATATTCATGGCGATTATGATTATATTCATGGCGATTACAATTATAATCATAGCGATTATGATTACGACTACCTAAGAATTTCAAAAAACGATTATGATTAAATGAAATTTAAAAGTGTGATTATGATTATATTGCAGATTACAGCTACTTCAAAACATTCAATTACAATTACAGATGTGAGTACGCGAAAATGTAATCGATTGCAATCGATTATAATTTGATTACGCTTACTGAGAGTCTGGTGGGTATTTACACAAGCACAGTCATCGTCAGAGAGAGGTCTCCTGAAAAATTTACGAAAATCGCTCTGGAATTTACTGTCCTTTTTTTCAGAAATATTTTACCCACGATATAACGTCATTCACTCGTCTTTTTTTCCTTTCCTTTTCCAGTACTGCAGTCCCTGAAGGCAGTGGTGTAGTTTGAGAGGGGCCCCGGGAGCAAACGTTTTAGGGGCGCAAAATTTCAATACTGGACAGGTGGAAGGGAGTAATGACTGGTTTTAGCGGACGCAATACTTAACTTGCCCCAGGCGCTGGCAACCCCGCTACGCCGCTGCCTGAAGGACTTGGCCTCCTTAACGACTGTCGCCCATTCAACATCATTTATTACCAATTTAAATTTCTAAGTCAGTGTTTAAATATTTTATGAAATTTGTTATACATACCGTAGAAGGAGGGGAGAATTTAGGCATAAACTAAATAGGTGGTAGCTTGAGGCCTCAAAAGCTGAAAGAGCTTCACAAGAAACTAAGCGTTGTTAGTGTTGAAAACGTTTTTACTGAGGTTTACTGTGTTTAATGCATGCAGGGCCTTTCAGAGAAAATGTGAGATCCGGGACAACTAATATTTTAGAGGCCCTTCAAAATTGACATACGCGTCTAAAATATGATGAGTTACCGAATTGAGGCCCCAATATTGAGAGGCCCGGGGTAGCAGTTCCTCCCGCCCACTTCTGATAGGCCCTGTGTGTATGTTATATGTTTCATAAGTGCATCATACCTTTCATCACTGTATGTTATGTTTTATCAGTATATTTTACTTTTTATCAGAGTTAATTATGTTATAGATGCTCCAAATTACTTTTCACATGCTGCAAAGCACCTCTCACATGATGCAAAGTATCTCTCTCATGTAGCAAAGTACTTCTCACATGCTGCAAATTACTTCTCACATGCTGCAAATTACTTCTCACATGCTGCAAATTACTTTTCGTACGCTGCAAATTGCAAATTCATATGGGCATTTTCCCCATAAGAATTTACACATTCAACCACTTGGCACGAATCTGTAGCATTAAATTCCTATTAATTCAAACTTTGGGGCTGAAAACGGATTTGTGACGCATCTTTGGGATATTTCTGCCACATCCAGCTGTTACATATAGACTTATTCTCTGTTTACAAATATCAAACAGGGCTTTCGCAGCTTTTCATAACGCAGGGCTTCATCAAATATGACCCTTCAGAAACGGGTAATGAGAGAGAGAGGGATGCCGCGTACTTGTGTGGGTTTCGTGTGTTATTCTCCTAAAATCACATGTTGCGGAAAGCATTGTTTTCAAGAGGCATCATGGATGACGGCTCCTCCAAATTACTTCGATACGTGTTTATTCTGAGCAATTCGTTTCCACTTTACCTCGACCTGTTTTCTTATTTGATCTATCTTGCTTTGTGTGATGGTATTTTGAAATTTAATTGGACATTTTCAATTTCTCTATTGCTTTTTCCCGTTACCCTCTATGCTTCTGGTTCATAACAGAGGTGGCATCACACGGAAAGAAACGTGGAAGATAGTTTGAGGGTCATCAACGAGGAAAGAGGCTTTTCTTCATCGCACAGAGTTCAGAGTTCGAGTCCATACTTGAGAACGCCGCTTTTTGTTTTCCTCCACGAAAAGTACTCTTGCCATGAAAATTAAAGCCATTCGCCATAAAAAGAAAACAAAATGCGTATTAACGGAGAAACACTAAAGTGAGGAAATAAAATGTTTAATGGGTAGCAGTTTGATGGTCTTTTACTGAGAAGTTTGTGTAATTGGGGCAAAGATGTAAAATGGCGTCCCTTCGCTATAAAATGTATTATTTTTAGCATATTCATTATTTTAATTACATATCCTTTTGCAATTTTAATTTCATTCAATTTTATATTTGTTAACATAAGTTTCTGTGTATGATATTATTACCCTTCACAGGGATAACACAATTGCCAAATATGGTCAACACAGAAAAGCCTCCGGGGCGAGATTTTTGTGAGTTTTACGTTTTACATCCTTATATACGGAGAAAGAGAGCGTTGTTTCCTGTCCTCATTCGTCTAGCGGTCCAAGACACTCCGGGCTAAACGGAGGGACCCTGGTTCGAATCCAGGATGGGGAAAGCGTCTCTTTTTCTCCAAAAAGGAATAAAGCTCTAGTTTGAGCTATATATACGTGGGTGGCAAAAATTATTATATAAGTTTCTACATTTGTTAATATATATATATGATAAGTTCCTATATTTGTTAATATGATAATAAGTTTCTATATTTGTTAACATGATAATAAGTTTCTTTATTTATTAACATAATTTTTATATTCGTCAACATAATAATAAGTTGCTATATTTGTTAATATGGAAATAAATTGATTAAATACTCGCAGAGAAAATGATTCTTTTCTTTGCGAGTGTTTAATCATTTAACAAAACCACATTTTAATCATCTAACAGAACCATATCATTGGTTGTGATGAGAGAATTACTCTAATTAAATAGAAATAAGTATCTATGTTGCGTTGTCGAAAGTTTTACTCAATACTTCCCAGGGGAACGCTTGAAGCGTGATGAATGATTTTAGGAAACCTCCGATCTATGAGACGTTTGCCCCCTCAATTAGGTGCTATTCAAATTTAACCGGTGGCGTTTTTCTGTTAGAGAATTGAACCCAATGCAATGTCAAGCCCTTGTCTTCTTATCTTATTATACCACAAATTATTTCAAATTATACCACCGTTCTTATCATATTATACAAAATTTCTTATCCTATTATACAACATTTCTTATCCTATTATACAACATTTCTTATCCTATTATACAACATTTCTTATCCTATTATACAAAATTTCTTATCCTATTATACAAAATTTCTTATCATTTGCGCCGCAATTCTTATCGTACTATACCACCATTTGCGATATTACACTGAAGTTCTTGTCGTACTGTGCCATACTTCTTATCATATTACACTGCAGTTCTTATTGCTTGGTATATCATACTTCTTATCATATTACACTGCAGTTCTTATTCAGCGAGTATATCATACTTCTTATCATATTACACTGCAGTTATTGGTATATCATACTTCTTCTTGTCATATTACATTTCAGTTCTTATCATACTATACCATACTTCTTATCGTGTTAATGTTCCAGCTTTTATATCGTACCACAACAGTTGTGCCAGATATACGCAGCTATAATAATAATAATAATAATAATAATAATAAGAAGAAGAAGAAGAAGAAAAACGTAACTCCAACATTTTAACGCAGTAAAATATTTTCATTCTAGTAATTACTATTACTTTATTATAAACGTATAATAAATATTACTAACTTAAAATATTCTAGTAGCTACTAACACAAATATACCTTTTCACACAGAACAGGTTTAAAGAGGGAAAATTTAAGAAATTTTAAATTGAATATAGGGCGAAGTCTGTTATAACGACCTTGGTTATTATATCAAAATTCAGAAGGCCTTTCGAGGATTATTTGAATGAAATTGTTTATTAGTCATAGTGTCAAAATTTTGGTGAGCTTTTGAAAGTCGTTATAATGGGCTTCGACTGTATGTTATATTTCTTTTAGTGCTATCCGTTATTATTATTAATATATATTATATACGATTTGTTATTATTATATTAATATTTCATTTCCAAATTTTAGAACCACCGTGATCTTTACATTCTTACAAATGTTTAAATGTATTAAATTTCGTGAAATTTTTTCTAAGTACCCTAGTTTTGTGTGAACAGTGTTTTATTTAAATAAAACAGTTCGAAAGTTACAGAATAAAATATATACATTCCCTTTGTTTTGAAATAGTGTATCAAATATAAATAGTACCTGTTGTTTTGAGATAGTACGTCAGTACAATTCTTATACTTTTGTAGACTATTTGTTCATAGGCATTATTCTTATTTTTAGGAAGAAAACTCGCCGGTTGAAAACACAATGAAATGACAGGAGATGGAAAGAGATTAGGATGAATAATTGACAAGAATTAGACATGAGTGTATCTCTTTGGAGCAGTAAGTTGAGGGAAGACGCATGGGAAATCGTCGTCAATTTCTGTATGTGTTCCAATAAGGTGCACAAGCTCATTTGTAGACATCAATAATCCGCGTCATAATCGCAAGAGAGAAACCATACGTCACTATCTTAAACATGAAATCTACAGCTCCCTTGAAGGCCCAGCAAATGATACCTCAAGAAATTTTCTTTGCCCATCATTATTATTATTATTACACCTTCCCACCGCCCTTAAAAATACAGCACTCGACTTGGGGGGGCTCCAAGACATATCCCTTGTGGTGTAAAATTAAAATGATGGTGTATGTTCGTGATTTGGGCGTCAGCTATGATAACACGCCGAGGTCAGCAGTTATTTCGGTTTTGGCTTATAATGAGGGGGTGTAGGCGTTGGATTTTCTTGAGTTATTGTTGAAGAATAAGGTTCCAATATTTTTCATCTTTCATTAATGATATTTTTCTTCTTCTTCTTTCAGTCGGAGAAGTCGAAACGTGACGTTCAGATTTTTTTTTTACTGTAAGTTGTTCACTATCTGGTGCACAAGGTGCGCCCCTCTGCTTGCGTTTTTCTCATCAATTGCTTTGATTTGAAAGTGATCGTTGTTTTCCTTGGCGGGTAAACAACTGAAACGATCCCCTATAATCAAGTAATCTGAATGGTGTATATATGATAGAAAGGGTAGTACAACGATTCCGAGATCTGCGAGGTTGGAAGATGGTAGATTAGATACCAAATGTGCAAGATTTATTCTAGGCATATGATTCATATTTCGTCTATATTCATTCAGAATTAATGCACTAATTTTCTTCTGTAACCAAGGGACGTCAGCTTTTCTAAAGGCGCCATTAGAAATCAATGAAAACAGACTCAATTAAAAGGGGGAAAAGGACAAGTATGTTGTTCTTTATGCACGAAGACGCTCTGACGGAGATGCAAAGAGCAAAACTTGATGTATGGCAGGGCAAGCGGGGCAAGTGCCCTGGATAACCAAAGAAACTGGCAAAGGTTAAAGAAAGTGACAAAATAGTGAGCGAAAGGACACAAAAACTGCTTTTAAGGACTTGCTGACTGTCAAAGATTATCTCCCTCCCGCTGAAAGGAATAATAAAATACCTCAGAAAGGACAAGATATCTATCACGTGCAGTTCATCCCTTTTCAAGAAAATGAAGGACACAAGATGCCCGCTTAAAAATCCGTTTAAGCTATTATATTAGATTTCCATTTAGGAAAATGACAGAGTAATATATATTTCAGAACTCCGAGATATTAAGCAAAAACCGATCAAAAGTGAAACTTTTTTAATATAATTGTACTTTTCATAAATTTTTAATTATTTTAACCATAAGTTGGTGAATTATGAGATTTCAATTTAAAATGGATTAGTTTTCCTTAATTGGGTCTTTATCGCCCTTTTTAAAAAAAATCTAACAACTACAAATGTATTTAATTGCCTCTAAGTTAGTTCCCAATGTACTTAGGGGCCCTAAATTAAAATAAAAAGATATCTTTCATATTTAGTGAAGGGTTACTGTACTGAAAAAAAGCAAAGGGCCCCGAAATATCACAGAGAAGTTATTTTAATTAACTGAGAACATTTTAGTAACAATAACATTGGTTTTACTATGAGACGTCAACGAAATTTTCTCTAATTTAGTGGATACATAATTTTTGGCAGTTTAAAATTAAAATAATAGTTCGAGGATTGAAAATTTATAAACGGAATTTTTGGGGAACAAATTTATATGAACAACTCACATACGAGCACATACAGGTATTTTTATGAAACACTCAAAATTTTCGGCAAAAACCTCGGAAACTTCTATTTCATAAGAGTATACGTTACCTCAAAGGCGCGTAATTTCGTTATAACAGACAAGGGGCTAAAAATCTGAATTGACATGGTGGCAGAGGCGAAAAAACACAAATAACGGGATATGCAGAAAATATAAGAAGCAACCTGTAAAGATACTTTGAAAACAACCGAGAAGTACTGTTTTTTATTATTGTCTAAAGGAAAAATTGCACAGAATTCATTTGAAATTTTATATATCAGCGTATTAAATATGTGAATATCATTTCCGATAATTATAAATTCCTTGGAAACTATTTTTTGGTAAGTTATTACGTGTTTTTTAAACCAAAACCACGAAAAACTGATAAGATGTTTTTCGTTACTTCACTTGTTACTCAAGGACATCAACGACCTCAAAAATCCTCCATTGGATAGAATCCATTTCTCTTCTCTATTAAAAATAAAGAGGGGGGAAAGGAAAGAAAGAGACATACTTTCATACTGTGCAATGAAATAATATTGTATTACTTCTTAATGCTTTCTTTTTTTCAATGTAAGGAATGAACCAATTCTCTCTCTCTCCCTCGTCTTTAGAATTCATCTTCATTGAATGATTCTTCTATCTTTCAATTCTCCTTTTTTTTCTTCTTTCCGTTGCGTCACCATAGTAGTTCCCTCATAGAACCTACTGACAGTGCATGCTTAAGATGACGTCATGAAATACTCCTCTTGTATAAATCGGTCACTTTCCTCTTCTACCATGTCATTTTCTTTCCTTTCCATCCCAATCCTTTAAACGTTTTAACGTCTCTTCTGAAAGGTCACCATCTTATTAATCGAACCAATGGCATAAGAAAAACCCTTACAAACCTTGCGAAGCTCTAAAGCGACCATACATTTGCACTGCTGAATAAATCTATCAACAATTTATCTAAACGATTTAGGCAATCTAGATTTAATATTAACCACTCATCAGCGGTTGTTTCGATCATTTTTAAAGTTCTTCGATGATGCTAATTCCAATCACATACATTAATTCTTAATTTGTGTTATATCTTTCAAGATGGAGTAATGAGTTAGCTGAGACGGGAAGGGATGACCCACGTGACTTCTGAACCACAAGTAGGAAAAGCCTGCACATATACAAGAAGGCTCAATTGACAACATTCACAATAACGAAAGCTTGTCAATTACAAAACATCATTTTCCACCTTGAAAGCCAAACGCTCGGAGCTTTACCAAAAGCAATAGACTCGAATAGGTAATATGAATAAAATTAGGAATAAAATGAAAATGGGAGGGGTTGCTCACCCCATTTTTGAAAAGAGCAATTTATTACCGCCAGGAAAGAAATAGACCACAAAACAATGTTTCCGACAGCGTCCAAAGTGCCGTACAGAGTTTATCGGTGTAATTTATGATGGGGCCTCACGCTGAGCACGCAAGGAAATCTCCGGAAGCAGCTAGAACAATTATACAAGCCACGAGTCAGCATTGCAAGCATCGTTATGCAGATTCCAACGCACACTCTCTTCGGGTTGGTGGATGTGTTTGAATGCATTGAGGGTTAGACAAAGAGCCCAATCTGACTTTTCCACGTAGAGTAGTTGAATCTAAAATAGACTTCTAAATCTAGCGTTCAACTTCAGGGATCATATACTACATCATATTATCACAGTAAGAAATTGCGTATTTTTAAAAAATATGTTTCTCAAAATTCGCCGGAAACATTGAAAAACGCATATTAAAAACATGTCGATGGATAACGTAACACTAGTGAAAGTGACATTTGAGTTAATAGAGAATTGTGTATTTGTATATTTCACATCCCGAGCCTACGCTATTGGGTCGAACGAGACGGGAACGAAAGTTTAAATAGAGAAAGCGATAAACGAGTGAGAAAGTGAACTTTAACTATGCTTTATGGCCCAGCGCATCGCACCTGTGAAAGCAAACGACGACTTTTCGATAAATTGTTTGTTTGTTTGTGATTTTACGGCTCAAAGACTACGGTGGTCATGCTGTTTTTCGAGGAATCCGAACCTCTTAAGGCCTAGGGAACCAAACCCCGGACTACATTGAGCAGTGCGATCTTTTCGATGAAAACGTGAATAAATTTTTGACCTGGGAAAAAGACATCAATAGATTACAGCATGTTCGTTTGGTGTTTCGTAACGCGAAAGAAACTAAAATCATGCTACGCTAAATCATACAGTTTCCCGAGGGACACCAACCCCTGTCGTTCAGGGAATCAAACACCGAAACACGGGCCGGCAGGGAAAAAAAGGAGCACCCGGAACCAACCACATTCTAAGCCGAATATTTGGCACAATGTGCACGTGCGTTACCTTTGCACTATCCTGCACCATGAATAACCTATGCTTGTTACGCACACATTATGTATTAGAGTATAACAAGCAACAGGATGCAGGCATGAATGATCTGTTATTGTTACGCACTAATGTATAATGCGACACCGTCTAAAAACGTTTTGTATTTGAAAAACTAAGTGATGATTTAATTTTACACGAAAGGGGAATCGTAGGGAAATAAGGGATAAAGAAACTGGCGAAGGTTTTGAAAAAAGAAGTACGAGCAAATGTCAGAGAGTCAGTCACGAAAATTGAATACATTGAAAAATTTCAAAATTCAGCGAAGCTCGTCTTTCCGACCACTTCGAGAAATATGACCAAAATCTTCGGAAATTTAATTTTGTAGAGAATTAATCTTAATTTGTTCTACATTTTGCAGCTAGCAGCTCTTTGAAATTATCGGTTTTAATGGCGAAACGATTCGTGGTCTATTTGGAGAAATATTGCTTTATCATGTTAGTTTCATATTGTCTTTCATTTGCCAGTATCTGTACGTATTACTCCGTTACTAATTAAAAGAAGAAAACGTGTAATTGACAAACAACATGCTTAAACTTATAATGTAGTTTGAGTTGGTTGTTAATGCTATATATTTTTTCATACATAATTATAATACATATTTTTCATGCATAATTTATAATACATATTTTTCATATATAATTATAATAGTCTATATATTCGCAGCAAATCATGATAATATATTGCATTGCTATTCAGGTTTTTGTTTTTTTTCTTCAAATAATGTTTATGCACAGAAAGACAGAAAGCCTGTGTGACATGATCTTGCAGTTTATATTACGTGGAATGTTAATACTAAAAAGATTCAAAGGCAAAAAAGCCAGTTTTGCTTTTAAATAGCCAATCTTTTATATACAACATTGATAATTCCTGCAATCTTCGAGAACTTTCAGGTATAAAAAGTCCTCAGGTATAAAAAGTCCTCAGGTATAAAGTCCTCTTTTTCCACAATTATAGAATTACAAGACTAATTTCTACAGGACAATGGATGTGAAGAGCGGAGGTCAAATATCTTTTTTTTCCAGATTTTGCAGCAAATCATTTTTTATCGATTTTTTTCGCTTAATGGAAATCTGACGACAACCGTAATCTCCTTTCGGATATTGGCGAGATCCTGTGCATGTGCTTTTTTGTCAATTTCAAAGATGTATTTTTTTTATTCTTTGAAAAATATATGGATTAAAAAACTGGTCTAAACTCTGAGCAATGTTTCGGATTTCCTTAAAAAAATTATCTTATTCACCTCGTAAATTAATGCAAAGAATTTGCAAGCTTCACTACTCCACTTTTATTTACAAACCTTGTTCTTTTTCTATAGCGCAGGCGTGTTTTCCGTATGAAATAGACGCAAGAGTAATCTGTTTCCCATTTATGAAGCATAAATCTTATCAAAATGAAATACAGAAAGAAACCGCACACGCGTCTTTTGCTAAAACACTCCCACAATAAAGACGGTGGTTAACTCAAGATTCAGCTAGCTCTTTAGACTTAAAGAAAAGGGAAGAAAAGAAAAACTCTTCATTATAATAACCTTTCTTTTTCTTTCTATTCTCACCTACTATATCTGATGGCCCCGAGGAAATATAGCACTTTCCAACCACACCGCATGAAACAATTTAAATCTATTACGGAAAACATAATTCAGGTTAAATGACTTTTTTCTGGAATGATTTCTCGCGCTAAAATTGAACTTTACCCTCCGAATAGGGGGTTAACAGAGTGTTTAACGTCATGTATGACATAAATGCTGAAAGAGCAAGAATTAAACGCTCGTAAAACAAAACCGTATCTTTATACTTTGCGGATGATTTCTTGCCTACGTGGTGCTGCTTATAAACGGGTAATTATACAACACACTCTCTGAGGTATAATTTTCATTATATGCTACTATTTGTCGAAAATTAACAATCGCCTATGAGCAATAATGGCTTCCTGCAACTGGTTTAGAATATTGGGATATAATTCAATCTATTAAGTTAATTGTGATTGAGGCAAAGGCACATAAATCAAAGTAGGTTGGGTGTTGAATAGAAGCGTATATCACAATTAAGTACGATTATTATTATTAACATTATCGTTTTCTTTCCATTTTTTACGCGAATTATAGGTAGGAAGAGGGAATAAAAAATTGTGCGACATATATATCATGCAAGTTTCCACTGAATGGCACACAAAAAGAGAGAAAATGAAATTGACAATGAAGTGGTATTTTTACATGAAAAGGAACATAAAACTGACGAGGAAACTGATGTCTTTATATCAATGAAAAGGAATGTCATATGAACAAATGTTATAGTTGAAAGAATTGAATATGATAACAAATTTAACATAAAGAAAAAATTCGTGTAAGAATAAAATTCAGTTTAGGAAAGACATGCTTGAAGTGTTACCAACTAAATATCTTTTGTGATTTTGAATTTCACTTCCCTAGTGGAGACACCGCTAACTATTTTAAAATTGCGATACTTTTTTGCTTTGCATAACTTAATTATTTATTGACATTAACATATTTCATAACTTAAGATGCATTGAATTTATTTTAAATTAGAGAAATTGGCAAATAGACATTTCATTTAATTAACCACTTTATGTTAATTGAAGAAGAAACATAAACCAACGGATAAATATTCAAAATTTAAACTTCCTTTCTTTACATTACAAAAACATTACTGATGAAATTGATAAATGTCACTTACCATATTCTGTCATGTAAATTACATTTCATCCTGGCTTGTCAAACCGTGCGCTACTTCGGAATGCCATCCCTATTTGCCTACTGATATAAAACAGATGATTATAATCAGCAGTTCTACGAAATTTTTTTACAGAATAAGCATTATTAAAATTCCAAAAATTGACTTTTCAAAATGCCATGTGTCAAAATTTCTACTTTAATACATTCGATATATTTTTGGGCTTAATTTTCTCGATTTGTCTTTCATTTTCAGAAACGTCTTGAGCTTGAGGCACAAGCGCCACCTGGAGTCAAAATTTGCAATTAAGGACTTCAATATTTAGAGTTATTTTAAAACATTGGATTTAACAATTCAGTAATGCCGAGCAGATAATTTCACTTGCAATTTTGTTGCATTTGATCAGTTTTTAATATAGGCTACTTGGAAACAAATGTATCATAAACACGGCGTCTTTTATTATCAAATATCCAATGATTAAACTTGCCGTGAAAAATACGAATTTAAATATTATAATACGATTAAAAATTAAGATTATCTTTAATAAATAACTAATTAAAATTACTGATTGTAATTATCTTAAACAAATCGGTTTCGAGTAATTTGTCGTTAAAAATTTACTGGAAACTTGATTGATTTCCATAAATATTTCTGCGCTCAATTTATTATATTAAGAATACTTTTAGATCTTGTTTTAATCGTGGAAAAATTTATTGCAAATCAAAATCGTATATAATTTTTTATATTATTATTTTGAATGCTTTATTTTGTTATAAAACCACGAGACTGCATATGCAGGATTTTTAACAGCTTGTCAGTTTTTTTAATCATTTTCATCTATATCGTTTTGTATATAGTATATCGCTTAGCATCTATGTAAGCATAATTCAAAAGTATCATTTAAAGAATATAGTTCATCAGATTTTTTAAGTTCAGCGCCACACGTTATTTGAGATGGGACGGCTGCTTTATGTGACCTCAAAGTCAAATATACATTTACATGCGATGAATTTTACCTTGATTTGAATTCTACGTAATAATTTTAAAACCTCTTGAATCAGTGATGTATCACTGCTACTGCGTGCTGGGACATACGGCTGAAAGTGGGGGGTCTCACCGCCCAAGATAGAAAAAAGAATTATTTGAATGGAGATAGGAGTATTTTATTTGCATAAATGATCCACTGCGTTATCTCTGTGAGCAATTATATCTTTTACACCAAACACACTCACCCTTAACTAGATAAGTAACATATAGTATAAACTAATTAATAGAGGAAAACCAATTAATAATAATTGCTACTTTAAAATTAATTAATTGAAGATTTTTAGTACTGGTAGCCATATACCAAAATAGTAATGTGCATGTCCAGTTTCTTTATTTAGTGGGTGCATACTACTTCCAGAGCATCCACACTATATTCAAGTGGGGAGAATATATTAAATTTTGCATTGGGGCCCCACTTTTTCTATTCGCTACTCCCTTGAATAATTAAGGCGCCATTTTAGGGAGCATATACCCATAAGTGGTGAAGGCGCAAGATCGGAAACTACAGCTAAAAAATAGCCCCCTCCCACACACACTCCTGAATTGGAATCGAACCCAGGATATTCCAATGACAGCCAAATGCATTATTACTACGTCACCGCCGGGCGTGACTTCGTTACAAAACCAAGATCATATGAACACGAAGTAGCAATAGCATAGGATTGAACTGACAAAGTGACAATGCTGTCAGTTACAAGAAATGTGACATCACTGTGAAATTTAACGTAATATTTTATTCTTACCATTTTCTGTCACGCTGACTACCGCGTGTATGAAAATGACCACACGTCTATTATTTTCCTTACCACGAGCTTGGATTGATCTCTCCGGAATTAACTATTCCTCAGTTCTACAGCGCCTCCGTATTCGACCTGCATTTTAACTAAGCTCGACAAAGCTTTTGCCTAGATTACGGATTCTACTGACGATAGAACCATTCTATTGGCCCTACCGTTAAGAGCTGTGAAATGCACCAGCTGCGTGGAATTTCATCACTTTCCAGATTAAACTCCGAAGCATCCATAATTAAAATCAATTAACTCCTTGAGAGAAACTCAAATGAGAGGATTTGCTTCAATTGAAATAAACATTCATTAGCGGTGAAAAATCGAAATACTGATTCTTTTAAACTTCTCATTAGGCTGTATATTTCATTCGTCTATTACTGCATCAATTTCTCTAATTTTAAAAACAAAAAACTAGCACTGATGATACAAATTTAAATAGGTTACTGTAAATTAAAAGGTTGGAGTCATTTATGCACCAGAGGGGGCATAGGCGTCGGCGGAATTTTTTGTAGGGGTGGGCAAAGATTACTTCAGCAGAAATAAAAAAAAATACATTAAAAATATCATGATTTAGATTATTGATTAATTAATTCAATTTATTTAATTAAATAATTATTTAAATTATTAATGAGACTAGTCAAAAATCATTTAAATAATTTATAACCATAAATTTTAATTGACACTGCATACATCTTGTCCAAGGGCGGAGACAGAGGGGAAGTCACAGGGGTCATGACCCCCAAAATATATTTTTTCACTGTAAAAAATTCCAACTTTCATGATAAATGAAGGGTGTTATTCCAAGACCATGGCAAATTCTGTCCGTGATCCCCTCCCCCTAATGAAAGTCTGCGCCTGCCCTTTATCTTGTCTACCAAGTTGTTTTTTTAAACTAACTTTCAGACTGGTTGTATAAAGTTTGATGGCACGATGAAGTTATTTCAGGTACATATTTTTTAGCATAAAACCATTTATTTTTTAAATCAGATATGGGAGAGATGCATCTATAGGTAGAGATACCTATTCTCTACGTCATCGTGGACCAGGTTGAGAACCACTGATCTAGATAATGCAGTAAAATTTTTCTAAGTCAACCGCCACTTGCTCTTCTAGAAAACTAACCGTTTTGTGGGGTGGCCAGTGCCATATTTCCCAATAGGCTATACTAGGCTATAGACTAGGGCGGCAAAATTTTGTGTATTGAGTCTGATAGAACAAAATCAATACCATACGATGATATAATCAGATGTTTTGCCGAGAAGAAAGCTAGACGTCATGCTTTCCATTTAAATACCAGTGTTCGATAGGCTTTTATTTTTTGCTAAAATTAAAATTTATTTCAATAAAATTGAATTTGATTTATTATATACCAAGAAGAGATAATACTTCAATATAAGTTAATATTATTTAATGTTTATGTCTCAATTTATCAGTTTGTTTTTCAACATATTTGTTGTCAATGCAAAAGTTTTTGACGTATATTGAATGTAAAATAAAATTTATGACTGATTGGTGGCGGACGGGTAGGACGTGGCGGCAAAAGTAGTCTTGGGGCGGCAAATGGTAAATCCGCCTATAGTGGTGGCCGCAGAACGTTTCTGATGTTGAACAGTTGAAGATTGTAAAACTAAATTTGAATTTCCATAATATCCCCACTGCATTAAAAACATGTATATCAACGTACAAACATACATAAGAACGCACATACACGTAAGGATATATAATAAGCAAGGAACTGATAAATTTTATATAAATTTATTTTATAGAGTTTTATAAATTATTTTGACAGTAAAAAGTATTAAACTTTTTGGTTTCAAAATTAAATAAAAACATAATTATAATGAATTTAATTTCAGTTTATATTATTTATAGCTACACTAAATAAATAGTACTTTTTTAGTTTTTTAAATTGAAATTTTTTTTGAAAATACTAAAGTATATAATATAGAAAACAAATCTAATGAATAATATTTATTATATTATACTAATGACTTCCGAACAGTGCCGGTTTAAGAGTTTTGTGGGCTCTACACTGAAAAAATAGAATGGACTCCTAAAGAATATGACCCTCGTTGTATTCAATTAATAAATCACCTTTTTTTAAGTTTATTATCTTTAATATTCAGGTTTAGCAGTAATAAAAATTTCTCAGACATTTGTAAATAAACAAGATTAGAATAACGCTTAAACGTTAATAACTAACCCATATAGTTTTGACTTTATAACTGTCGAGTCGCCTCGTTATATCCGATACGAATTTCCCTACTCCGAATCTACGTAGGCTACAAAATCACCGTCGTTATATACGATGTCGTTATAACCGATATATTTAGTATGGAGTAGAATAGCAAACCAAATTTCTTGTAAAAATTCCGTCGTTATAACCGATTGGTCGTTATAAACGATTTTCACTGTATATATATTCAGTATAGATTTTCGTCGCAAAATTCCATTAATCCAGTAGGAAAATTTTTTTTTTCGTTGTTATAAGATAATATACAACGTTATCAGTTGCCGTAATCTTGTGTAACGTCACTACAGTATCATATGGATTGTTATCTGTTATTATAACGTTGCATAATTTTATTAAAGGAAACGCTGCCTTTTATATATGCCCTTTATATATGCCTTTTATATGCCCCTATTGAAGAAATGGGAGGTGGGGGAGGGGGAATGGCTTATTCAGAAATATTTGCATTATTTTCAGTCAGCGTATCTTCATTTAAAATTAAAACATAAAATCGTTAAGAGGTTAGAGGGAAAAAATTATATATATATACAGTGAAAATTTTCTAAGGCGGAACCTGAAAAAAGTGGAAACCTGCTCAACACGGAATTTTTTTACGGTCCCTTCAGAAGTCAATGGTAGTTAACATTAGCTAAAACGGAAACTGTCTAACGCGGTATCGGAAAGTACTATTCAGTCCCGTCAAAGAGAAAAACCTGCATAAGGCGGAAAAGCTAGCATGAAGAAAATTTTCTCAGCAGAAAAAGGAAAGAGGGTTGTAATATAATACAAATAGCAAAGTGGGGATAACGAACAAAAGACATTTTACAGATATAGAATGCCCTTGTTCGTATAGGCGTAGCCAGGAGGCGGTTTTGGGGATTGCAACCACCGTCGCAATGAACTTTTGTATATTAACCTCCATAAGGCGGAAACTTACATACTACGGAATTTTTTCCGGTCCCGTGAGTTTCCGCCTTAGACAGGTTTCACTGCATATACATAGTTAAAAAATTAAAAAATTTCGAGGACAGGTTGCATATTTTTGAATTTTGCTCTTAAGAAAAAACCTGAGAATTGAATTTTTTTTTTAAATTCCAGGGTGGGGGAGGGGGCAAGTGCCCACCCTTGCCCTATGCTGCCGACGCCCATGAGAGGGGGCAAAGAGATAAATTTCTGGTTTTTGAAATTAAAAAGGGGGAAATAAGATAAATTATAGCTCCTTCTTTTCAAAAAATTGAACATTTATGATTAGAGCATTATTTTTGGAACAAAACCATGGGTCTGGATCAAATTTAATTTGTTGCGAACAAATTTAATGGAGCTATTTATTAATCAGTGACGTAGTAAAGGGAGAGGCTTAAGCCTTCTATTAGATCCTGATTGTTGTATTTTTATGGCGCAAGGACAACAATGGTCATTCTGCGCCAAGCAAGGTGAGACCGTACATACGGCTTTAATATCAAAATAAATTAAAACTATAATGGTACAAATATATTAAACGTACAATAAAACGAAACTATGTACCCATTGGATATAAAAACACGTTTTCTCATAGG
>QLNU02015360.1:290264401-290281119 GCA_006491805.2 Dysdera silvatica
GAAGTCCTTGGAAAAGTGCAAGTCTTAGCATAACATACCTTACGTGTCCTTGAACCATAAAACAAAGTATTTGGAGCTGCTCTATAGATCATATTAAATAAAGGGCATTTGTCATTTGTCTCTGAATATAGACGGATTTAGATCATATGGCGCCCCCCCCCACCTCCAAGCAATATTAATTATTTTCAAAATAACTCCCTTCGTGGCGCCGTTTTTTCTTTTTTTCTTTTTTTTTCTTTTTCCTGAGAATCTCCTCAATAGGCTATTGAATCATACTAAAAAAAAATACTGAATAATATTATTACAAGACGGAAAGCCACGATAACAATTAAAACTTCCTTACGACAAATAATATGCAACTAAACTACAAGTACTTTTTCTGATGAACCAAAAATTAAATTCTTTTAATGTAAAAATTAAACCCTTACATGAATTTCAATAACCTGATATGTCTTCTGTACAGTCAAATAAGTTCATTTATTTTGATGCAGTTTTTATTCTTATTTGCAGTGTCATATTGTATTATGCGAAGAATCCGTACACAGTGTACATTCCGTGTATAAGTCTGAATTTATTCTCATCAATTTTAGAGAACGTGTGGAAGTAAATGTAATTGCATATTGCATTCAGTGAACTTATTAAACATGAGTTTGAGTTATTAAAACCTATTTAAGAACAAGCGCTTAGGTCAAATTGAATTTGGCCTCGTCTACACTTTGGGAGTTGGCGCAGTATAGCCCAGATGCTCTTGCGCCATAAAAAAGCCAAACAAACAAACAAACTTTGGGAGCATTAGGCCATTTTGTTGTCCCCGTTGATTTGGCGCCCATTGCGACGGCACCGGTCGCATCGTCCTTCATCTGTTACTGCCTCTGAATGAGTCTTGCGGTGGCGCAGTGTGGTAACGCGTTCGCCTAGTGCGCCGTTAATCCGGGTTCGACTCCCAACAGTGCAAAGAACGCTTACTCAGAGATCTCATAAAGATCGCACTGCTCACTGTAGTCCGGGGTTTGGTTCCCTAGGCCATAAGAGGTTCGGATTCCTCGGAAAACAGTAGGTCCCGGCGCAGCATGACCATTGTAATCCTTGAACCGTAAAACCACAAAAAAAAAAACCAAGCTACTGAATGTGCACCAGCCAGTTCGATTAGCATTCGCTTAGGGCTTGTTAAAAATTATAAGACTCTAAATTACGTCTTACGTCGACCTCACACCACACGCGAGTAACCACGAGCATGGGCGAGTCACGTGAAACTTTTTTTTTTTGGTTATACTCGAGCATGCACCAAATTCGTAGTTTGTACGAGTATGAGAAAAATCAGCCTTACGTTACTCGCCCATGCTTATATACTCGCTCTTATTTGCGAGTCGTGACTTAAGTGATACGTATCACCACTGATACGTATCGTCACTGGCCTAAGTGATACGTATCGAGATTCAGACCACACATACACAATACCTAAGTTCCAGTCCAGATACGCTTAGAAATGCTCGGCGGGTTGGAAGTCACGTGACAAGAGTATAAAACTTGGCATCTAGCCAAGTATTGAACGAGGTACCGAGTGGGTATTTTCTAATTTGAGTGCATTGCACAGTTCGGTAATACAGGACACTTTTAAATAATAATACTTTAATAAATAAAGGATACTTTTTATAGGATAAATAAAGGACACCTTTTATAGGATAAATAAAGGATACTTTTTACACGATAAATAAAGGATACTTTTTATAGTCCAATAATCTAGGAACTTCTTAAAAATTCCTAAGCTTCTATATTTAAGATAAATCGGCACATGTGCCTTAAAGATCATCTTCAGATCATTTTAGAAAGATTTGAATTTCTAGGCCGCACGCCTAGTGTAGGCGAATACAAACAATGGATCTTAAAATTATTAAGGAGCCCTGCGGTGGCGCAGTGTGGTAACGCGTTCGCCTAGTACGCCGTTAATCCGGGTTCGACTCCCAACGGTGAAAAAGAACGCTTATTCAGAGATCTCATGAAGATCACACTGCTCACTGGGTTTGGTTCCCTAGGCTTTAAGAGGTTCGGATTCCTCGGAAAATTGTAGGTCCAGAGGTTCGGATTCCTCGGAAAACAGTAGGTTCTGGCGCAGCATGACCATTGTAGTCCTTGAGCCGTAAAACCACAAACAGACACATTTCAAAGAGACACAAGACAAAGATCTAAAGATCTCGTTCGATTTTAACACAGATCTACACGCGATTGAACTATAATCACGGGCTGGGCTGTCCCCGTTTTGGCGACTTGCGTTCAAAGAAGCATATGTCGTAAACTGAGTCTGACGTAAAGCGAGTCCTTCATAAATTTTGGGGCCTTGCTTTCATGTAGCGTGTCATTAACTCTTATATGACTCCCAACTGTGAGAAATAAAGCGCTTATCGCTTAACTGCTCATCGTAGTTCGGGAGTTTGGTTCATTAGGCCGTAAGTTGTGCGGATTCCTCAGAAAATTGTGGGTCCACTGCTCTACGGTAGTGTAGCGGTAGCGCTTTAGCCCGTTTATCGCTTCTTTAGCCAGATTCGACTCCCGATGGCATCGTAGTATGCATGCTAGCATGAATTCAAGGTCCAGGATCAGCATAACGGTTGCTGCCCTTGCGCCATAGAACTCGCACAAATAAGCAAACAAACAACACCCTGATTGGCGTAGAATGACCCTTGCTGACCTTGCGTCATAAAAATACAGCCAACCATAAGAGAACAAACCTTTTAAAAGAGCCCAATTATAGATAGATTTCAAATATGCTTTAGTAGGGAATTCCCCACTCTAGGACCCAGAGGAGATATGAAATAAGATATTAATTCTAGGAAAAAGGGTATATATGTATATATTATTAACATTACGAATACTGTAGTACTGAAATGCGTGAAAAATATCAAAACAATATTGTTTGGTTAATTAAAAAAAAAAAAACCCTCAAAAACACACGTAAAGTCATACTTTGGAAATGACGTTCGAGGGAATCGAACTGCTGGAAAACGTATTAACTAAGGCTCCTGAAAAAAAGGGAGCTGGCGCAATCCGACATTTTGTTGCCATCGTATCACGTGATCTCATTCACTGCTGTATTAAAGTTGAGTGATTTACAAGTGTATTATTTTTAATAAAATAGGGTGAAATGAGTGGTTCTGCGGCTGTAAATTGTTCAAACCACTCGAGGAACAAACATAGGCTGTTTAGATTTACAACAGATCCTGTACGAAGAAGAAGAAGAAGAAACTGGATAATTAATTTTCCAATGGTAAATGTTGTGTTATGAAACCGGAATTGTACAACAAAATGGCGGCTGATGCGTCGGCCTAGAATTCTAGGGGCTCTAGTATTACCGTTTCACTGCTGCTGGCACGTTCAGTCAAAAGTGTCGGATATTTTCTGTTGGGATGGATCAAGTCGTTGTTTTCGCAAACGGTTCTTTTAAGACCAGCACATTCTTTAAATTCGTTCTTTTGAATTAGTTTTTCTAAAATAATAATAATATGTGTCTACGTAATGTTCTATTGCGCTTTTTATTTACGCTATTTCATGAAATTTGTGCATTTTATTGTATTACATACTAAAATTAAAAATATTCTGGTAGCTCTGAATTTGCCTTCCCGTCGTATTCCTCGACTAAACTATCAAATATATTCTTTATATGTCAGATATATGCGTAATACATATTTTCATAAAACCTATTTTAAAATTACATTGAAATTTCAAAATGAATATTGCATTCGTAGATGACCACCAATTGGTTTCAAACCATTAACTTAATTTTAATAAAATTTTAATAAACTTTTAAAAATTGCGCAATAATATAATATGCAGGGCAACTAGAATTATTCCCTCAGAGGGATAAGTCAAAGCTGTTTCATTCAATCCCACATTACACGGGCCGTTCGGTCCATATATTTCTCGCATTTAAAAGGTTAAAGCTTAATTTTTGCTCACAATAAAGTGAAAGTTTGGTGTTGTTTATTTTACGCATTTTGTAGTTTAAAATTCAATTATAATATCAATACTTACACATTTTAAATATCCACAGTTTAAAAAAATTATATATTCAAATAATTAAAAATAAATGTTTAAAATTAAGATTTTTTTTTTAGAATAATGTTATTTAAACGTGTCCAAAAAGCAAAACCAAATTAATGACCGAGAACGATCGTTCGCAAAATCAAGATCTCGCCGTTCGTTTTTGTGGCTCGTCTTTTGACTCACTTATGAACGAGTTAAGTTTGTGAGTCATCTAATTATTATGTGCCAAGTTCATTGCATTAGCCTTCCCGCCGCGAAAGTGTTAAGGTGCCAATTCTCTAAAGATACAAAAATAGAACGACGGAAACTGAGTACATTTAATTGTTTTAACTACGTTAAGCAACTATGTTAAGCTGTTTTAAGCAAACCTTTGTAATACTTATATGTTCGGTAATTTTTTGCAGCTAAACTCTTTTTTGAAACTAACTGTATTTAGTTGGTTTTGCTATGACTTTTTTTAGTAAGCCTTTGTAATAGTTATACATTTTTTTTTTTTCAGCAAGCTCTGCGTGTAATCTTTTTTCCAGCGATCTCTTATTAATATTCTCTGTGGAATATGCGAAAACCTGTTATAAACAATGAAATAAACAATTCCCGTAGCGTAAAGGCCTCCAGTCTTGTGAAACACCGACGAAAAAAGGAACCCTATTTTCAAAAAATTACATCGGCCCTCGATCACTGCCTACAGTATCGGTTTAGACACAGAATTCTTTAAAGCGAACTTTGAGTTTTTCTTTTAACTTGGAGATAGAGTTTTTGTCCCTTTTTTTTGTTTTTTCTTAATAATTTTCTTGTCAATTTCTTTTTGAACTCAGGGGTAATTACTCGAGTTAAGAAAGTGACAAAAAACCGTAATAAAAGTTGAAAAGCCATATTTGTACTTTTTAATCGCCAGCAAAGTTAGAAGAACGGTTTTTTTCCCCTTCAGCGCAATTATTTTTTTTTGCTCGCTAAAATGCTTAGAGTTCTTTAATTTATTGTCCCCCCGAGAAATCAAAGTCCTTAACTGAGTCTTAAAAATTCTTTTCTTTTTTAATGAAACAAAAAATGTAATGACATGGCTGTTGGAACCAAAATTCCTCAACGCCCGATTTAACCCGGTAATTTTCGGGTTCATTAGCATTCTGATAGAGTCTTTAGTCCATCAGTCATTTCAGTCAGTTACTGTGGGTTTCAGTAGCATTATGTATGAATCGGACTCTACCATTACCCTTTTCGGGCAAGATACAATCGACAATTTCTTTTTTGACCGTTGTCTATTACCAAGTCGCTTTCGTTACGGGAACCTTTTTCCATCTTTTCCGCGATTGCCGAAATATGATTTCTGGCACCGGTTTTGTAATTACCTTCCTCTCTGATGAATTACGTGAGGCGGTTTCGATTTTCCGGTGAGTTGATTTTCAGAGATCTTATTTTTTTTTTGGTGAACAAGAAAAAAGAATAAAAAGGAAAGTGATTAAACACATTGGGCACAGTTCAAGATATGTCATGACTTGACATGTAATAGAGCCAGAAATGCCAGATTTGTTGATTGAAAGTTATTTTTTAGAACAGGGTAACAAGAACCGCATATCAGTCTTGCTTTCATGGTCGTTCATTTCTCTATTTTGGATATTAACCACTTGTCAATTTCGAAACTCCGTACATTTATCTGATCAGAAATGACGAGATGGGCTACCAATTAGTGGTTCGCGAAGTTGCCACGAATACCGCAAAACAAGAGGCCCTCGGGTAATTCTGAACAATAATTGTCTGTAGGTTATTGCCTTTCAATTAGGTAAAAAATGCTCGTAATTTTCTATAACCCTAAATGAAATTAGTCTTAAAACCCAAACAGGACTAGAAATTGTTTTAAATACCTACTAAATTCCCGAACACGTTAATAAACATACTCTTTGTGGAATTAATTACTGAAACAAGTTAATAAAATTTAATTAACTGTGATTTCTTTTCCCCAATATAACTACCTTTGAATTATACATCTTGGAGCAGTATAGCCCAGATGCTCTTGCGCCATAAAAATCCAAACAAACAAATAATTTTACACCATGTCCTGGGCGAATGCTTTTGCTGTTTTCTCTGCTTTGTTTTTTTCTTCTTTTTCCTATTTATCTTTCTTTGCGCATGTTACATATTAACTATTTTTTAACCATTCCATAAATGGACCTTTGAGTTATAGCTGAAATTCCAACCTTTCTCTATATCAATTCACAATTTTTTCATTGATTACATTGTAATTCAGCAGTAATTATTTCTATAAAGACTGTATTTTAACCTTAACAAGGTCTTTCTTATTTAATCAGTTGATTGATTTATTCAGACGGTGCTAATTTTGGACACTAACTGTACACACACACACATGCACATTCACATGTACGTACGTATACTTGTATAATGACAATGAAACTGTCACACACAGGAAAGCATAACTTTTTTAACATGACTGTGATAATGACTATCTAATGAAAAACTGTTACTAAAAACAAAATAAAATCCATTCGAATATTACAAATAAAAATACAAATCACAACGTATTTATTGCCTATAAAGAAGGAAAAAAAATTCAATGGCATTTTGACCAGTTAGACGCTGGTCTTCATCAAGAGATAAAAGGTGATTTATCTCCTGATGAAGACCTTTGCTGACCTTGCGCCATAAAACTACAATTAACCTGATAAAGACCAACGCTGGACTGGACGAAATGCCTTTTTTTATATGCAATAAATACATTGTGATTCGTATTTTGATTTGTAATTTTGATTTTGCCTAGTACGTCAATAATCATAATTTCTATTTGAATACGTTAGAACTGATAATTGGAATTTTTTTTGTTTAGGTATGTATCTTGATAGCAGTGAAGTAGCAATTCAAAACGCATGAGTGGGGCTCAAGTGGCTATGGGGGCAGGCTCGAGTGGCTTTGTAGAAAGACCCATGGTTATGGGAGGCTCAAGCGCCTTTAAAGAAGATTTTGTGATGCGGACTATGAGAAAACGTGTTTTTATATCCAATGGGTACATAGTTTCGTTTTATTGTACGTTTAATATATTTGTACCATTATAGTTTTAATTTATTTTGATATTAAAGCCGTATGTACTGTCTCACCTTTCTTGACGCAGAATGACCATTGTTGTCCTTGCGCCATAAAAATACAACAATCAGGATCTAATAGAAGGCTTAAGCCTCTCCCTTTACTACGTCACTGATTAATAAATAGCTCCATTAAATTTGTTCGCAACAAATTAAATTTGATCCAGACCCATGGTTTTGTTCCAAAAATAATGCTCTAATCATAAATGTTCAATTTTTTGAAAAGAAGGAGCTATAATTTATCTTATTTCCCCCTTTTTAATTTCAAAAACCAGAAATTTATCTCTTTGCCCCCTCTCATGGGCGTCGGCAGCAGAGGGCAAGGGTGGGCACTTGCCCCCTCCCCCACCCTGGAATTTAAAAAAAAAATTCAATTCTCAGGTTTTTTCTTAAGAGCAAAATTCAAAAATATGCAACCTGTCCTCGAAATGTTTTCATTTTTTAACTATGTATATACAGTGAAACCTGTCTAAGGCGGAAACTCACGGGACCGGAAAAAAATTCCATAGTATGCAGGTTTCCGCCTTATGAAGGTTAATATACAAAATTTCATTACGATGGGGGTTACAACCTCCAAAACCGCCCCCTGGCTCCGCCTATCCGGACAAGGGCATTCTATATCTGTAAAATGCCTTTTATTCGTCATCCCCCACTTTGCTATTTGCATTATATGCCCTCTTTCCTTTTTCTGCTGAGAAAATTTTTTTCCTACTAACGATTTTCCGCTTTATGAAGGCTTTTCTCTTTAACGGGACTAAATACTGCTTTCCGCTTCCGCGTTAGACAGTTTCTGTGTTAGATAATGTTAACTACCATTGACTTTTGAAGGGACCGCAAAAAAATTCCGTGTTGAGCAAGTTTCCGCTTTATGTAGGTTCCGCCTAAGACAGTTTTCACTGTATATATATAATTTTTTCCTCTAACCTCTTTGCGATTTTATTTTTCAATTTTAAATGGAAATGCACTGGCTAAAAATAATGCAAATATTTCTGTGTAAGCCATTCCCCCTCCCCCACCTCCCATTTCTTCAATAGGGGCATATAAAAGGCATATATAAAGGGCATATATAAAAAGTAGCGTTTCATTTAATAAAGTTATATAATGATATAATAACTGATAATAATCCATATGATATTGTAGTGACGTTATACAAGATTATGGCAACTGATAACACTGTATATTATCTTATAACAACGAAAAAAAAAATTTTCCTACTGGATTAATGGAATTTTATACTGTGCAATCTATACTGAATATATATACAGTGAAAATCGTTTATAACGACGCCGGTTATAACGACGGAATTTTTACAAGAAGTTTGGTTTGCTATTCTACTCCATACTAAATATATCGGTTATAAGGATATCCATCGTATATAACGACGAAACTTGCTATAATGACGGCGATTTTGTAGTCTACGTAGATTCTAAGTAGGGAAATTCGTATCGGATATAACGACGTGACTTGACAGTCATAAGTCGGAACAATGTGGGTTAGTTATCAAAATTTAAGCGTTATTTTAATCTTGTTTATTTACAAATGTCCAAGAAATTTTTATTACTGCTAAACCTGAATATTGAAGATAATGAATTAAAAAAAAAAAGTTATTTATTAATTGAATATTACGAGGGTCATATTCTTTAGGAGTCCATTCTAGCATAAGGCCCACGGAACTCTCAAACCAGCACTGTTCGGAAGTCATTAGTATAATATAATAAATACTATTCATTACATTTGTTTTCTACATTATATACTTTAGTATTTTCTACAATTTTTTCAATTTAAAAAACTAAGAAAGTACTATGTATTTAGTATAGCTATAAATATAAATGAATATAAACAGAAATTAAGTACATTATAATTATGTGTATATTTATTTGATTTTGAAACCAAAACGTTAAATACTTTTACTGTCAAAATATTATTTTTGTTATGTTATTTTAGTTACATATTGTAATTATTTTCTAGAAAAATATGTGTATATAAGATATTAAAATATAACTATACACTAATTTAAAATTAAAAACAAATAAAACATGTAAAATAAAATAATAATTTCCAAAAATATAGAATAACAGTACAAAACATATAATGAATTAATAAATAACAAAAGACATACCTTTAACAACATCCATTCAGCCCATGTGCAAACTAGCAAAATTAGATACACATCCAGCAACATTAGCTGAATGGATGTTGTTAAAATATTTATGTTATTTATTGATTCATTATGTGTTTTGTATTGTTATTCTGTCTTTTGGGAAATTATTTTACTTATTTAATTTGTTTTCAATTTTAATTTTAAATTAGTATATAATTATATTTTAATATCTTAAAATATTATGAAACATTAGTGAAGCTTTGCGATGCGCTATACTATGTTAATATCATTGCTGTATTATTATTTATTATATTTATTTCTTAAGTCATTTTTATATAATAGAATTGGTATATTTTTAGTAATTTTAATAAATATTAATTATACAGGTACAGAATTTATTTCTTTCGTAAATGACCTAGGCAGCGCCCATGCACTTCTCTTTGACATTCATTTTGTTATAAGTTAATTATAATGTTGGGGGGCCACTACATCACTAGCGCAAGTGTAACAGTCCAAGAAACAAGTTGAGACATACTGGTTCATTGTCCGGTTTTCTGTGATAAGAAACCACTATCTGTAAGTGGGAGCAGTCAAGTGCTCTCACCACGAGCGACGATAGCACGAGGTGAGTTAATTATTAAAAATCCGCAAAGCACAATGTTCACCTTGCTGCAGGTGTTCCATGAGCCGACTAAGACGCAAAACTGAACTCAGCCTGTCACTTTGGAGTAGATTAGGCATTGAAGGCAGTGCCTTGAGGGTTCGATGAGAGATGTTATTGGATTGTCGTCCAGCTCTCCAAAGAAGGTAAAACATTGGTAGAGCGCTGCACAGTGAAGAAGTTCGACTTTTAAATCTTTGTGTATGTTTGAGTTTCAAACGAAACAAGGAGCTCCACACATTGTTCGTAAACATTTATTTTGAATTATTTGTAGTGTTCTCATTTTATCTGGACCGAGAAAGCGAAGATAGCACAATAGTAAAAAAGAATTGACCTGATTGAAGATTTATAAACCATAATTTTGTTTGAAAGGCTCATTTTGGATTTTGAACCCAAAACTTGTAACAGTGTGGAAAAAGCAGCGCGAACTTCGTTTCTGGTGATTTCAAAATGCCTTTTATTATAAATATTAATTAATTAATTTTGGGGAAGAAGTTACCATAATTGGCGACTTATCATCCCAGAGGTCGTGTCTTAAAATCATTGTTTACCATGTGAAAAATCCAGGCTAGAGTTTCGATGATATCTAGTATTTGCAAGTTTTTTCTACTGATTCACAGCCTGGGGTTTGATTTTCCCAGGTGAGAGAGATTTGAAAAATCAAAAAAGGGTCAACTAAGTCAAAAGGCTGAAAGGTCAACTAGGAAAGGTCAAGCGAATAAATTATTTTCCGCCGCAGATAAATTTGACCTTATTAATTTTCTCGGAAAATTTGGCGGAGCTGAGCTTTCTGGATTCTTCAGATTTAAGTTATACGGCATTTCAAACCTTCACAACCTTCTCAAATTGTTTGATAAAATAAGAATGTGGAGATTAATTGTGTCTCTGAATTAATCTTCGTGTCGGAGAATATATTGGCGGCTTCCCTAATCAGTAAAGGCGACTTCAATCCATTTTTGTTTTCACTTGTTATTGAAATTTATTGTTAAAAACGATTTAAAAGGCGCATCTTCATTCATTTGGACGTCTCGTAATAAATAAATTCAAGCCAGGAGATTAATGATGGGCGCTTCAAATTGATAAGAATCAGAATAAGAGAGAAGATTCTTATCAATTTTGAAGACCTCGCCATTCCGGGCAACATGAAATATTGAAAATCGCATTAAAATCATAAATATTTGGGATTTTTAGAATTTGCATGGTGATAAATATAGGAAATTAATTACGCAGCGAAAATATGATAAAGGCGATTGAAATTAATGCTAAGCATAAATCACAATGATAAATTATAGCTTGCCACCTTACAATTTATTATATAGTACTAATAACCACTCTCATTTATCATTATTTTTTAAAGATTAAGATGAATGTAAGTGAAGTGAATGCTACAGTTATTAAAATTTCTCCTCCATCGTTGATAGAAGTATAGAATAATTAATGAGTGTGGTTCTGATGCATTTTGAGTTACCCCACTGGCGTACGCAAGGGTAGTTGATTTGAGTTGTAACCCCCATGGCGGTAAAATTTCTTGCCCATGATAAACCTGTAATCTCCTTTATGAACATTCTGCGTACGCCTGGGGGTTATTCTCTTCTAGTTGAAGTCTCCAAGTTGATTTGGTGTCAAGCTAATTTTCACTTACTTTTTTTTTATTTCTTTTTGCTATCCTATATAGTCAATTTGAACATTTTTGAAGTTTCTTAGAATCATGGCATTTACCAAATTTTCACTATGTTTATTTATGAACTATGTTGCTTGGTTTCGGATATTATATTTTATTTATATTTATATTATAGATTTAGAGCTTTCCTATGGCGTTATAATTTTTTTTTCTTGCAAGGGCAAAATAGCTAATTTCTTTTTCCGCAGCGAGGGGTGGGTTCACTTCTTTTAGATTTAAATGTGGAAAAAATCTAAATCCTAAGATAAACCAACATTTTTATAACATAGTGCTTGACTACACAAATCTTTTACCAAGGCTCTCACTGGGCGATTTCGAACAAGGTTCAATAAATTTATTAAAGCTTCGTTTCTTCTCATTACAAAAATAAAAGAAATACATCTCTGTTTTGTATGCCCCTTCTACAAGATTTTGTGTTCTTACAAAAGTCCACAAACCAGGCATTGCTTTCAGCCAGATTGCTTTCAACATTGGCTATTTTTCTTATAAACTAGCTATTTTTTTCATATCTTCTCCCTTCCATGTATTACTATTTTTCTTGCTTATAAAAATTGAGTTGATTTTGTTAACCAACTACATAATTTCATCCCCAGATATTTAACTATCACATAACCGAAAATTAACGAATTGATTTCCTTAATTGCGGTCTGCACAATTTTCACATAATTGTATTTATAGAGCAATAGCACCAACAAACAGAATGGAACAGTAGAGAACTCATTATCCCTTGTCTGACATTTACGTGAACTATTTCAAGATTATTTTTTTTTAAATCACGTTTAAACTTTGGATTCCATATGTGGATCCACTCAACCAAATTTCAGGCAATTCGTTAAGTTCGACTGCTATTGTTTTTGTCATAAAACCCTTCTGAACTGGCAAGTTATGAATGAATTCGAATCCTCGAGTCTCCCATTCTATGTAAAGTACATTTGCTTAATTCATTTAACCAACGTATCTGCATAGCTAGCGTTGATAATGCGCTACATATCGGTGCCTGTAATACAATGTATCTGGTTTTAGTCAGTGAAGATAATATCCACACAATGACTACTTCCATCCTCGTTATTAGAACGAACATTACGTGTGCGAAAGTGAACGCTTTCATTCAAACAATGGCGAACTACACAGCCCATCCTTCCCCTTCGATATAGTTGATGGCGGTTGCTACTTTATTATACTAGTCTGCGAGTCCCCAAAATGCTGCAACCAGATTTGCTAAAAGGCTTCTTCACCGGCAAACAGTTCCGCAGCGAAACATTTGCACCTGCGGAATATTCTCCCCCTGAATTTCCGCGGTTGAGGATAAGTAATGTGTTGTCCATTTGTTTTGAAAGCTGCGTTTTCAGCGCTTTTAAAGGAAGGGGTTTGTGAACTTCGAAACATGTTCACCGTAAACTCGGAAACGCAGGATAATATTCAGAGTACTTTTCCTCTAACCTTTAATCCACAAGCATCTTAAAAGTTTCTATATCTATACCGGATACAACAATTCCTAAATATCTATATTGAATGCAACAGTTAATGTACCTTCATACTGAATGCAACAGTTAATGTATATTTATACTGAATGCAACAGTTAATGTATATTTATACTGAATGCAACAGTCAATATATTTTTATACTGAATGTAATAGTTCCTACAAAAACTGAATACAAAAATTCCTGCATATACTGAATACAATAGTTCCTATATATGCTGAATACAATGGTCTCTACGTATACTGAATACAATAGTTCGTACACATACTGAATACAAGAGTTCCTACATGTACTGAATACAAGAGTTCCTACATGTACTGAATACAAAAGTTCCTAAGTATACTGAATACAAAAGTTCCTAAGTATACTGAATACAATAGTTCCCACAGATACTGTCTTCTCGTTGTTAATCGGTAAGCTTCCTGTGGTTGCAATCATCATGGTACATAAAATTACTCAAAATGATAGTGTGATTACTGAATTTGATACTGATCTTTTATTGAATGCATTGCTTTCATTTTGACCTAAATTGCATTTGTCATGTGGCCTTGTCTGACGCGTAATGACCTTTGTTCTTGCGCCTTAAAAATATCAATAACTAACTACTTTTTCGCTTCATATGCAACCATTCGGCGCTTTGCTTAGAAAACATGTGCTATATTGCTGCTTACGGCTACTCGGCGTCATAGCATTTTTTTTAATTCTGTTATAATATTGCACTGCCCGTATTATATACGAATTTATATATATTTATTATATTATATATGTAAAAATCACGGAAAAGTCAATTTCTGGTATAAAAATTTACTGAATAGAATTATATATCTGGTGCTCTTTAATGTTTGGACCTGCTCTTGGCCATCCCTATTATGGAGTTTGTGGATAGTACATGATTCTAATAATCTGTATGCTGTAGTATGATTGAGTGAAAACTGGCCCTGCACATTATAGTCCAGGTGTATAATGTCACCTTCAGTCCTATGACCTTGCGCCATACCCATTTGGAATAATGTACACAGAGTGGCAGGTACTCCTGCTTTCTTTATACATAAATTTTCTGAATTGTAACAACGTCTAATGTTCTTTAACGTGTTCTTGACCATCCCTATTTATAAATCCATCATAAAACACATGAGTCAAATAATTCTCTGTATTATGGTATGGATATGTATGCACTTGGCCTTGCACATCATGATTAGCTTGATTTCTTACTTATCCTTAATCCATACTAGGGTAGAGTTGATGTAAGGAAATATTGGCTTAGTGTCTGGGTTGCAATATGAAAGGATTTGATGTTACATATGCTATTTCAAAATCGGGTGAATATTTACAATTATTTACAAATTACTAAACCAATATTAATGCCATTTTGGGATTGTCTCCTGATGACTGAAGTGAATTCCATAGTATCTACACTAATCATATCTATATTGTCAACCAATGATTGCGGACTTCTGATTGTATCATTTTGCGGAGGCTCTACCATCTGAACTCAGATGGTAGAGCCTCCGCCCGGCAAGTGGAAGGTCGTGGGTTCAGGTCCCACCGAAGGCAGAAATATTTATTTTCTTTCGAACGTTTCACCATCTAATCACGCCATACCATCGGCGTTGGTATCACTACGCCAATAAACGTTGATTGATATTGTTGTTTAATTTAAAACAAAAATAGTTCTTTTTACAAAAAAAAAATAGTTCTCTATAACAAAATATTCATGGTGAATAGCGAACGTATATCGCTCTCCAAAGGGGTAGATTTCCTGGGTGTTAAACTTCAATCTAACTTAAGCTGGGAAAAGCACCTCAAAAACATTTGCCTAAAAATTAGTAGAAATATTGGAGCGATTAATAAAATTAAATACATTTTACCATAAAAAATTTTGGTCCATTTATATCACATTTTAATCGAATCTCACTTAAACTACTGCACCCCTGTTTGCTCATCGGATTCATTTTTCCAATATAGCCGTCTTGCAATACTTCAAAACAAATACATAAACATCGTTTACAATTCCATACCGTTCTCCTGCAATTTTGATATTCGTAAAAATCACAAGCTGCTGAATATTGGTGAAATTTACACGATGGGAGTCCTCCTAACAATGTTTCATAGAATAAATTACAACCACTGTAATTAACTCATCCCTCTAAGAACTCCTACACGTACATATCCCACCTCTAATAGCTCCAACTTTATTCCGATTAAAGCCCGTCTTGAATTTTCCAAACGATGACTAGGCTACTCTGCTCCAACTCTGTGGAATGCTCTCTCAGCAGAAATTATAAAAATCCGCTCCTTGGCCTCATTCAAAAGAAGTATATGTACTTACCTATTTTCACAGTAGTATGGCACTGAGTCCAAACAGGACCCTGTTATCTTCTAACTTTTGGCTCTTAACATCCTTCCATTAACATACCATAAATTTTTTATGTATTTCTTTAAATTGTTATTAATTGACTCATTATGTATGTTATAGACTAAATTGACACTATGATGTTTCTTAGTTATTATTGTTAGGAGGAGGAGGGGAGAAAATGGGGGGAAATAAATTGAAAAAAAAGAAAGAAAAAGGGGAAAGTCGGGTGGGGTGGGATGAGAGTCGTAGTGAAATAATGGGGAATACATAGGGGATAATTTGAGAGGAAGGGAGGGAAGGTAGACGAGAGAAATGAGGGGATAGTAAAGGAGGGAGGGGAAATACGTTCCTGTGGTATATCGAATTTAAAAAGAGTTTGACCAAATCATTGTGTTTTGTGTTTTTAATGAGTTCTCGTTGATATGTTCAACATTTTTGTAGTGTTTGATGTTGCCTGTATTTTCGTATTGTCATGTTTTTGTCACGTCTACAGAAGAGGAAAGGATGAAGAGAAAAATATCGAGATAATAAAATATTGTCAACTCATAGGGGCAGCATCGGCTTTGTCAAACTCACGCTTTTTCTGGTGCTGCCCTGGCGAGATATCAACCATATAATGTATAAAAATCTTGGATATTGTGTATTTTCATGTAATAGTGAGTCGAATTTCTTTAAATAAATAAATAAAAAATACTGAATACAAAAGTTCCTATGTACACTGAGTACAATAGTTCCTACATATACGGAATTCAATGGTTCCTACATGTAATGAATAAAACAGTTCCTATAAAAAAATGGTCTGTACAGGTGAACAATTCCTTCAAAATACAATGGTCTCTCCTAACGAGTTTCAAGAACATATAAAAAACGGCGTTAACCGGATTGCATGTAATTCTGTTGAACATTTGTCAGGACAACAAAATACTGTCAGTAAACAGAAGTCTTTGTTAATTAGAACGTGCTGTTGACATTTTACTGTATGCTATGCCCATATCTATACAGAATTTTATGAAATCCTACTAAGAATTTTTGAACCAAAGGCCAAAGCAGGTAATATTTTAATTAATACATACACAAAATTTGTAGCGTTTTTCTCTATCAATATAGAAGTTTAATAATATGCGATTAAAAGTGTTTTTAGGTAGACGTTATAGCTCCTTTGCACCTGTAAATTAAAAATCGAACTTCTGGATTATGCGAAATTTTGCCTATCCGAACTCGAGTACACCCCCTATCTATCAGATAATCTTATATATCGGGTTTTACTGTATATTTATTTTGTATACTTTACTCTCTAAGATTACGCTATA
>QLNU02015360.1:290289405-290339551 GCA_006491805.2 Dysdera silvatica
AAATCATACATTTTACAAACAAAATTCTATTCAAGCTGTAAATAAAAAATATGTGGATTCTACAATTTTATTAAGAAAAAAAATTTTTTAGAGCAATGACCCTAAAATTTTGAATAAATCAACTAAGAATCGTGGGAATTTAAAGGAAATTACAGCTTGGAACATGTATCACAAACTGTGTTCCGCAAATAGAAAAAGCTACAATGCATTGTTTGTTGACACAACGAAGGTGACAAGGGTGAAAAGGCGCTCTTTCGGTTGTCTTTTTCAATTGTTTTCTTTATTTTATTAGCTCACTTCAGAGGTCATTCCTAGTTTAGTTTGGCTGGGCACATGCATTTGTGTCACATTATTATTATTTTATGCTTATATGCCCCAAAGCTATATGCTGTAGGCAGTGTCGGATCCAGAGGGGCATTTGGGGAGGGGTCTTCCAATGCCAGCTCAACAACCCATACATGATGATAGTTTCTGTCCCTATCAGATTAATGGGCTATTGACTGGGTAGTCCCCTGATTCCCCCCGTGGATACATCCCTGATTTAGAAGAGCGCTAGGCTATTTCTTTTTTAGGACTACAGCATTGCTGGGAACATGCCGTAAATGACAATAGGTTGAGAGTAACTAAACAGCTACATAACCAATAGCAACCAAAATCGCTGATTAAATAGCCAAAGACTAGTGGAGACCAAGAAAGGTTAAGATAAATGAATGAACAAGAGCAGAAACAGATTGAATAACAAAAACAGGAACTCTTCGAGATCAACGTATATAAAAAATTTGGGTCGACTAATATTTCCACAATGGACTGCTATTGCTTGTAAACGATATAGTTATGCATCTAACATACGTAATACGACCTAGCTTATTATACACTATTTATATTATTATATTATCACATTTATATCATATTATTATTACATTATATCATTACATTTTTATTTATATTATTATACTATTTATATCATTTAATACCATTACGTTATTTGTACACTGGTGTCTGCAAAACTAAAAAACAGAACACACTGGAATCCGTAAAGAATTGTAACACGCAAATTTTATGATCTAATAATCTCTGTAAGATATATATATATATATATATATAGTACTCTTTATATAGTAACCTTCATAGGGATAACATAATTGCCAAATAATGGCCAACACAGAAAAGCCCCCTGGGCGAGATTTTTGTGAGTTTTTCGTGGGTGATAATACTGGTAAATATAATAATACTGGGTAAAATACTAATAATCTTTCTTTCTCTTCATAATGTCATATCTAAACGAATCTACAGTGAATGAATATGTTCTCTGTTTATTTCCAATATCAAAAGCCCGTCATATTTTTTCTAAAATATGTACTTATTTATCGAATCTGCCTAGGTATACCTTTAATAATCTCAGAACGATCCACATAGTGAAACTTCTTAGTGTAGGTTAGTTCTCGAAATCGCTTTCTCTGTTCCTTCTTCGAGACCCAATTAAATGTTGCCAAGTTGCTTGCTGGTGAATTGTTGAATTTAGTTAAGCACAGTAGCGCACGCAGAAAATTCATAAGGGGGAGAAGATTACAGGCTTATAATGGGGAGGGGGAAAGTTACAGGCTCATAATGGGGAGGGGGATGTTACAGGCTCATAATGGGGACGGGGTAGGCTACAGAGCCACAACTCTATATATTCAAATATTCTATATATAAAAATTTGCATCGTAATGAGAAGTTATGGCCTCTATCATCCCTGCGAATGCCAATGATTGAGCTCCATGGAATATATCATGTATGTTTAATAGGATTAAAGTTTATGATGTGCGAATGTCCATACTCACTAACATCCAGTGATATCATGTAGTAGTGCCAGAGACCGATCTAAAATGAAGCTTGAATATCTACCACTACTTAGGGTCAATAGTTTTTATCCATGAAACTGAATTCTTTGCTCATAATACAACAAATGCAGAAACGGAAACAACATTGCAGTAGTATTAGCCAGTATATAACCACTTTGTCCATTACCTTGCTGGACCCATTGTTAGCTCACACTTCCATGTAACCTTACCACCATTTCAGTATATGTATTCGATGTCAGCATTCCCATGTCCAGTTATCTTCTTTAGGTTAGTTGACAGGTTGAATATAAGGAGAGATTGAAACAACTTTCGTGAAAACCGCACTTTGCCTCGTTATTCAGCAATCCAATCCTTATTTACTTGATACCACTGACAGCAAATTTGCCAAGCATGTAGTTATTCTGTATGTAGTGGTTTTCATCTACTTGTAGCTGCATACATATGTTGGCGAATGATCTTAAGTGCTTTGTCTAGATCATGGGATCGTTTTAATTGACACATCATCCATCATCTTGTAGCAATCCTAGTTGTCTCGGACCTTGACTATGATCGGGAAACAAGGTTGCTCACGACTTTAAACTTTCTAGCTCCATGTTTGGTTCCCCTTCATTTTATCAGTGATTGGTCACAACTAAGATAATCCTAGTAACGCTTCTAAATCAATAATTTTGTCTACGTTGCCATTTCCTCCACTAATACAATTAAACTACTCTATTCTATTTTGTATAGTTTACGTCTGAACGTGGGTGCCGACGGCATAAAAATATTGGGGGGGGGGGACAATATACCAGTAGAAGGCATTTTGTTTGAAATTGGAGGGGGATATGGAACCCTAATACCAACATTGGGGGACCCCCCCCCCCGCTAGCAGCGTCTGAAGACGCTGCTATGGGTCATTCGGGATAGTACCGACTGCTAAACATGATCTCTGAATCTGAACGAGTTTTTCTGGAAGTCGGATACACTCTAGCGGGTACGAAGCCTGCGGTCATAATTAATATACAGGGTGTTCGGATCATAATAGACCCCTACATGGGGGGTCGGAAATAAATAACCACGGAGTTATGGCTATAAACAAATAACAAAGCATGATTGGATGAAAAAAAGTTACTTCCATGATACTCTTAGTCGTCCAATACATGACATCTGGGTTGTTATCAAGAAATTGGTATCTTATTAGCTGTGCATCTCTGGAATGTGGGAGTTAAAAATTTCGAGCCAATGAAAATTGTATTTGAAAGTTTGACCTACCTCTTGAATTTAATTTCCCAAATTTCGCCGTCGCCAATTTTTGGCGAGAAGTAAGCGAGCTATTTACGAATCGAACGCGAAGCGTTGACTTTTTCCGAATTAAATTTTTTCCATGGTAAATGGAAATCAAATCCCAGTGCCCCCCCGCACCCATAGTCATAATTCAGAATCTACCAAGGCATAGGAGTAAGGAAGGGGGTGTTGATGTGGGCCATACCCCCCCCCCTGCAACTGGGAAAAATTAATAATAGGTCTGTCGGACCCAAGCTATGATATAGAGGTAAACCTTCTCATTCGAACCAACCCCTTTTAGAAATTTTCTGCGTACGCTACTGGATCAAGGGTAATTTTTCGATACTAACTTTTATTTTTATTTTCAAGCTATTTATTATTTACCTGCAGGACAAACTTTTGAATTCTTGGACAATAAAACATGAGCGAAAATAAAAGAATATTCGAAGCGTTTATGATTGGCAGGTGGAGGGCATTGACGGATACAGTACGAATCCCAGAGGTGAGGGCGATTTGTATGAAAGTGCACAAAGTAATTTTAAACTTCAGGCGGGGGTATCCCAGTAGCGCAGTTGGTAAGGCATCCGTCTACGGACTCTTGCTAACGTATACTGGACGGAGGGTTTGTTCCTTTTAGTACCGGCTCTTTGGCCGCACGGGGCCTCTGTGCAATGCACCCTTCCTCCCCTACTATCTATCCTACCTGTCGTCGCAAAATTAGGACACTCCGTAGGCAAACTTCTTTAATCGGTGTTGCGAGTCTCGAGATATTTATTTTTCAAACTAAACTTCTTGCTTTTGAACCAAAAAGTTTCCCACGAACCTAGGACCCCCCTACGTTCGTAGTGCACCACCGGGGAAAGTTGCCATCCTTACGTAGGAGCCGTGAAATCTTAATCTATGAAATGGCGCTAATGATACGATCAAATTGCCAATTTCAGCGATCACAATAAATCGCCAGCATACCCAGGGCCCGATTAAGACATACAAGGTCTGTCGGCACAGTATTATCTGGGGGCCCCTTACGCGCGATGAAAGATTTAGAGGGGGTCCGAAAGTATATAAAAAACAGGTACTTACGTATACTCATTATAAAACTCTTCAAATTTCTGGTAAACTATCTAAAATAGCCCAAAAAAAGTAAGCTTTTACCTAAAAATTTTCTAGATGTCGATCAAAAGTGAGTAAACAAAAGTCAACTTAAAAAACCCACACAATTTGAGGGCCCCCTCCAACTAGGGGACCTAGACCCTAGTCAGTAATCAGGCCCTGAATATACCTCGAAACCAGTTCGGCGCTGTTATTTCGCAACCCCGCGCCGTAGTTGAGATATAGAGGCAGTTTAGTTCTTTGTTGGTAATCTCCGTTGGTCATTAGAGATCCCACCTCTGCGAAATAAACTATGCATAACTCCATCGGCGCCGATTGCATAAAAATATTGGGGACAATATACCGGTAGAAGGGATTTTGTTTGAAATTCAATGGGGATATGGAACCCTAATACCAACATTGGGGGGATGGGCATGTCTCCCCGCGAATGGCGCCCGTGCATAATTCTATGGATATTCATTTCCGACCCCCCCATGTAGTCCATTATGGTACATTTTACACAAGGATCACGACCATATACTTTTGATCCGACGTTTTCGGAACACCCTGTATACATAGGCGTATCTTGGAGGATTAAATTGGTGGGGGGAGGCTAATATTTTCAGAAATTAGTATAAGAACATCAAAATTTCATATGTGCTTAAAACTTCTTTCTCCTCTCGTAACTGCTTAAATTTTAGTAAACTTTTATGAAATAGAATATTGCAATTAAAACATGCTGCTGTTTGAGCTTGTTTTTATATCAACACTGAATGCATATGCCCTGTATGAAGCAATGCATATAGATGATATACATTAAGTCCGGGGACGGGAGAGGGATGCAAAGGAGGCCCAAAGCCTGGGCGCAAAACACTAACAACATAATAAACATAGTATTTTTACATGCTTGCTTGTTAAAATGGACTTTTCCATCGTCTAACTGAACTTATATATCAACACTTTCATACCAATAAAATGCCAATATGTAAAAATAAATATTTTGTAATAAATATTTTGAAATTTTAATCAAAATCTGGAAGCGCTATAAATAGGCGTAATCTGACGGGGGTAAGGGGGCACCCCCATTTTCTTTAGAAAAGAGGCAAAATCGTACTTTTTCCCCATACAATTTTGTGTTTTTTGTTTTTGCCCCCACCCCCAGTTAGCGCATTATTTAACCCCAAGTTATGTCTATGGCGCTATATAGTAGTATACGGTATCGTCTTAAAAGATGGGCCAACTGAACCCGGGTTCACAGCTCCGACCTAAACAGGAGCCCGAAACTGACATATTTATTATATATTTTTCGTATTGTAAAAATTGAAAAAATTAATAATAAGTTTAAAAACTGGCTCGAAACTATTGTCGAGTTCAAGACCCCCCCAATGCGTTAAGATGGCCTTATGTAGCATATGTATGCAAATGGAGAATATTGAAAAAATTACGAGCTTGTCAATTCGGTCGCTGTTATCACTTGAAAAATCTAAGTATCTTGCTATCAACAAAAACGCGAAATTTAGTGATTTTATCACGAGAATTGTGTGCTTATTTTTACCTTTTGGCGAAAAATTATCTTAAATAAGATATTTCTCCATCGAATATGGAATAGTCTAGTAAAACACTCTGGGTCAAATTAAACGGAGATATCTCTGCACTATTTAAGGAAATGTAATAATCAAAGTCAAGTTAAAAAAAAAGTATCTTTTACTAATAATAATAGCAATTGTCATGAAATATAAAGAATAGACGCATATAGATAGTTTATGTCTATGTAAATTTGCACATAGTCGTTTACAAAGGCACAAGTTGCAAATAGCTCTCGAATACCTCACAAAATGCCACAATGAACCGATCTATCAACAGTTCCCAACACGGGGCACTGCGTACATGATATATGAAAATATAATATTGAAAATTATATTCAATTGTATTGCAAATTCAGCGTGATATTATGCTTATTGGTTATTATTTACTCGGTAAGAAATAGATTGATCTCCAAAATTTATCGATTAAATTTGTTTACGATAATTTGCAATATAAATCCTTGAACTTCCCATTGAAAAAGGACAGATTAAAGACCGTAAAAGAAAGTAAACCCCGTGCTATGAAGTGTAAACAAAATATGTTACCATCGAAAATTTAGCTATTTGTCATATTGTACTTACATTAAAAGTAACGGTACTCCAATCGCCAGCAAATATAAATCCTTTGATTTAGCCAAAAAATTGCCAGATTTGGTAATCCCACGTGCACAGAACATATTTGTCAACACCCCTGCATGTATTCCAAGGGTTGCCTTGGGGAAATGAACATGGCAAGTGACAGCAGTCAGATCGGAACACCGGTAAGCCTCCTTACATGAATCAGGAGTCGGTCCTATCTCTGGCTTGCAAAAATTTGAACTGACCGGGAAAGAGACTCCAACACTATTAGTGGTTGTCAACCCAATAAAGGAACCTGGAACATTCACTTTCACTGGTTTTCTAGCCTAAACATTGGTGATACTACCCTCTTAAAATCATCTTTGGCATGCTATGGCTTTTATGACCCCATCATCTCCACTGAACACGTTCGAGCAAATGGTGTCAGTTAACTGTTATTGTTATTAACCAGTCGTTTAGGCAGTTATTGTTATGGATATGGCCCTATTAATCGTCTTTTTTTATATGTTTTATGAGAGAAAAACAATTTTTAAAGTTGTTATGTAGACGGGGGATAGGCACGTTTGTAATGCTTGAATACGTCATCAAAGGAACGGAATTTTATGGTATTCTGAAACTACATGACCTGCTTTAAATGCGGGTCAACACTTATACGCATGTAATATCTCTTGTTGGAACAGAACGCAGTAATAAAAAATGCTAATTTATTTTTCATGTTTAGCTTCGTAATAAATCTCCCTTTTATTGCCTTAAATAATCGAAAGGTCCCCTCGTATTTCCGTTCTCTTATCCATATTATCACTTTAATATCTATCGATTCGTCGAGATAGGACGCCTACAGGTAACTTGGTGCTCCTCCTATTACAAATAAAATTAATTCGAGTTATCTAATTCTGCTCATACGATCAAATCTCGTTAATGCGAATTACTTTTAAAGCACGCTTCTTCTTGAAGCATCACCGGCAATAAATAATTTAGCCTATTATTATCTCATCCTTTCCGAATAACGTGAATTACTTTTAACAAGAATAGATTTTTTGTCACCGTATGTGTTCGAATTAACGGGACCCAGGTGTTGTATAAACGAACCAGTTAATGATAAAAAGCGAAAAGTGTCTTTTTAAATAGATAAAAAATATTTTAAAAAGTTGGATTAAAGAAACTGTAGTATTTTGCTAAAAATTCGGAAATATATTTCGAAGTGTTCGGGCAAATATCTATATTTTCAAGTATTTGACTAAATATTGTTTTATCGTTTGGGAATGTAAAAATATTTCAAATTCATTATCGATAACAGTTCAATGACAACTACCCAGCCTCTAAATTCACTAAGGTTCGATAGCCAATAAATTGAATGTGTATTAATAAGCATTGGCTTAATAAAGGGGGGAAGCATGGGTGCCTGTATGGGGCAGAGAGGGCTAGAGCCCCGTTGCCATTTAAAAATTTGATTCACCCGAACCTGCTATGCATTTACTTTCAAAAGTTTTACAGTCACATTTTAAAATAAGGTACTTTTTAGCTCATTACTAATTGTCAAGCAGTATCAATTATTTTTGTAGCGTTTTGGTATCTTGTACATTCACTAAAATTCTCGACAGCTTTGAGAAGGAGGTAATAATTTTAGCCCCCCAGAAGTACGCGTATGGGGGCCCGTGGCTAGAAGTGGCTTGGATCCCCTAGAAAAAATTTAGCTTTTCCTCTAGAAAAATGAAAATTACATTTGAATTCTATGTGCCAAGTATTGGGTTGGGAATTATAGCCCCCACCCCTTAAAACTCTATGGTGCTCCCTATAACTTGGGGATAATTACGTCAATGTAAAACATGTGGGCTTAGAAGTCACGTTAAGTCATCGATCCCGTCCCAGCTGACTGGATGGGTTTTATAATTCTATTGGTAGAAAAGAGATTAATTCTCTTTTTTTTTCAGAAGGGCGAAGATGGAAAGCCAAGTTCCTGATTGGCTGAAAATTGCTTCTGGTTTCATTTGCCATAAAATTTTTGATCATTTTTAACCGATCAGAGAAAATTGGGGCTATTATCATATCAACTTCCCTTTTGGGAATTGTTTATTGGTTTCAGAACTAAAAGAATAATAATTCTTTTCCGCACTTTTGGTATTTAGACAACCACGTGACAGCTTTTACTTGCAACAAGGGGAAAACTGGTAAACCGTTCTTTCACTTTCCTTTGTTGTTCCTATCCACCATCAGAAAATAAACTCTGATAGTATTTAAACAACTTAACCGGAAAGTGTTTAATCAATACATTTTGCCAATTTCTTGTACATGAAGTAAATACGCTGATTTACATTAAGAAAGCAGAAGAGAAATTATAAACAACTCAAAGAAATTTAGAAATGGCATTAATACTTAAATACCTAAAAGAAGTTGAAAATAAATTCGTTGAATAAAGATATAAACCAGAATTAAAGGCACCATGATTAAAGTAAGACTTGAAATGACACTGGCTTGACCAGAAACTGACAACTCACAGCTAAAATTATTGACTGTACATCAAATAGCGAATAAGAAAAGCCAATAAAGTAATTACAAGGATGAATAAAAAAAGAATATTGTGTATTTATGTGATGCATGTATGTATGTTTCTTCTGGTAGGAAATTTTGAAATAATGAACATACAGACATATAAGCAATGTCTAGTCATCGATTTCACCTTCCTGTTACTGACTCGACTTTATCATTTCAAAATATATGTTAAGAACAGACTACATAAATTTGACAACAAATGCACAAGGACCTTAATATAGTAAATTATATTGATCCTTGAAATAATGAAAATGATGACCACTGTCATGAACGAGTGATCTCTTACTTGTTTTTACTGTTTTAGTTTTATTAAAATTACTACCGTTTCCCCTTGATCTCTTACTACAGATGGTAAAAATCCATATAGTGTTCAACATTTTCCCTTTTAAAACTTTTTTACTTAAATGAAAAAAAGTTTGGTAAAAAGTCTAATAAAAGAAATGTTGCCATATTATTTTCTTAATTCTATTACTATTATAATTATTTTTAAATATCATTATTTATTTTTAATTCCATTATAAGGGTAGTGAGGACTAGTTAGGCATTAAATTGCTTTTTTTCCCCATCTCCCTCTTTACATAACTTTAAACTTTTAATTATTTCCTTTGCTATTTTGTAATATTATGTTAAGAAAAACTAATCGATTTCATTTGATAAATTTCGGAAAAATAATTAAATTCGCCAAATTATGAAGAGAAGGAAACTGATGTGGAATATTGGGTGAAAAGCATCATCCATTCAGCCCCCCGCCCCCAACAGCAGATGTTTAAATCTTATTTTTAAATACGTGACCCCCTTCCAAAGTATGAAATCTCCGCTGACTATATTTTAGCAATATACACATTTGGTAAGTAATTGAAATTTAATAATGAAAGTTCTTCATCCGCGCTCCACACAATTTATCGAAGGCGATATAAATGTTTTTTATGTATGGTCAGTGCTGAAACCTTGTAATAATGTCACCAAAAGCGGTGTGTGTGCTCACCGAATGCCGTGATTATAGTTGAAAATCACTGCTTGGGATTATATATATTGCGTATTTACGTATAGAAGATTCGAAAAATTATAATATGGCATGCGTTTTCTGATTTGTTATTCCGTTCTATGAAGAGTTAATATTCTTGTCATGTATTATCTCAGACACTTTTTGTCCATTATCTCACTTTTGTTTGTTTGTGGTTTTTGTGGCGCAAGGACAACAGGAACCATAGTACGCCGAGACCTACAGTTTTCCGAAGAATCCGAACCTCTTAGGCCCTAAAAAAGCAGTTTGTTAAGTAAAAGTAGAATGAAGAGTGAGTGAAGGTTCTAAGCTTATACCGCGTGTTGGGAATCCATATGGGGAACCCACTCCACGTCGAATAATACCAGATGGTCATTCCCAATCGAGGTTCGACCAAACTTCTGTGAGCTTTTGAAATATTTATGGTCCGATATCTCAAGCTACGTCTCCCATAATTCCAGAAAACGTCTGCTATCCAGATCTGTCTTATTTTCATGAAAATTTTTCGAAGACTCACATTTCGATCCGTTGTCTTCCTTAAAAACATGTTCTGCAAATTGGTTCGAAGTATCTCGACCAACAACTGCACACGTGTTTTCCTTTCCTCTTCGACGTATCGATCTCTTGGTTTGTTCAGTACCCACTTGTCACAGATTCCACATGGCATTTGTTTAGTAAATGGCACCAAAAACACATTTCACCTTATATATTACTTTTCAGATAAAACCTAGTAGCACACATTCCATCCAAAATGAAGTTTAAAAGCATTAAAGTCCTGGCCACCCAAATCCCCGGATATCGCATCACTCAACTTCTAGTAAAGAGAAGTTAAGGGCCACTGCGTTTACCACCTTTTCTTCGTGCCCTGGCAAATGGAAGAGTGCATCTCGTGGCAGCCAATGAGAATAACATAACACAAAAGATCTAAAGTGAATGTAAAACTCTTTTAATAAATTAAGGAGGTTGGTTGTTGAGGAGTTAGGAATTAACCACTAGGTTTAAATTATGGCCCATTTTATCTCATAATATCTGGAGAAGAAAGGAGTCTCTCTCTCAAATCAAGTACTCCCATACACTCAAATTTGGCTCGAATCACCAGACTTAGTGCTAATACTGAATTAAACTGTAGAATCAATGTGTATGCTTTGTGAGAAAAAGAGGTCCATCTCTTAAGTATTTGTGCAATTATAAAAAAAACTGCGATTGTTTCTTTGCAGATTTTTTTTTTGAATATATGTTTATATATATGTCCGAAATGCTAAGTAATGCTTTCTCGAAAGTTTAATTCTTTTTAAATTGTCCTGTATAAAAAGTTGCAAAACGTTTACGCATCGAATCTTATTTATTATTGGGAAAAGAAAACATATCTAGAATAAAAGAAATAATTACATCTCCGTAAAACATCACTTGCTAATTTTAACCGCATTTCAGGGAATTGTAATGATAACCAAAGGCTGTAATCTCATATCTAATTCCGAATTTCGGTAATAAATTTATACAATCTTTTTATTATTTTCAATATTTATTCTTATGTTAAGAATTTTTAATTCTGCAATTATTGTAGAAGAAAATTTCAGAACGTCGAAAATGATCTTAAGGAACAGATAAGTCTTGCATGAAATGACTATATTAAATTTGTGCCACAATAGATCGTCAATTTCCATATTTGAATAATAAAATGCAGAAGCCAAATATCACCTAGGTCATGTTTATAAACTACAAAAATAATTGTTTTTAATGTTTTATCAAACTGTATTAAACGCTGATACTTTGTAAACATCTTTTAATACTTAATTAAAATTTATAACTACGCAATGACTAATCCTACCACAGCTTAATTGAGAATAACGGGCAGTATTACCCTTTATAGAAACAAAAGTAGTTCTCAATGTTTCCCAAAAATTAACCGGAGATACTCAAAATTACTTTCAGGAAAATAAAAAATGAACTATTGCCATTTCCCGGAGAAAAGCAGGAATTTCCCAAGGGAATGGGAAAAGAAAAAAGGAAAGAACAGGGGAAAAGATATACGACGAAATAGGAGACAGATGCCAGGCACTGATGAATTGCTCTGTTAAGAAAGAAATACAGATAAATGTTCTCAGTTCTTTTAAAAAGATACAGCAAAACAGAAACAATACAGCGAGAGAATTGGTACAGATCTGGTACAAAGAAGTAAAAAAAAATCCAGCATAAAGAAAGAAGCAAAAGTTTTTCGTCCCTCAAGAAAAAACACAGGAAACATAAAGCCACCATTTCTACACTGTTGCAAATGGAATAAATTAAATCCGTTATCCTCATCTTCTTCTTCTTCGCTCGCATTCGAAATAAGGCGGTAAGGAGGCGAAACGAAGTCCCCAGTTCTGGAGGAAAAATATTACATTTTCCGCGAACGAAGTTCATCGTATAAATAGGTAAATAAGAATTTGGGAAATTGCCACAACACATTTTTTGGAAAAAATGTTAGAAACGAATTTTAAAATTTTCCTAAAAAAAAAAGAAAAGAAAAAAGAAAAGAACGTTTGAAGCTAATACACTTTTTTCTTTTTTTTTTTCTTTTTTCTTTTTTTTTTGTAAATTTCATTTTGCCGTTGAAATTTACCTGGAAACTGATTCCAGTATTCTAGACCAAGATTTAATCTGACTTCTCTGCGCGGAGCTCATAAATAGAACGCTGCAGAATAGAAAGGCCAAAAGTGTTTTCCTATCACACACAGATGTCGTTTTCTTCAAATTTTTAATGGATTCACTATCCAAATATTTTTCGCTTTTTGTTAAAAATAAAAAATGAAGACCTGGATGAATGGAGAGTCGGGTTTTTCACAACCAAAGCACTTTCAGTTTGGCACCAGGCCATCTACGGTATTGTGCTTTGGGCAGGAGTTTGAATGGAAATGAGAAATGGCAACAGCCAAAAGCAAAGCTCGGCCGCAATAAATTAATTTTATTTTTATATATTCTGAATAATTAATCTTTTTTTTAAAACTTTGTCTAATTTTCAAAAGTTTTAATGAAACCTAGCGATGTTTGCTTTAAAAAACATATTTTTTTTATAACTCTGTTTAGCTGATTTAGGTTTCATGGAAAAAACTCCCCGCTGGACCATAACGCAATTTCCTACCCATTTTCCACATTTTGGTGCAGGCTAATAAAAAAATTCTTCATATTAATATACAATTAAATTTATCTTTTCGTACTGAATCCCAATACATTTTTATAGAATATTGCTTTTAATAATTTATTTTCCTTTAATCAATTTTCGATCTTCCATAAGTAAGATCTAAAGAAGATCTGCCGAGGATCTATTTATGGGAATTAAAAAGTTGTGTTTTAAAGCGTCCATGGAAAGCTTTAGTCCATGAAATGAATTTTATATTTCCATCGTGGAGTGAAAGGGGGAGTCGAAAACTCCCCAGCCAATCTGGTGAATATGTGGCCAATCTTTCCAAAATGCTTTCATTTTGGAAGATGCTTCGAGGAATCCCAGCATCGGATGGAAATTGATCGATGACGATGATGACTTTCCGCAACATTTAATTCTAGTGATGCCTTACTTTCATTCTATAAATACCTGGTTTCTTGAAATTTAGGATCGCTAGAATTGTTTCAAGAAAATACTCTTTTCTGAAAAAAAAAATTGTTTCCTTGAAAAATTCGTGTCTTACACAGTTCTTTGCGAAACGACAACGCTATTCCATTTTATCAAAGAAAAAATATTAACTAAAAGGCTTCAGTCTTCTTCCTTCAAAGTTATAAAGCGGTAATTCTTTTTTATAAATTAGTCCACTGACAATCGATTATCGAATAAATTAATTGGAAATATATTAAAGGAACTTCTATAATTGAATTTGAGTAAATAAACATCCCCGTGTGTCCAAATTTCAAATAATTTTATATCAAAATTATCCACGTTCAACTTTGAACTTACCACAAAATACCGTAAGTAACGATCTATTCAACCTATGTACAATTATTGTTTTATCTGTTTCGATATTATTCTAATGTTATAGGTAATTGAGATTTTCTAGATTTAGAGAATACTGACATGATTAGGAAGAAGTTAAACTAATAAGATTAAAATATTTAACAAAGATACCAAGGAGGTATATAGTATGGAGGAGGGAACCAATACCCGAATTCCCCAATAAACTGGGCAGGGTGAAGCCCAGGACATCAAACACTCTGGGGCCCCGCCTAATGTGTACGTTTTTGGCACTATCATATACCCTTTCTTACACATACTGACATTACGCACTGTTGTCTTTCAACAACCCTTCAGCAATATTTTTACACTTAATTTCTGAATAATTATGTCCTAAGCCAATAACTCGACACTGGCATCGATTTCCGCATTGATTTTGTCAAGGACATGTCAAGACATTTTCCTACCTTAGATAGAGCCATAAAATAGTATACCCTCCATAAAAAAAAAACCATTTCTTTACAACACTTGTTATTTTAAATTATTAAACATATATTTGTATGAAGGGCTGCTGTTGACGCGTTCGAAGCATGGGTGATCTTTTTCATTTGCTATTTTAACAGTGTTTAATCTTTTGTATGTAAATTACATATTCTGTTTCCTTTTTTTTTTGGCATATTGTTTTATTTACCAGCGCAAAATTAAATTTTTCAATGAAAAAAATGGAACATGTAATCATTAATGGGGTCGAACTTAAGACCATATATTGTGAAGAAAATCTATTTTCGAAAATGATCAGTGGCGCCCATATAAGTACTTTTAAGGGGACAGATGAGAAAAAGAATTACCTCCTTCAAGGTTGTGAAACCTTTTAGCAAATGCACAAGATACTAAAATACTACAAAAAAAATTATACTGATCATAGGCATAGAGTTACATGGGCCCGTTGGGTCTTAATCCCCCAATGGTTTGAAATAAATTAGAATTTTACATATATTGTGATATATAAATATACAGAATGTAAGATATTATTACCCTTCACAGGGATAACACAATTGCCAAATATGGTCAACACAGAAAAGCCTCCGGGGCGAGATTTTTGTGAGTTTTCGTGGGGGAATTTATTATACAATAATTTTTGCCACCCACGTATTAATTACAGCTCAAACTAGAGCTTGTGTAATTTTGGAGAAAAAGAGACGCAGCACGGAGGGACCCTGGTTTGAATCCAAGATGGGGAAAGCGTCTCTTTTTCTCAAAAAAGAAAAAAGCTCTAGTTTGAGCTATAATATATACGTGGGTGGCAAAAATTATTGTATAAAATATACATAATATGTACTTAGGGCCCCTCAATAATTTTGAAAACTCTACGTTGATGATACTACTTGACAATTAGTAACGAGCCAAAAGTACTTTATTTTAAAATGCGACTGTAAAACTCTTGCAAGTAAATGACATAGCAGAATCGGGCAAATCAAATTTTCAAATAAAGGCTGGGGAGGAATCAAGACCCCTGACCCCCATATGAGCGCTCATGAATGTAATCGATAATTACCCAGCTGTTTTACACGTTCCACTTTTTTCCTAATACATTGTTTCATTTACCAGGGAAGAATTAAAATTTTAAAGGGAAAAAAAAAAGAAGAAAAAAAAAGGAGAGCGTGTCCACTCCCGCAAGCGAACTCGAAACCATGTATTGTAACAAAACTCGACTTCCAGGGGCAATCATTAATTCCTCAGTTGTTTTGCACAGAGCCGTATCGAAAAAATTTTCGTATTTGACACTGGCGGATCCAAGGGGGCGTCTCGTCCACTTAAGCCGGGATTATATCATGATTGGTTGGTTGTATTTTCATGGCGCAAGGACAAACGTTCTTTCTGCGTAAAACAAGGTGAGACCGTATATAGAATTACATCATAGGAAATGAAATGAAAGGAATCGGACCTTGGCTAAAAATAGGAATCGGAAAAAATCGCTCCCCCTTGACAGATTTCTGGATCTGCCCTTGTTACCTGAGACAAAATAAAAAATTTACTTTGGAGAGACGCCATTTTACAAAGTAAAGGCTTTCTAAAATGGCGTCTCTATAAAATAATATTAGTTTGTAACATTTGCTACTTTAAAAAAAAAAAAAATTAACAATATATTTTAATTCTTACATATAAACGTCCGCTTGCAACCACAATACACTCCATGTTAACTCATTTGACGTCCTTTCAACATTTAACCTGAAGTAATTGTTTTGTCCGTCATACCTTCGGTACGACCATGGTATCTTATGCCTTTTAGAGCAGGAATTGTTAATGTCCGAATTTCATCATCATCGACTTAACCGAAAACTTTGCTTAAAACACTCTTATCTATCATCTTCCAGTTGTGAAGGTGGGGGATTAGAGAAAGGGGGGGGGGGGAACCTCACAAGTGGAATAGCCTGTGGTCTCTCTTCATCTAAGTCCGGCAATGCCGAGATCCAATTCCCCGCCCACAGAAACCAAACGCCTGAATAAAACATATTTCAGTATCTAGTGGGCATAGGCTCTTTACCAAAATTCTCCATTTATCTCGATGTTTTACTAAGCTTTGTATCTCTTTTAATATTTATTCTGTTTTCTTTGAAATGACTTTCCAAAATTCTCTTCTATGTGCTCCTTGGTCAAAAATACGGCTTCACGAAAAGTTTTGGATAAAGTTTGTTTTTTTAAAAAAAGCGATCTGACTCGGAAGTTTAAGATTTTTAAGTAATGTTAAAGAACTAAAATTATCATAATGAAAATATATTTGTTCAAATTATTTTTTAAAATTAACGATTATTACTCAAAACACTAAAAACTTCTTATGGCAATAAAGTGTTATAGATGCTGCTGAAATGTGTACGACACTCGAAAAGCAAAGAGCTTTGCTTTAATTATCATGAACCTAGTATGCAGTAAATCAAGTATTCGTCTCCTATGGATCGGCAAAGAGTTTTAAAGAAAAAGGCAATAAAGAAATTGAAAGCAATCCAAAGAAGTATAGAGCAGTGCGTTCCTGGAATACCTAAGGGGAAGAGAAAGAGATCAGGCAACCAACACTTGGCTGAAAGTGCAAATGGGAGCCGAAAACATCGCTGATACAGCCAAAGACCTTAAATTACGATAGACACATTGCAAGTAGTACCAAAAATGGACATCATAAATTCTCAATTAGATACCTTCGGGACCTGGGAAAACTTCTCAGACGAGATGATTAGATGAAATAAGAAAACTGACTAGAATAACGTGGAGACAAATTGTATGAAATAGGCATGCATGATTGGCACTTGAAAGGGGCTTCGTCCAATGGCAAATTAATATTGGATGTATGTGATAAATAGGAAATAGCGTACAACCTTCCTTCTCTTATGCAATCCCACAAATCGTGATTACTTCAACAGAAAAAAATTGAATTTAACTCTGCTTTCCCAGCAGTATAAATTAACAGGTATTGACACATATAATAACAGCAGCTCACATAAATAACAGTTTGTTCCTTGTAACAGGTACCTTTCATATCAATTCGCCATTCTGTTCAAACTAGAAAACTTATATGAAAGTGAAAAATTTTGCAAAAAAAAGAAAAAAGGCAAGGCAAAACGAACTGTATATAAAAATGTGTATAACTGTATATAAAGGTAAGGCAAAACGAACTGTATATAACGAACTGTATACTGTGTATAAAGAGTTAAGTTATTTGTAGGAATCTGGGATCCCTCACAAAATAGTGCCCCCCCTCCTTCCCCCGATACTTAATCGTATTTTAAAAGATTGCGAGGAGCCTGCAAATAATTTTTGTTTAAACAATGACCCAATCATTTAATATTTCTTCAGAAAAATTTTGAAAGGGAAATCAGACGTAATACTCTAAAACCCCTGAACTCAAATATTTTAAAATTAAATTTAAACTTACACACTTTGAAATTTAAATCTGAACTTGAATGCTTTGAAATTTAAATCTAAGCTTGGATACTTTGAAACATAAATTTAAAAATATTTAATATCCCCTAAAACAATAGTATCTCCAACACATTACAGAATAAGTGTTTGCAGAGAATGATATAGATTTAATTAGTTACTAGGATCCTTTTCAGGGTTTATGTAATTGCCACGCAGTCTTTTGTTCCTGCTATTCTTGTCAGTTACAATTCTTTTCAAGATCCACAATTCTTGGCAGAACTTTATTAAAGTTTTTGAAAGAGATCTTTCAAAACATAAAAGTAAGAGCAAAGCAACGAAGAGGTGAAAATATGGAAATAAAAGTCGCCGGAATGATTTGTGAGGGGTGCATAGTTATCCGGTCTTGCGGATACAATAAAAATTACGCAGGAGATAAATTTACGGAAGCCATATTTTTTCTCAAAGAAATAGACAAAAAATAAATCGTGATATATGTTCAAGACGTTTTTATCTCTCGACATGAACCGTATATTTTTTCAAAGGCATATTTTATCCAAGCGCTACAATTACGTCTTAGCCAGAACCCTGAAAATTCCCCCAAAAAATTTTTTTGAAATAAAATGTTCGTCTAATTTTAGTAATTACGTTTAGTAAATTATATTAACAACCAAATGTAACAAATCTTGGTAAAAAAAAATGGGCATAGTCTTTTGTTCTAAAAACTGTGCCCACTGTGTTTTTTTTTACCAAGATTTTTGATATATTCAGCACAGCGAGTCGCTTTACTTTCAACCAATTATTATTACAACTCAGTCAAAGATGACTGAAAAATATAATATTTGTTAACTTACTATTTTCTCTCTCCGCATAAAATGTTGTACGATCGTGGTTTTTTTTTCCATAAAGAAAGAAATCTCTCTCTTTATCCATCTATCTATATCTAATCTTCCTCTCTCTCTCTTCGTCTAGTAGATTTTATCACATATTATGAAAATACAGACATACGTATACATGCATTAAAACGAGGAGCCAGCGTCAATGTTTGCTAAATTTATTAGCAGATGTTTTTGATTGCACATAATCATATACCTATTTTCATAAAAGGGTTTTTGTTTATGACCTTATACTGAAAAGAAAAATCTAGATAATAATATATGAATATGCCAATATATATATCACATATCATAATACGTATTATATAAATATCCTAATATATATTACACTTGAATATCATAATATATATTATATGAATATCATAATATATATTATATGAATATCAAAATATATATATTATATAGATATCATAATATGTTAGTAATATTCTAATTGAAAAGGGAGCTGTACGTTTTGTGTTCACTGTAAAAGAAATGTCCATTATTAAAAGACGTTTTGAAGCTCCAAGCCTAAAACTAAACAACTATTTTCTTTATGGTAATTTATTCTTCTATATTCCATAAAGTCCCGAGGAAAATATTTTGTGACAGAAAACTTGTTATATAAAAAGTTATAAGCTTAGTATTAAACTTATTAGCATTTAGAATTAAACTTATTATTATTATTTAAAAGTATTAAACTTATTATTATTATTTAAAATTATTAAACTTATTATTGTGTTAAAAGTGTTAAACTTGTTATTATTATTTAAGTATTAAAAGCTTATTATTGTGTTAAGAGTATTAAACTTATTATTATTTAAAATTATTAAGCTTGTTGTTATTATTTAAAGTATTATTGTGTGTATTTAAAATTATTGAAACTTGTGTATTATTTAAAGTATTAAACTTATTATTTAAAAGTGTGGCTATTATTATTATTTAAAGAAGTATTAAACTTATTATTATTATTTAAAGTATTAAACTTATTATTATTATTTAAAGTATTAAACTTATTATTATTATTTAAAGTATTAAACTTATTATTATTATTTAAAGAGTATTAAACTTATTATTATTATTTAAAGTATTAAACTTATTATATTACATAATTCTAAAAACACAGAAATTATCTCAGTACAAAACAATTTACAAAAATATTTAGTTGCAGTGTTTTCAAATATATTTGGTGTTTCTAAATTATATTCAATTACAAGATTTTATATTTGGAGTTTATAACTTGAGAAAATGCAAGTGCAGTTTTATGCCTCTCGTAAGTGAAAAGATTTCAACAACTCAACAAAAAAGTTAAAAGCTTCTAAATAAAATCAAGATGTATAAATAAGAGTATTTGAAAACGTGGCTCCTTTAAATGGAAACGTTGACTATCGGATAGAACGTGGGTAGATAAATGCAAATAATTTTACATTTAGAAGAGGAGATTAAATAAAAAAAAATGGTTTGTTAAATTTTGAAGAAATGGAGAGAAATGGAACACGACATAAATAAATTAAAAAAAAAATAAACATGCGCATATAATCTATAAATCTTCAACAACCACCAGCATTACCTATCTCCCACAGTATCTAAATTTATAACAAATAAACTATTCGTTGTGATATTGCTTTCGCTATCACTTATATACGTAATATAGTGAAAGCAATGCCTTGAGATCATGAAATTATATATATGCACATGCATATATATATATATATATAGGATGATCTGTGTAATCTTCTGAAAGTTAAAAATTTATATCAGGAGAATAAGTTGAGTTTATAAGCCCATATTTTGGGGTTAACCACAGCCACTATCTGAAATTTTTTGCGTATAATCATATCATTCACTTTTTCTCAATGTGGTTATGGTTTATTTGTTTGTTTGTTTGTTTGTTTGTTTATTCATTCATTTTGTTTATTTATTTATTTGTTATTTATTACTTGGCAGTGAAGACCCAGGTAGTGGTATACAATACACATTTAAGATGTTACAAATTGTCGAATATTATGAACAAATGCATTGACATTGATTGAAGGAACACAATTCTGAGTTAAGCTTATTCCAATTGTCAATCATTTGAACAAAAACACTAAATTTATGAGTGCTAATGTGAGAGTTAAGTAATTGTAAGTTGAAAGAGTGATCAATACGAGAAGAAATATAGTCGGCAGGTCTCACGTATTGTAAGAAATTACATTTATAGTGATTATAAAGAATTTTTATATAAAAGAGTAAGACGCAGGTGTTTACGGTGAAGGGAAAGCGGAATTAGATTTAAAGAAGCTTTAAGAGATGTAACTGAGACATTAGGAGACCAGTTATTCAATATGAAACGTTGGTTGGTTGTGTTTTTATGGCGCAAGGACAGCAAGGGTCATTCTGCACCAAACAAGGTGAGGACGTGCACACAGGTTTAATGTAAAAACAAATTCAAGCTAAAATGGTAAAAACACATTGAAAATAATTTAACAAAGCTATTTTCCTCAATTAAAGCTAATTTCCTACTTGCCCTGAATATATACCAATAATTGCCCCTAAGTGTTACTACCTCTGTATACAGCTATGCAGATACGAGGAGTATACCCCTATGTGCTACAGCCCCTGTATACAGATATGTATACAGGGGAAAGTATCATGTAGGGGGCAACTTCTGAAAAATTCCGGTTTTTATAGATTAGATCAGAAGTTTCCCGAGAGTTACTTCCCCTGTACACAGACATGCAAAGTTTCTTAAGATCGCAATTTAATAACTATTAGATTACTAAAACAATAATGTCGATTTCAATTGCATTTGTCATCAATTGCACTTATATATATGTAAATTATAGGAGCTGGAGATCTTTCCTGAATTTCACTGAAATTCCTATTACCATGTTTTACAGTCCTCTCTCTATCTCTCGTTGCGTATTTATAGATCTTCTAAAAATAATAACAAAACAATGAAACTGATTTGTTAATGAAATCACAATTGTTCATTTGTGCCATTCCATAATCAAATATATATTATAAGATCATCATATCCAGGCCCGTGTATAGGATTTCAAAAAGGATTTTGTAGTATTTCCTCTCACAAAAAGTTGATTCCACATTCAATAAAATTATTTGAATAGAGGGTTTGGCCCCAACCCCCTCTGGAAGAGACTGAATGTAGCTTCAATATCATTGAATTTCAAAGTAATGATCTCTCATCATTTAAGGACATATTCATATAAGCGCATATATTTTGACAATTTTAACTAAATAGAACTATATTTCTTAGCTTATACAACAATTTACACGTGAGAAATTAAGAATTACAATTTAATTAAAATTACAAATTAAATTACAAATTACAATTAAAAATTGAATAGAAAGTAGCGTTTGGAATTAAGAGGTCATTGCCAAATTGTAAAAATGCCGTAATCTTGTCAGAAAATTCAACAAAAAGCTTTTATAATTTTTTAGGAAAATTTGCGCGAATTTTCTATTCAAGCAAACTCAATTTTTTTACAAAACACCAGATGGAAAATTTTCTCTCTTCCCCACTTGACATTTCCCACGTTACACTTTCCTCTTTTTCCAAAATTTTACTTTATCCCCGCTTTCCTGCTCCCTTCTCTAAATAAAGGGTTAAGTGATGTCAGGGAAGATTCACAGGAAAGACAAAAATCCGTGAACTCTGTATTCCCCAACTCCCGCCCCCACTGGAACAAGGATTTCTATTGGACAATTCGAAATGGTAAAAAATGGCTCCTGGGATTTGAAAGAAGCATTCTTTATGGTAATATGGAACTGTCGGGATCTCCCGAGATAGTGAAAGATGTTCCTGAGAGGAGAACACGACGAAATCCCCTGGGATTAACCGACTCCAGAAAATCGAAACAGTTGCCATTCGTTGATTTCACGAGTCACAAATCACGCTATTGCTGACTTAAGAGTGCTTTCCAAAAATAGACTACAGTCCCCTGTCCCCGCCCCCTGACGTGATTTTCAGTTGACAGGAAAAGATTTTTCCTAATCAAAGACATTTCATCATCAGTTTCAATCTCTCCGACAGCATTAAGCCGATGCCGTGTGTCTCCGACTGTAAGATATCAATACCAGCTAGAATATTGGATTTAGATATGATATCGCAGATTTCATAGCTAGCTTTAGTAGAGTAGAATAATAAATATTTTGTTTGACTCCTAAATCTACGCATTTTCTCCTAAAAAATATCTCCAGTCTTCATTATTATGTTTGCATGACAGGAGATAATGAAACCGAAAATATTATCGATGATATCAATACATTTTCCCCCCATCCAGGCTTTAAAAATTTAGAAGGTACATCAACTTGTCTTAACTCATCAATTTATTTTGACTCTCATCCTTTTTTTTTACAGATAATAATATTTTTCAAATCAGGGGTTCCCTCCCTCTTCGTTCTGTACGACATTGGATAAACGTATCTATTTCGGATGTCCCAATTTTATAACTTACAAATATAAACAATAAAATAAATTTAGACGATAATATATATATGTGTGTGTGTGTGTGTGTTTCAAGCTTTAAATGATCAAAATCATTTGATAATTATCGAACATTGGTTTTTAAATAAGAAAAAAAAATCCCACCCAGTCGAATGTTTTCTTTTTAAGAAACAAGAAATAAAAATCTCCCTGGCTTGTCTTAGAATTTAAGATGGATTTTTTGTGGGGAGGTGTGAAGATTTTGTCGTATCTATCCTTCCCTCCCACCCAACTAATTCCAGAATCCTTCTAAAACCATTCCATCCGTCTTCATTTATTTTTATGGCTCCCGTATATTTCAGGAAAACCACAATTTAAGAGGTGTTTTTCCGTTTCTGAAGGCTATTAAAACCTTTCAAATAAAAAAATGAAAACGGATCGAGAATTTTTACGATATCCTTTTTCTTTTATTATTTTTTTCTTTAATTTTATGTTTAAGTCGTTAAACTTTTTCTTCTCCCAATGAAGGGTGGAAAGCCCTTTTTTTTTTTTAACAAAATTTTAAAATAAATACTTGCATATTTCCGTACTTTTCTCATATCGTTAAGCGCTTTTGAAACTGACAAACTCTGGAATCATAAATCTTTGTAAACACTTTTTGTAAAAATTGGTGGGGACTGCCACAAAAAAACTCTCAAGACTGAGCCTATCTTGACGAGCGTAACAACTTATGGGGTGAGCAGAAAAATGAAATACATATTTTTATTTATTTATTTAAATTTTCTTATTCGTAAAATCAAAGACAGGTCATTGATATTATTAATCAGTATATTTTCTAGTAATTTATCAAGATTAGTTCTTTAATCATTCTTGTATTTTTTACCTACAGCATGTGAGCTAGGATCTGTTTCTACAAGTATAGAAAATGACACTTAAAGAGCCAATCAAAATAAAAAATTAAAACTATATTCGTGGAATTAAAACATATAATTTAATGTTTACTATTAAGAATCAAGTATTATGACACATTTTTGCAGTGCTTGAAATTTTGAAAATTTTAGCCTTACATAAATAATATTTGATTTTCAATGTTGATACGATTTTAAAAACATAGAATTTACCTTTTAAAATAACTAAATGACAGAAATAATTTAACAGAATTAAAATTGAATTGATCAAATATTTAATCATATTTAATATGAAAACACTATATCCCTATTCTACTCCTTAAGAACAACAATCAGCTCGAGTTAAGTATAATTTTCTCTTATTGAAGTTTTAACTATGTGTACAATATACATAGTATATTCTATTTATTTCTTGTTTACTTCAAAATTGTCTTTTAAGTGCAAGTAGCATTATTTATAAATGAACCATTTGGGACTGCAAAGTTATTTTTTCTTACATTTCTTTCGAGTGTGAAAATCATTTTGGAATTGACTATTATAAACAGTGAAAAAATTCATATTTGCAGGCTAAAAATTAAATGCTCAAACGTGTGTACATTTCATAAATGGAATTTTTTAAATACTACTTTATGCTCTATGCAAAATAATATTCAGCAAACTTAATACCAGTGTACATAAACTGGGCCAATCTTAGTGAAGACGTTTTTCATAACCTTTTCCCCACATTTTTTACACAATGTTTAGGAAAAGAATGGAAGATTGTAATCTTTAGAAGGAATCGGACGTGTTCACACTTATTTCAATCACAATATTTTCATTGTTGGTATTCTGCCAGTTCATTGAACACGATCAATAAACCTTGTTTATTTACGTACAGACCAGGAATAGATTTAAGAATTGTCGCTTCATTTAAAACAAAATCAAACCGAATATAAGCTATCTATTCACAAGAAATTGCTATTAATAACGCGCAGCATTTTTACTTATTCTTAAAAATAATCTTTCGTTTTTTTTTCCAAACAAAAACAAAATATCTTCAGATATTCCTCCTCCTTATGTTACTTTTAAATCTTAAATAAAACAATTTATATTCGCACATGCCTAAAATTTGTATCCCCCTAAATTAACGTCAATAAAAATCCGTTTTTGTGAATAGTCATAAATCGATCAGTAAACGATAGTGATATATTTTATTTTAAAAATACATCGTTTCTTATTTAATTTCACCTTTTCATTTGATAACTGATAACATTTATTAAACTGTTCTAATCAAGTTCTCAAAGAACCTTGAACGGTGCCAAAGTAAAAAATTAATTAGGAATTATTAGGCTTCCTTTACACAATAAGCGAAATCGATAGCAATCTAATGTTCATACTCAACTTTAAAATAATAATTACGTATTCATAAGTTGTGAATAAATTTTTCTGAAAAACATTTCAAAGTTTTTTAAAGTTTAGTGGTTAACTTTAAACAAAACTTTCAATCAATCAAATCAATTTATTTTTTTTAACATAACATTACGGAATAATAAGGAAAGTAATTAAAGGTGTGCCGGTTTTATTGTGTCACACACACACCAAAAACACCGTTGCTTTTTTCTAAACCAGATTTCTGAATTTGCAGATTGACGTCAACTTTAGATAAGAAATAAAAGAAAAGTTCAGCCTTCCGTTCCAAGTTTGGAACGGCCCTTCTTTTTTCCATTGGGCCACATATTGTCAGAAACATCTTATTAAATGTGGATTTTCGACTATGGTAATCATTTGCAAATTTGCTTGATATGGCGTAAGGACGACGAAAATATAAATTTAGGGCGGAATTTTTTGAACACCCTGTATATATTCAGTGACGACAACCAAGCACCACACGTGCTGCGTAAGAATAGTAAGATCATTGATTACGGACAAAAAAAAGGGGGGGCCAACTCATCCATTATCTCTAATTAAAGTAACAATAGTTCTATCTCAGGTCATCCAAGAATTTTTAGAGGGGACCCTAATAATAAATTCTGCAAGGACTGCACTCTTAAGTCCAAACGAAATTGACATATGGCTGACAATTTCGCAAGGACTTCTTGCACTCTGGAAGTCCAAACGAAATTTACATATGGTGACAATTTCTTAACTGCAGTCCTTGCTCTTGATCGTTTCCAGTTTCATAAAATGATGAAGGATAAATTATTGATTTATTCAAAAACAATATAAATTTTAACCTACAAAACTTGTCAAACAACCCAAAGAATTCGTACGATTTTAAATATAAAAAGTAAAACCCAATCAGAAATCTTCTAGCACTTCAGCTCACAACTTTTTCCTAATGCGCCCATTTCACCATGTCTCAGGCTGTTATTACCCCTTGTAAGATTTTTGCATGCAGAAGCATAAGTATTTTTACAATTTAAGTCTACTAATTACCCACAATTACTCCTCCCCCGAAAATGTGAAACTCTCCTTGGCAGAGAACCCTTGTCCTACCATTTCTTTTTCGTTGAAATATGCACTTTCACCACCACCAATCGTACCCCCAATCTCTCTATTTATTTTTATTTGAATAAAACACATCAACATTACATGTGTCATTACTCCGCCTTTAATATTTAAAGCCTTACCGATTTTCGATTCAATCGAATGTTATATAAAACCATAATTATAAAAATAATCCACATATCTGTTTTTCGTGAAGGCTTCTTATTTATTTGCATGCCAACAAAAATATATGCAGACAACAAAGAATAATTTAAACCAACATATTAAAAATCATAATTAAATTAAATAGGAAATTGATCACAGAAACTCACGTTAAATACTAGCTATAGATACCTTCTCTTCAAATCCTTAGTGTTTATATATACAATGTATTTATATACAATCATATTTTACAAAATTGCTTTTCATTTACAAGTGACTAAACGAGCCATAATTAATCAATTTATAACTAGCTAAATACAAAATTAATTATTATAAACGATAATAGCATATAATGCCTAATTATATATTAAAAATGTTTTCAGGATTTATATATTATTATATACAGTGAAACTCCTCTTAACGGACACCCCCTCAGATGCGGTCACCCCGCTTTTACTGTCTGATAAGAAATTCCCTGACAGAAACTGATTTACAATAATGTATTTCAAACCCTTGCTTAGCGGTCACCCTCAGATAGGGATACGGATACAGTTTTCATGATTCATTCCATTTGACTAGAACTATACGGTCAAAATACGAACTTCGACTGATAAAATACGAACAAAATTGAACTTCGACCTCCACGACGTTTTCGCAATAAAGGAAACAAGGATAAGAACTAAGGAGAGAATTCCCCATTAATAAAGAGTGGTAATTGACTAGGATTCGTCGATTCAAATGACTAATGCTTAACAAAGACTTTGATAATAAATAAATCATATAGTGATACACTGTACGAAACTAATAAACAATAATCAACACAAAACTACCGTTGTTCAAATTTATTATTATCGTTTACTCGACTATTACACAGGTCCTGTATGCGTAACGGCATAAAAACGGTAAATTTTACCTCGCAATTAAAAATACGTTTCGAAGGAGAAGGACTATAAATGAGGGTAGGTAGGTAGTAAACGTGTAGGTAGTAAAACTCACCGAACAGCTATTAATAAATTTTTTTCCAAAACAAATAAATTTTAATATTTAACGCTTTGTTGTAAATCTACTTGTTACATTTAATAAATGCTTACGTTCGTTGTCTTAAACTTGTCTTACATGCTCAAAAATACACGAAATTCGAAATGAAGTATTGATCACCAGAACCACGACTGTGACCAAATTGACCACTTGTGAAGTTTAAACTCAAATATCTTTTAAACCTTTCGTGTTTGAAAGCTAGAAATTCTTGACTTTTCCTAAAATATGCTCCTGATGGCGTATATACAGTATAATATACTTTATATACGTATTATACTTAACGAAAATATATTATACTTAACGTATATACTACTTATATACGTATATAAGTATTTAAGTATATACGTAACGACAACGCGGTCAATTTGACAGCGTTGTCGTTTTTAATAATAGAATCATTATTATAATAATTAATTAATAAAGTAATGATAATATATATATATATAATGTATAAGAATTATGCGAACATCGTAGAATTATTTAGAATTTTTTATTTTTGCTGATTGCATTGAAATATGTGAAACGAGATAAATTGGCTTGATTATACAATACAATACAACTTTATTTATTCTTCTCTGGCACAGTTAGTATTAGCACAGTAAAAAGGAGAAAAATAAAATTAAAACATGACGGCGCCAAGAGGTCCTAAGAAAATACCATTTGATATAACGGACTTGGGACCTTGACCTTAATTAAATATTAAGAACACCAGCTTTCGCCACCATTATATATATAAAAAAAAACCAAAAAAAACAAGCGTCCGCACGGATATTTCTCACACAATTATTTATCCTATTAATATTTTCTTTGTTTTTCTCCGCATCATTTTTTAATTTTAATTTTTCCAAATTACACTCTATAACAAAAAAATCGATGCACCAAGAAGGAGTTGTCCGATTGTAATGAAATTTCGTATGCAAAGACATTTTGACCGAACATGCAAATGATTAAAATTTGGTGTCCAATGAATGAATAGCGGGAACTGCGCATTCAGCAGGTGTATATAAGGAGCGATTCTCAATATGTGGTCAAAATTTCTGTTGCATTTTGACTGCGGATATCTTACGTCGACTGTAACAATGCCTCGCCGAAAGATTCGTGCTCATTACGAGCATATGTCAGAGTTTGAAAGAGGTTGTGCTATCGGATTGAAAGAGGCTGGTTGGACGAATCGAAGAATCGCTGGACATGTGGGTCGAAGCGATGCGGCGATTGGACGGTGCTGGCAAGAGTGGGTCAACAACGGCAGATGTCAGCGTCGGGACGGCAGCGGTCGACCTAGGGCCACAACAGAACGGGAAGACAGAGCGATTGTCAGAGCAGCTGTCACAGCACCGGATTCGTCGTTATCAACTATCCAACGTGTGGCCCGCACACATGTGTCCAACATGACCCTCTGCAGACGACTGAGAGAGCGGAATTTACGCTCGCGCCGACCGTTACGCCGCTTACCTCTCACGCCTTTACACCGTCAAGTCCGATTACAGTGGTGCCGGGCTCGATCAACTTGGAACTGCGCTGACTGGGGACGTATAGTCTTTAGTGACGAGTCCCGTTTCCAACTGTGTCCTGACGACAACCGCAGACGTGTCTGGAGACGTCCAGGGCAGCGTGGGGATCCTGCCCTTACTATCGCACGCCACACATGCCCACAACAGGGCGTTATGGTCTGGGGTGCCATCTCCTTTGATAGCCGGACCCCTTTGGTGGTCATTTCTGGCACACTTACAGCACAGCGGTACGTAGACGACATTCTACGACCGGTTGTGTTACCGTTCCTTTTGCGACACCCTGGACTTACGTTTCAACAAGACAATGCCCGGCCGCACACGGCACGTGTTGCTATGAATTGTCTTCAAGCTTGCCCAACACTTCCTTGGCAAGCTAGATCTCCTGATCTCTCTCCCATAGAGCACATTTGGGACGCTATGGGAAGGCGATTGCAACCATCCCGGAATGTTGACGATTTAGCCCGACAGTTGGAGACAATTTGGCAAGAAATTCCGCAGGACACCATCCGGGATCTTTATCAGTCTATGCCACGCCGGGTGACAGCTTGCATCCAGGCCAGAGGTGGACCAACGCCTTATTGACTTCCTCCCTTTGTAACGGTCAAACTCTGCAATAAATCATTCAATTGTTCTGAAATTTTAATGATTTCTTTTTCTATGTATGTTCTTCACATCCACCAATTTTTATCGCAATCGGACAACTCCTCCTTGGTGCGTCGATTTTTTTTTGTTATAGGGTGTATTTTACATCTGCATTATTAAGTGTTTTTGTTTATTTTTATCAATCAATCAGTTTATTTACATGTATGAATGAATTAGATACACAGAAACATTATTAATCAATTATTAATGTTAATTATTAATTACAAACGTAAGTTATTAATCACTAACGTTAATTTTTAATTATTGACGTTATTAATCAAATATTAACGTTACTCTATCGATTCGTGAAATCGGGAGGAAAGTAATATAAAACAGATGGCCCTGAAATACACTTGCCTTCCGCGCAACTAAATATAAACAACGTGCGAAATAATTGCAACGGATTTGAAGTATTAGTTGTAATCGATGTCAAATAACAACCTTGAAAAATTGTACATAGCTTTTGTTTGCTTATCATTTTGGCATTAATTTTAATTTCTGTCCCGGTTTACGTAACTAAAAATTGATAACAGTTTAAATTTTACTTCTACATTTTTTTTTTCCTTTTTTGCAATTTTATGACTACATATTTAAAAGTCCTTTCATTTTTCATGATACAATCCCGGCTCAAGGGGGGAGCGATCGCCCACTTGGATCCGAAATTGACGTTATGATATTAAAGATTTTTTTTTCCGTAAATAATAGTTTTTCGTGAAAGAATATGCGCTAAAATTTTTATTTAATTGTAAAAATTAACCTAATTATTGAAAATATTAAATGAATATTATTGCGATTTAACCTAAATAAGTTAGTATTGTTAAAACAAAAACAAAATTGTATTTATTTATATTTTTTTTAAAGAATATTCAAGGTCGGTCAAAATGACCGCAGCCGCGGTTCTAGTGTCAAATGATTGAAATGCAATATTTCAGCTACTTCAGAATGACACCTCCCCTTCGTCTTCTACGGTTACCCCTTCTTTATGGTCAAAATTTTCTGTCCGGCAAGTGACGACCAATGTGGGAGTTTCATTGTAGGATGTTATAAATTATTTATTATTAAATATTATTATTTATTATTAAATATTATTATTTGTTTATTATTAAATATTATTATTTATTTATTATTAAATATTATTATTTATTTATTATTATATATTATTATTTGTTTATTATTAAATATTATATATTGTTTTATTATTAATATTATATATTGTTTTATTATTAAATATTATATATTGTTTTATTATTAAACATTATTACATATGTTTTATTATATTATATATTGTTTTATTATTAAACATTACATATGTTTTATTAAACATTACTACATATGTTTTATTATTAATTATTTTAAATGATAACAATCATTTATAATTTTAAGGCACATTTGTCAGAAACTAACTATGCAGAGTTTCTTTCAAAAAATTTACAACTTCCATTCTTTGCAAAAATGTAACAAGAAATCGTGCGAAAACAATTCGTTTCTTTCCATTTTCCTTATCTCCTTGCTTTACAAACTAAAAAAAAGGAACCTCCTTCTAAGCAAGGGCAATTACGAGGAAGGAACGGAGTTCTACAATACAGATTATATCTTCGGCTTACACAACTAGATGCGACAAAACATGAAATTACAGCCGGTTTTAAGAAATTACATTGCTAAAGATTTGAGATAATGTATGCATGAAAATGTGAAATATTGTTTTGGGGCTTAGTTGGGACAGCAAAATGACTCAAAATTACCGCTGGTTTCTAGATAGAAATAAGAATAAAAGGAGAGAACTACAGAGAGGAAATTGAGCTTCTTTTTTTCAAATTGGGGGTGTTAGATATCTTTCACAGATCTTAATAAAACAGTTTTCATTTATCTGGCATTATGTGTGGTCCATTTCTCTTAACCACTTGTCTTTTACATTGTAGTTTTCTTAACTACCGTCTTAAGTATCGATATCTTATCAGTCTGAAAACGTGCTTATATGAACTCTTTTCGTTTTGGTTAAACGGCAAATTATGAGTCTAAACTGTTTTTAGGTCATGCACGTAGTTCTTCAGCTAAGCTTCTAAGTATATGGGATAGGTGCTGGTAGAACGCCCATGGTTTGGAGTAAACAGACCCCCCAGGTGAGGGCCAGGGAATAAGAATATTTTTATTGTCTTAGTATGAGATCAGAGAATAAATTCGCTAATAATAGAATCTTAGACCGTTAATTTACAAGAGTTATAAAAGACTCATAAAAAAAATATGCCCACGCTCGGGGGTTCCAATCTCACAAAACAATTAATGAATAATTACTTATCTGGCACATGTTAGACCAGTGGTTCTCAAACTTATCTTTTGAAACCCTTTTCTTATCACATACCTAGCTTCGGAACACTTTTCCACGGAGCCCCTCCACAAAAATTACTTAAACAAAATTTATTACTACTTTGGACATGAACATAAAAATAAGCAATAACACAGCACTAAATGACATACAATGCCTTTATATTGTTGCGGAATATTAATTGCGTTTAGATAAATCTATTTAAGGGATTGTCATGCTGAAAAAATGAAGAATTTGCAGATTTTTTTGGAAATTTCGGCTGTCGGCCTTTTTTTTTTTAATTTCGGCTTTCGGCCTTTTTTTTTTTCTCTTGAAATTTTTTTTGCCGAATTTCTGAATTGCCGTTGAAGAACACTGGAGTTTTGCTGAACACAACGTGAGAAACACTGTGTCAAAGTATTTTTTCAGTTAAAAAAATAAATGTAGTATTTTTTCAATTCATTTAAATTTCTTAAAAAATTAATTTTAAAATTTCAACAGAGCCTTAAAAACAGGTTGCGTCTGAGACCCCGAAGGTTTAATCCACCACTGATATATATCATTACCAAGCAGTGTTACTTATATTTATACACACACTTCTGAGGGGAAATGTACATTATTCGATCGATATCATGATATTGTCATATTAGTAAAGAAGCAAGTTTTTTTAACTCGATCTATTTTAACTCATATCTACCACAATCTGATCTCTCAAAGTCGGAAACCTAAGTTGTACCTAAAAATGCGGATTTTAACCAAGATACTGATCAATGATAATATCCAAATTGGAAACTGACATCAAAAGAATGGGTTGAAAAGGCATACCATATATGAAATGATTTAATTCCCAATTCCAATTTAAAACCGCAAATATTATCAATTATAAGATTATAAAAAAAAATAAGAATTTACCTAAAAAGGCAAACATTCCGTTTATTGACATTATTTATTAAATTATGTTGTATTTTAAAAATCGGACTACATAATTGTCTGCTAAACATGCATCTGTTTTCAAAAAAAAAATTATGATCACACTTAAACAATAAATAATAATAATTATAAAAGAAATAATGATTTTTAAGTCAGTGTACATTCCTGAGCGTAAATAATGACCCCTGGTTCGAGTCCAGGATGAGGACGGCGTCTCCTTTTCTCCAAAAACAAAAAGCTCTAGTTTGAGTTATATATGCGTGAGTGGCAAAAATTATTATATAATAATTGCCCCTATGTAGACATTATTACCCTTCTCAGGGATAACACAATTGCCAAATAATGGTCAACACACAAAGCCACCGGGGCGAGTTTTAGGGTTGTTGTTTTTTTTTCGTGGGGGATTTTATTAGGAATAATAATTTTGACACCCACATTTAAGCTCAATCTACAGCTTTTTAGTATAGGAGAAATAGATACATCGTCCCCATCCTAGAATGGGGCTGGGGCATAAAATTTTCATATATTATCATTTATATCATTATCTATTGTGTCTCTATAAAACGTAACTACTCCTATTTATAAGTCTATTTTACACATAATATACACTGCAGCACAGTGGTATCCAAACCTTTTCAAATTACCGCCCCCTTCACTTCATAAACTCGCCTCCTTCACTTCATAAACTCGCCTCCTTCACTTCATAAACTCTCCCCTTCACTTCGTAAACTCCCCTATCCCACAACGCCCCTATGTTCCAAACCCTCATCCCATCACTAAAACCCTTACCTCATCCAATAACAAGTTATTTAAAAGTGTAGCATAATAAACATTATGATAATCATTGCTTTCTAATTTGTACCAGTTTGGGACAATTATGAGAACTATTAAAATTATTGTTTTATTGGTAGATCGGCGCTCCTGATCATTTTCTTCATTAATCATGTTATCAGCATCATTGTCATAAATTATATACGAATGATAACTTCATCATTCCTCATTATTATTACACAATATTATCACTAACAGGAATGGCTTATATAAAACATAATTCGTCCGTCTAATCACATGCGTTACTTAGTCATATTTATTCATTTTAATATCTAATCATTTTTACATGTACAATTGATGTTGAAATATACATTCTAATGTTTATCAAGGGAGGAGGGAGACAAGATTTATAAGTTAATATCACGTGTTATTTTATTAGCAAATAAAAATATTTATAAAACATTAAAATTAAAATGTTGCATAAAAATGTTTTATATAAGTTTTAATATACTAACTAAATAAAAATTGCTCAAACACTGAAGAATTCATGAAAGAATTGTTACGAATAATTGCTTTCCAAAATCAGCGAATATTTAAATTTTAATATCATACTACTATATATAATAACTTTATGCAGATATTTTGATGTTATAATGGGCTGAATAATTGTAAGTGTAGTTTCCAGCTTCAGAACTCTATAATTAACTCTTACTATGTATCATTACAGAACTATATAAATATATTATTTATATAGATATGTTTCAAAATACATCATATTTCTGCAAAACTCCATTCTGAATCACAGCAACATGAATAGCTAAGATTTGTCTCCCAAACCCTGGCTAAAATGTAAATTGATTTGAAAAACCCCAATTTTAAGTACTTAAAAATCAAAAACAAAACAGTAAAACAGGTGATATATATTAAACATTATTAATATATTGTTTTTCTCACTTAAATATGTAATTTGTAGCCCAAGTTATAATAATACATAAAAATATACATTGGGAAACTTTGTTTGTATGGTATGCTTATATATAAAGACATTTCTCTTACTTTCCTTTTGGCTTGAACTTGTGTAAATCTTCATCAAAAAATTAGCGTTCAACTGCTGATTATAACAATAATAGGAAAAAAAAAATGAATAAATAATATATCTACGTAGCAAATATTCCCAGAAAAAAAAGAAAAAGGTGAGAATTATTTTCTGTATAAAAATTATATCAAACTGTATGCATAATGGTTTTTGCTAATTAATGATCATTGGGATGATATAATCAATATTTTACGCAGAATAGTTTTTAATATCGTTCTTTTCTTACTTTTAACTTCTTGTCTTAGATTTTTGCAACTGATGGAAGGAATTAAAAAGCGATTGCATTTTAAAAAAAAAATATATTTATTTCAAATTCAGATATCCTGAACTCATCAAAACAAATCGTACATGTCAGTTTCCATATTTAAGGGATAATATTTCAGATTTCCATAACTTAGCTTATGCAGTAGTGCTGAATGGAACAATATTCTGCAAACGATCATCTGAGGTTCCGTGAAAGTGATTAGTGCGATATTTTTTGTCGATCACAAAATTGCGCAATTTATCCAAAAGTTAAAAACACCGTTTTTAAAAGGAGAATTCTTAAAATTTGTATCGAAACACAGCTTCCTGTTCATTTCGTCAAATGTAATAATTTAAAATAACTTATCCTTATTATGATAATTTATGGAGGTCTCAAAGTTTCGATGGCTGCCAATTGGTGATAAACTCCAAGCCATAATTTATGAGAGAGATTTTCTAAGTATACATTTTGACATCTCAGTGACTTTAAATTGGAGTCGTACTAATACGGCGAATACAGCGTTAAGTACAAAAGTTGGTGTCGTTATGACCTCAGATCCCGAACTGCCACTTTTCAAAATCTAATTGTCTGCCGCTAATGATCATTGATGGATGAAATGGATCGATTCAACTCCTCTTTTAGTTGCAAAGTAGGAATCGATAGGGTGAAGCCAATTCTCATTACCGCAATCGCTCTGGGCTTGATTCTTGTTCTCGAATAGGAAATTGACGATAATCTAATTCGATGGAGATAATCTATCTGATTTGTCTATTTCCAAAGATAAAAGTCATTAGCCGGCAACAGACAACTGTGACATAATTTGAATAAAAATGTACGTTTATCACGTGATATACACCACTAATCATTGGTTTAGTATAAAGCAAATGACATTGATTTTGATCTGCAATAATTAATGGGTAATAATCTGCTCGTTATAACTAATTATGATAATTTATCTCTCTTTTTTCTACGTTCACAATATTTGTTATTTATTTTATTTAGCTAGTTTTTTTAACATTAGCTCTCTCATTTCTCACCTTTGATATTTGTTTTTTCTGATGCCATATACTAGAGTCTTATTTAAGCATGAATCTAATATGTATATGATGTACTTCTTGCAAAAAATACTGTTGTGCCAAAATTATGAACATAATAAAAAAAGAAACCAATAGGAAGTTGGTTCAATTAATATAAAATTAATTGATTACGAATTCAATGTTTTTCGTTAGATCATTAGCTGGTAATTTATACTACTAAAAACAAAATTAGTTTTTTTCAAAATAGTTAGAATGTAAAATCGATCTATTCTTGTGACATCTGTATCATATGGCAATATCAAAAGCATATATATATATCAAAATTATACAACTTTTAACTTCACAGAATCCGCCCATCCACAAAAGTTTTAAAAGCATGGTATTTTTAAAGTACTATATATAAGCTGCTATGTATCTTGTACTGATAACATTACTAACGGTTTCCTCATTAAAAAATCTCTGACCTTCAGTCAATTTCAATCTAAAAGTACAGCTGCTCCGGCATTTTAGGTGAAAGATACTATTATCCTAAAAATGCGAAAAGTTCATAAAAAATGGCTTTATATTTTGCAACCGAGCTCCACATGTTAAAAGTGACGAAAAAATATCTATGAAAATCGAAATAACAGGCAAAATAGTTCGAATACATCGGTCGTTAATTTCATAAACGGAAATAATCAATTGCCTCCCTGCTGTGAGCGATGCATCGCCATTTTTTAATACGCCGCCATTTTGTGTGCTTCATCGCTACGGGCAACACGCAAAAGATGCGAGCGTATGACTGTCGGAAAACATAACAAAATGCTATTTTAAACAACAGGCGACAGGTCATGTGACGTAAAACTAAATTTTAAAAAAAAAAACGCATCCAAATATCGACTTACTTTTCTATAAGGCATCTGTTTTTTTGGTCGTTTTTCTCTTTTCAAAACATAGCTTCCGTAGGTGTAGTTTTTTCGTATCTTCCCCCTTTTCCAGTGAAACGAGTGTTCTGATTGGCTCTTAGTACCTTTTGTGGATTGGTCTAAAAAGGACCAATAATGACCCTCGTCAACCAATTGGTAGCCCGGAGAAAAATTGGGACGGTTTGCATTCAAAGTTTTGAAGCTTCTCGTTGATACTAGACAAACGACGTTGATTGATTGATTGATTCTGTCTTCTTTGAACTCGATTGATCGCTTATTGATTTTGTTAATACTTAGCAACGGGTAGTAAACAAAAAATGTCGTTTAAGCGTTTTGTGTTCATTAATATATGATTTCGTATGCACACATAATTATTTTACGCTAGTATGAAATTAATAAGTTTTTAATTTCCAAATCTATGAATTTATGATTTCTACCTTATTACTTAATTTTTTTTAGTTATGAGTATTAGTAGCCTATATACAAAGTACATCATATGCAAAAATGTATTATTTGCAAACATTACCATTATAAAAACGGGAATAATTTAATGCACTACAAATATCATTCTATGACGGAAGAAACTTTATTTATTATTTATTTTATTTATTTTATTATTTATTTTTTGCCTCTAATTAACCCTAAATTTCAGATATTCGACTATTCATGGAACACATGGTGCACCATTTATTCGTCAATTTAAATACCACCCTATGGAAAAATCAATGCTGTTATTATTATTAATTAGCATTATGCTCATTATCACAAAAATTTTGTTACCATTAATTGTATATATTAAATGGAGGATAACAATCAGGTTGTAAATTAAGGTCGAGAAAGCGATACTAAAAATCGTAGGATTTTAATTATTTTAAAATTCCAAATATACTCCAAAAAATGCTTTCCAAATATATGTCAAAAAAAGTTATTATGTAAAAAACATTTTTTTGTTTTATAATTTTAGAAATTTTTACAATAAAACTAAGACGTAAAAAAAAATCTTTACAACGTGGGGAGTGAATAATAGATTTTTGTTTAACTGCAATCTTTAATACTTTTATTTTGCTAAACATATTTGGAGTGGGAAGGAACTCTTTACTTGTGTACCTCTGAAATTAGTAAACTGTAAACGTTTCTACTATATATTTTGTTTTCCTTGTACAATTTTATTATTATTATTAATATAAAATTAGAACACAAAATGTTGGCCATTTAAAATCTGTTTTCACTCTAAAAGAATAAACAACTAAAAACCTTACTTATGTATATAAAATAAATATCTTTTTCAGTTCACGGAAATGCCTTTTACTGTTTTAATTGAAGCAATTAAAGGCAATAGCAGATAAAAAGGATATACATGGAAATAATTGGTCATTTTTTTAAGGTCTTAGCAGTATTTATGTAAAGTGCAATATTATTTAGGAAGCGTTTTTTCAACATTAAACAGCACATATGTCACATTGATGTGTACGATAGAACTTCTGTAATTAACTTTATAATGTTCTTCCATAAATACATTGAGTTTAATTCTAACTCTTTTATTCACATGGTGAATTTTTCATTTTTGGCTGCTATTTAAACTAAAATGTAGTCGTTTCATATAATGAAAAGAAATTAGGGTAGCGGATTTCAAAGCTTTTACCCACGGCCCCTTACACATACATGCAGACATCCCCTCTACTCCCGCTCAACATAGTATATGAATAACAGTACTGTTTGCTTAGTATAGCTACGCATTTTTGCATATATATGTATGCTTTAACCTTTCGTTTATAATAAAAATGAAGAATATATATTTCAAATTAGAACAGACTTATTTAAATAAATTCAATGTTTAATTTAACATGAAAAAATATCTTGGCTGTTGAACATATGAATTGCATTTAGCTCGAGTTAAAAATAATTTTCTGTACTAGGAAATCTGCGCCCTTTTTGAGCAACTGCCGTACAGACTTTTCTTGGGGGATCACGCCCCACAGTTTAAGAACCTCTGGGTTAAAGAAGTAAAAATTTTAATATTATTATCATTATAAATTAAAAATATTATTAGAGCAATCTATTGGAACTAAAAAATAAAAATCGATAAAGATTGAACAAAACTGGGTCGAAATAAAACGAGAAAGTGTCAGAGAGGGGTGCGTTCTTTTTTCTATCCCCTACTGTAAACTTTACTCAGAAGAAATAATATAAGAATTCATGGATGAAAGGAAAAAAGGTTTAAAGATAAATGGAATTATTATTAATAATTTAAGGCATGATGATAATATGGTATTAATAGCTACCTTAAATAAAGGTCTATAATATTCATCAATGAAATTTATGCGAAAAGAAATGGGGCTTACCATTACCGTACAAAAAAAAACAAAAAACGTGTGTTAGAGGCAGAAAAAACATCGACATCACTGCCCATTGTAGAAACAAGACCATAGAACAAGTATACTATTTTGTTTATTTAATAAAACGCTTTTGTCACAATAATTATCAAACAAAAGTAATCAGCTGCCGAAATAGCCGGACTAAAGCAAAAATCGTTGTAATGCATAAGTCCTGTTCGAAAGAAAATCAAATCTGAAACTAACAACCTTAATTCTAAAATGCAGTCTGTTCTGTTATATGTTTGCGAGATCTAGACAAAAAAAAAAAAGGAGCAAAATTTAAACTTTCAAAATATGGATCCTTAGAAGATAATTGAAGATAAAATGGGCTGACAAGATCTCCAAGCAAGAAAAACTGAACAAATCCAGTACAAAAAAGCTATTATGACGACAATTCTGAGAAGAGAATTAGTATGTTACTGACACATAGTGAGATGAGAAAAATACAAGCTATCAGAATTAACAATAAAGGTGGAAGATACCTAAAAGCAGAAACGGTGTATGGACAATTTAAAGGTTTGTACAGGACAAAGCAGAAAAGGCATTATCTATGCGAGCAGAAACAGGGAAATGTAGCACGTTAGTAAGTAAAACACAGTCAATCACAGCTAGACATTCAAAGTTCGCTTACAATTGTTTCGAAGGATATATCCTTCTTCATCAGAACGAATAGGTGCAAACAGTTTGAGAGCAAAGGTAGAACTGACACTTCTAGCTTTTTTGCTACAACTGTTTGTACTTATTTGTTCTGAAGAAGAGGGATATATCCTTTGAAACAATTGCAAGCGAATTTTGAATGTATAACTGTGATTGTGTTTTATTTACTAAGATTGATATACTTGGCAGAGTGTTTTTCGCCAACCGTTTTCGACAAATATAGTGCAGATTGGCCGCCAAACCCCGAATCGGAAAAGGCACTTGAAATATGTGAAATTGACAAGGGCGGGAATATATATTCCAGGAAATCTGATTAATAAACGATTGACCAGATATGTTGTCTCTAACACAGAAATGTTCTTCTGTGTTCTTATAACCGCAATGCAGGTAGCTGAAAGTTAAAGAACCTGGCAATTCATTTGTCCCTACATTAAAAATAATACTTTTCATTTAAATTTAAAATATTTTTATATTTATTTAAAGCATTTTTCAACTCTTTTCAAAATATTTCAAGTCGACGATTATCTTATACGAACCTGCGAAATCACTTTTCTTCCATTTTAATTATAATAACTTGCATTTTTTAATTAAATCTAATTGCTGAAGTATTTAATATGTCACGACGTTAGTGCTTATAAACCGATATTTGGTTGATGTGTATTAAAGGAAAACGTTGATTAAAACGAAACACATTATCCAAAAAAGTTCAATCGATATGACTAAATCGATTTCATGTAACTATTGTTTTGCCAAAAAATCAATAAATAAACCCATATTATCAAAAATAGTTTTACTCATCACGTGTGAAATACCATTGTAAGTAAACATAAATATGTGTGTGTGTGTGTGTGTGTGTAATCCACTCATCATGTTGCACTCTTACCCGAATCTGCTTTTCTAGTATTACTTTTTTCCACAGTTTTTCATCTCTATGCAATATTGGCAATCCTTCTGCATAGTACTTTTACAATTTTACCTTACCATTTTCAAGCTTTTATTATTTAAATTCTTCCCTTTATCATTCTACACCATTCACACACCTTCTTATCATTTTTTCCTTTTACAAAAAATTTTTTTGTTACTTTTGCTTCTTTCTGCACTATTGAGTTTACTTGACTTTTGTACTAATTTTATTCATTTTTAGTCACAAATCTCAATTATTGTAGTCAGAAAAAGCAAACCAATAACAGGGATTTTGTGCGGTCCCAGATGAAGAACCCTGATGAAATCCTTGGTATTGAATCATGATTAATTCATTCATGATAATTCATTATCATTTCAATCAGTTTTATTTTTGTCTATGTTTACATTCTTTTTTTTAGATGGTAATTATACGTCACAATCCGTACAATTTTGTGTTATACATATATAGTATAGAATTCACATTTACATATTAATGACTTCATATTTACATTTTTAAGTTTCCTTGGAATTTCAATTGATATATAAGCTACTTTTGAATAAGAATTTATTAAAATAACGAATAATCCTTAAAGACAGAAACTATATTTAAGGTATATATAATGATCTTTGTTAAAAAATTTAATATAATTTATTTATTACTTCTTCACCTTAAAAACAAATTTGAAGTTTTAGTGTTTTTTAGTCAAATGGAGATTATATTTATGTTTATTTTGAAGTATAAATCTCATCAATTATACCATTCTATTGCATATTATATGAGATTGACGCATTATATTAATTGCATCTGTTATTTCTCTATTTAGAATATAAGCCTCCGCTATATGCAACTGAAATCGATATCCATCCATTTTAAAATAAACGCCTGAAGTTTTGTTTGTTTGGAATTTTATGGCACAAAAGCATAAACGCCTGAAGTGCTATGTAAGATGCTAGCTATTCTCCTTCTATGATGAATGCATTCAGCGTATAGCCATTTATTATTTTATATAGGAAGTGCCGTTATATTCGACCGCACTATAAAATTTTAGGGGCTATGTAATAGCCTGATCAGTGTCGGGTCAAGCTTTTTATTTATGGTGGGGCCCATCGGCGCCGATGTCATGAAAATATTGGGGGTGTCAATATACCTTTAAAAGGCATTTTGTTTGAAATTGAAGGAGGATATGGAACACTAATGCCAACATTGGGAGACGGGTCCCTTCTGTCCCCCCGCTAAGGGGGCCCGTGATGGGGCCCTTAAGCTAGATGGCGCGCCTAACCTCGGGAATTCCGTGAAAACAAAAGAAAGTACATGTCTTGATAAGGTTCTGTGTTCGATACAGGACTAGAGAATATCATTCTTTTTATTTCCCTTCAAAAACACTAGATTTGTCGTGGCAAATAAAACTGATCACCACTGAAAGAAATCAAAACGCGTATTAACTTTAAAAAAAAATAAGGAAACGAGACGTATAAAAGCTGCAGTTTGATTGTCATTAACAATGAAAGTGGCATTTTCAATTCCTGATAGGATTCATGTGTTCAATATCTGGTTTGAGAATGCGGTTCTTTTTTCTTTTTTTTTGAGAAAACCGCTAAATTTGTCAGCGGCAGATTGGCCATTCAAATTAAAAAAAAAAGAAAAAAAAACGGGACGTTTATAAAGTGAGGAACACCTGACGGTAGTCAGAGACGGATTTAGGACATATGACGCCCCTGCCCTGGCTAAATATTAATTACTTTCAAAATAATTCTTTTGTGGCGCAGCTTTGATTCTAGGGATTTCGCCAATGAGCCATTGAATATTATTACAAGGCAGAAAGAAACAATTAAAATTTAAATTCCCTTACAATAAATAAGATGCAATTAAACCACAAGTACTTTTTGTATTACGTCAAAATTTAAGTTGCTTTAATAAAAAAATTAAAGCCCTATATGAATTTCAATAAAGTGGAATGTCCTCCGCTCAGTCAAATAAGTTCATCCATTTTGATCTAGTTTTTACTTTCTAATTTCTTACTTGTAATGTCATATTGTGATTTTGTTGGAAAAAGTGTTTTTCCACTTTCTTACACACTAACTTAATTAAAAAATTTATTGATTTAAATTGTAAACATTAACTGATTTGAAACATATTTAAGGATAAGCGCCTAGGTGGTCAAACTGGGTTTGGCCTTGTCTGCACTTCGGGGTAGTTAAGCGATTTAGTCGTCCACCAGTGCGACGACACCTGTCACACCGCCCTTTATCCCTTACTGGGGCAGTATAGGGTTAAGGTTTTCATGTGTCCGAGCCTGATGGGATTGAATAAGCCCATAAAGCAAATGGTGAGTCCGACACTGATAGTTTCGGAAAATTAAAGAAAAAAAAAATATATATATCATCATCATCATCATATTCAACCATTATCTATCCACTGCTGGATGAAGGTCTCTCCAAATGCTTTCCACACAAGTCTATCCTGAGCAATTCGCTTCCATGTCACCACAACCTGTTTTCTTATTTCATCCACCCATCTAGTTTGAGGACGTTTTCTAGGTCTCCGATGGTCTCTTGGACCAGTTCAGAATTTCTGTTGTCCATCGTTGATCAGTTCTTTTTGCAATATGCCCGTCAGGTGTTGTATTGTTATTGTTAATTGTTTAATTTAAAAGAAACGACCAAGTGTATGTTAAGAAGCTTTTTAATTGTTATACCTTTACATGCTCGTAGGTTTTCAAGGCATATGGCTGTGACTGTATTTTCTATAGGCATACGAACTAAACTAGAAATAGAGCCTCAAAGACCAAAATCACAACTCTTACAGAACAGAGGACCTCCCGATGATATGATGAATGATAATTCAAATAAGGATATACAAATACACCAAAGTGTCGAGCTTAAAACTGAAATCAAACCAATGCTTAAACTTATATAATACAAGTCCCCTTCAAGGCTCCTGTGGGGCTTTAAGCCCAGGCTTACTTAGCCCATTCGTAAATCCAGCACTGGTGATACTTAGGTGCTTTTGCTTATAATATACGCCTATATTAGATAGGTTGGAAGCCTAAAGCAGTTAATTTCTTTAATCCAAATCGATTTTTCAGAATCAATGTATCAGATGTTTACCATCTATTTTCGAAAGTGACTTATAGCTAATGGGTTGTCATAATGGTCAGTTACACGCGAAGTACCAGTATATTTCCTTTTTGGTGACTGGCACGTGTATACTTTGGAAGATGCAATATAGCTAAAAACGAAAGATGGAACGAATTCTATGTTTAGATTAGGAGTAAAGGTTGAATTTTTTTCCTCTGTAATTTTAATTCAAATTTAAGCTTTTGATTTGTGAAAATCCAGAAAAGGAAACAACCAATGTTAGACTGGAATTGAATTAACGACTTTTAGGTTGCCGTCGATGCTGACGACATAATCAAGCTACCAAAATGCACCGTGCATGGTTTTATTTGAGTATACAAAGTCACTTCGCTACTGCTTCCCACACGGACATTGAGCCATTCCGTTCGTGCGGCTATCAGTTGTATTACTGCTTGTGATTGGTCGGTTGGTTGTATTTTGTGGCGCAAGGACAAGGGTCATTCCGCGCCGTTGCTTGTACGTTTATGGCGCAAGCTCAGCAAGGGTATGCTGCGCTAAAACGTACAATTCTCGAGAGGTTTATAATTAAGTTCGAGACATTTATAATTAAAAAAAAATTAGAGTTAAAATCGTGGTTGTTTAAAATTAGAAATAAAACAAAACCTTATCTGTTTACTGTTTTATGAGCTCTTCAGTGGCAACGCGTTCGCTTTGCGTGCTATTTACCCAGGTTTGACACCCAATAGTGTATGTGGGGGGGGTTGTTCCATAGTTTTTAAGGTGTTCGGAAAACTGTGGACTCCTGCGCAGCAAAATCATTGCTGCCTTTGCGCAAGACACAAATAGAATTCCCCTGTGGTTTTCCACTACAGGGTAGAAGGCCGCATTTGGTATTATGGATAAAAGAATAAAACCAATAGAGTATCCAGACTGGGAGGTACGTATATTCATAGGCGTACATAGATAGCTCATAAGGGGGTTACAGAGCTACAACTGCATATATTCATACATGTACATGCATGTACGCCAATGAGTACATGGTACAAGTGCTTCTAAAATGTTTCTATGGGGGCAAAATAATTATTTGTTGACATGTCAAAATAAATACAGATATTTTCAACTCGATATTCGCATTTGACGGTAAGTTTAAAAAGGAATCAAAATTTAAACTTGCAATCATAAACTTGAACGAAAAGGGTGACCTTTTCAAGTGCCCTGCACACCTGCGTTTGCCTCTTGGTTAACTGCTCGGGGTTTGTGAAACTGACGCTTCTTTAGAAATGAACCAGGCGCTCACGGAAGCAATAGATTAAGTACACCCATTGAAGCGACTCGTGCTCTAGAAAGCTCTATTTCAATAGTTTCAAAGTGCTGTCGAAGTAAACACTTAAAAATAATCTTGGGGGGAAAGGAAACACCACTTAAAAGATGTGGAATTGACATAAGTAATCACGAGACATAGTTTAACAATATTTGGATACAAAATACCGACTCCTTTGCAAATCCACATGACAGAAAGAAAAAGCTTAGTTGGAGCACCCTTTTAACCAAGTCTTGGAAAGGGCATTGTATATACTTTATTTTGCGTTAAAGCAAAGATAATTGATCAAACAGCTTCAAATACAAAATATTCTAAAGGAAAATGCTTCTTTTAGCTATTAGAAACATGTGGGAGAACATGTTTTACATACCCGCGTGCGGGCCCATTGTTGAGCGTTTTTATTAGCCACAAAGCAGCTGAGGCTACACTGTAACAGTGACCGCCTACGTGCATGCACCAACTACATATCCGCCAGGGCTGGGTATTCGTGTGTGGGGGAATTTCAGAATCTATAAATAACTGCTCATTTTAACATGATTCACAGAGTTGAATTGCCAGAATGAGTTCTTGATCACTTAATTAGCAGACTGAAACATACCTAGCCAGGATAAATATTTCATTAGAAAGCCTCGTCAATTTCATCGACTTCAAAAACTCAGATAAATTTTGATGATTTATATGGTCGTGAAACTAAAAATTTCGTTCTTGTTGGTTGGTTGGTGGTATTTTTATGGCGCAAGGACAGAAAGTATTATTCTGCGACAAACAGAGTGAGACTGTACATGCGATTTTAAAATTTCGTTTTGAAGAATTATTAAAAGGAACTACAAATCGTTAAGTATGGGCAATTTATGACTAAATATGGAAATTTGTATTTGACAAATTCCCACCGAAATAGAAATTTCACGAACTACTTACATAGTGTCCTTAATTTAATGTTTAAATTAAGGAAAAATTATAAAAATTATAAAAACATTCTACTTTAATTTTTAACCTAATAATTAATGGGTAAATCCAAGTCGATGATATTTTGCGGCATGATTATTGGCTAAAATAAATGCTTGTATTTTAAAATGCTTAGTGGCATTCTATACCCAAATAGAACATAAAATATCAATGAACAATATTGTACGGCCAGCTTCCTACATGCAACAATGTAATTAAAAAATATGTATATAATCATAATCGCATCAATTCCTATGTATATAATGCGTGATGATCCAATTTTAGCTAACAATCTAAAGGAGAAAAGGTGGGATTACCTAATATGCGGAAGACATATATAAAAAGAATAAAGTATGAAAAAAGAAATTTATTAAATCAAAATTTTATATATTAAAATGAATAATTCTTTTGGTAAAAATTTGAGTAGTCTAAAAATTTTATTTACAACAAAATTCAATAAGCTGGTTTAACATTGCCTTTAAATAATACTATATTTGGCATAAATCATGTTTTAGATGAATAGGTTTTTATGGTTTTACTATTTCAAAATGTCCGTACGAATCAAAACCTTTTAAAAATAGTTAAAGACTTAATTGATTACAATTGATTGCTAGGGACACAAGAGAGGGGAGCATATAATCATCGTCTTTTACTTTATGACGAATCCTCTTCAAATTTGGCAGAAATATGAAAAGTCTCATATGCAATATATATATATATATATATATATTGTGATGCTATATAAAGTAGTTTTTCAGATATTCATAATTTTTATATATTTTTAGCCCAATTTTACCCGTTAGCAAAATTCTCCTTGCGATTCAAATATTTTTTTAATTTTCATTTAAAAATTCTGTGATATGTCTAAACTCATAACTAACAAAATGTAACATGGATTTTTAAATCCAAATAAAAGCGAGTGAAAAAAATTTTGATTGAGTATTTATCAAAAAATAGTTTTTTTACGTATTCGTGCACTATCCTGAATAAAATTTTGCTAAGAAATTTCCAAATCCATGCTACAGTTTGTTCCCATTATAAGTGCAACATGTTTACTAAGTTTTAAAACAATTCATCAAAAACTGAATCACAAGAAACATTTCGCATAAACCCGAAAGGCGAAAAAAAAGCGAAACTGAGAAAAATGAGTTTTTATAATATATTATATATATACTTCTTGTATTCAGTAATGAAAGTAAGTCGCTTTAAATGTTGTTGTTCAACATCTTAAAATTTCAGAATTTTAAAACTGACACAAAAGATATATGCGCAATGAAATAAAGAATTTTTTAATGCAAAAATCTAAAAAAAAATTCATTTTTTCTGCATTTTTTGCTCCTGTGTCCCCTTAATAGGATATAACACATTCATACTTTCTCCCCACCCCCCCAAATGAAAAAGAAGCTACACTTGTCTATGGTCGTTTGTGATCAAATGAATTTATAGCATTGCTCTAATTTATATAGATTTTCGGCATATCAAAAAATCTCGATTAGATTTTAGCTCGCACTGGGAATGTCACTAACTCCAGGAACACTGCTGTCCTCATTTTCTCGAATGTCAAATAAGTGTAAAATCAAAACCCAAAACGTATCGTCCAAAAAGATTATTCGGAATAGATAGGAAATTACATTGCAACAAAATAAACATAAATTACCCCCCTCCTTATCCTGAAACAATAGGGAAAACCCATCTTCCAGTAAGGAAAAATATCTATAGAAACTCGTTTAAAAAAAATAAAGTAGTAAAATGACAAGGAAGTTTAGAAGAAAATGGTTCTTCAAATCAGCCCAGCAAATAATACGTTTGAAAATAGTCTTTCATCTCAGGCATGACCTTCAGGATATATTTCCTGCATGACCCTTACGAAGAAGTGACATCACAAATAAAGTTTGCCTTAAAACCAGTAAAAGTAGATATCATTGAGAAATTTGTGATAAAAAACATAATGGTGGCATTCTATTTTTCGCTTTTCTTTACCATTATTGGTGGTTAAATATTAGTACAATATTTCCCACACACACACAAATTTCAGCGATTGTAAAGGTATCTTAGAGATCTTATTGCTCTTATTCCCTTGCCTGATAATTATCTCAGAGATATATACCGCTGTTTTGATTATAGCATGATTATAGGATCTTCCTTTTAAGCTGGAACTCTTGTCAGTAAGGTATTTGGTAAAATTGCAGAATCCGTCACCTACTGAATTTTTTTTCCAACCTTGCCAAAAGGGATTGATAACGGACAGAGTAACCTGCCGCCATGTTGGAAACGTTATTTATGGATTTTTCGGGGCAGTGGAATCTTCCCGAATCAATGAGTGCGTTATGAGGGGTGCCGCAACACCCCCATTACAAAAAAAAACAAAAAAAAACCCCACCAGATAAGCCTGAAATTCGATATTATCGAGCCAGTAAGAAATGCAACAGTGAAGGGAAAAGATGAAGTCCTCACCTAATTAATAAACAAAAACAAACGAAAGCAGTTTAATTTTAAAATCATTCACAGGTATTTCAATAGCACGTGGCTATTTTCGTCAAAACGATACAACTAAGACGTTGGTTAATGTTGCTGTTCAAACGATACCACATCGTAGAACATAAACCGCAGAAATTGAACAAATTAAATTAATACTCAAGTCAATGGCGACGTCTCCGATTGCAGAATAGGAAATTAAGAGAAGTCTATGAAACCGTCTCTTGCAGCACAGGAATCAGATAAAGGCAGTTAAAGTAAAACAGGTTGAAAAATAAAACTGAAATAAACGGAGCAAGCAAAATTAATGGTTAATTAGTGGGAACAATTTTTGTAGTAATCCGGGAGAAACACGCTTTCACTCGGATCATTCACCCATTTGATAGATAGGCACCACTTCTAAGAAATTCAAGTCGGACCGACTGCGAACTCGTTCCAATAGCTTGGCAGCGGAGAAAGTAAATGGGTGACTCTCGCTCCAACAATGCTTTGCTATAGATGATTTTTGGAATTCTTGATATCGAACGTAATTCTGATGCCCCTTGATCCTAAAACGAAGTGTTCTTCTCGTTTGTCCAACGTAACATTTTCCACAGTCTCCGCATTCCATCTTGTGAACACTGCAATTATCGGCATCAGGGATGGTATCCTTCAGCTGTGTGAAAAGACTTTACTATCCTCTACACTTTCTCGATACTCTTCTTTTCCTAAAGGTACAGTTTGCACCCCGTTTAACATTAAAATTGCATCCGGAATTGCCTCAATCCTCCGGAGTTTCAACTATCTTTAGTCCCAAAAATAACATCTATCCCATACAGCTGAAGGATACCATCTCTGATGTTGATAATTGCGGCCTTTAAAAGATAGACTGCAAAGGCTGTGAAAACGTTATGTTGGACAGACGAGAAGAGTACTTCGTTTTAGGATCAAGGAGCATCAGAATTATGTTCGACATCAAGAATTCCAAAAAGCATCTATAGCAAAACATTGTTGCAACGAGAGCCACCGCTTTGCCTTCTCCGATATCAAACTATCATATCTTACCTTTCAAATGCAATCAAAAACACACACACAAGTTCAATCGTTCCGACACAATTCAATTCGCTATAATGGTAGAAATGGTGTAACAAGCATAGAAGAGACGACTAAGTATGACGTTATAGAAAATGACATCACAAGCCGAACTACTACAATTTTCGACCATTTTCAGGAGGAGAGGGCGGTGACGAATTGTGCAGTTTTGCCAAATATTTTTTATAGAAAGAATAGCTTTTTTTTGGTATTGAAGGATAACATTAATCCTCTTATAAATGTAGCATAACTTATATTTTTAT
>QLNU02015360.1:290346387-290372963 GCA_006491805.2 Dysdera silvatica
ATGCTGAACCATGGCCTACAGTTTTCCAACGCAGCCAAACCTTTATTGTCAAGGGAATCATACCCAGTCTATTGTGGGCGGAAAACTTTGCATTTCAGAAATGTGCAAACTTTATACTCTGAAATTGGCATTTCAAGTGTGAAATAGACCGATATATTTTATTTATTTGTGACTTTCCTTATCTGCAGAACAGCAAATATTATATCAAAATTTAGACAAAGAATTTATTAAAGACCAAAGAAACTACAGCATATTTATTATCACACTTTCGTCCTCTTCATCCACATGTAAACAGCAGGTGGTAAAAATATGATACATCAAGGATATCATATGATACATATGATCATATGACATATATGATCCTACAGCGCCGATGAATTTTCCTTTGCAAAGTGATAAAAGAAACAAATCGGATCAATCAACACTCACATTGAGTGCTTGACATTCATCTACTTTTAATGTACATTTCATTAGCACAAAACATATGACAAACATCTGTTACCAAACAGGAACATACTGAAATGTTATGACACAATGCACATTGAAATTTGATAAACAGATTCAACAAAAGTACGTGAATTGAAATCAACACGTGGTTTATATACAATATGCTACGATATGAATATCAGATATATATGTATATATCAGTAGTACTGAGCCGAACATCACGGTCTGATATATGTTTGTATACAATAATTATCATTATGTATACAAATTGATACAAATATTTCCCAATGGAAAAGATCCTTGTTAACATTATTTCCTAGAATTTCATTAAAAATGTTAATTAATTAAAAACTTGGAAAATTATTTAAATTTTGGAAAAAAAAGTATATATATATACTTTTGGTAAAAATATGGAATTGATTCGAGAATTTCAGTTACTCTTAGAGTCAATACATTTTAAATCACGAAACAATGAAAAGAAAAGTTCGTTGAAATATCAAAACTGTAGCAATGAAGTAAAATGAAATTGACATATACAATTTATGTTATCAATTTCATGTGATTTTTAGGAATGTTCAGATTTAATGCAGTCCTTTTTTTACATAAATTCCGAAATAACATATATTGCTATGCATATAAAAGTACATTACATTTTTTATTTCCTCCTAATTAAGATGTACTTTTTTATATCTATAATAAAGTGAACGGTAAAAATCTTTTATTTAAGTTTCAAATAGTTTCGCGTCAAAATATGCACATTTACTTTTAAAAAATACACTTTTAAAGTAACCAAGAAAAAGACATTAACGAAGCGCTAGAGCGAAAAAATCTGCATCCGTTTAGTTATCAAATTTTCAGAATGCCGTAATCTCCAAGGAAATGATCAAACATACGCGTCGCCGATGTTTTTAAGTATACACAAATGTGAGTAATATACAATTGAGCTCATTCATAGGTACCTTAGTTTATAGTCCACAAAAGCGCGGTCTCAAAACTGAAATTGCACTAGAAAACTTCCAACCCCGCAGTTCAACAGCTGTTGTTGATGGTAATTAAAACAAACCATGGGGAAATATAACAACCCTCTCATATTTAAAGAGAGAGAGAGAGTTTGCTCACTCCCACTATTGTCATTTTCATTGGGTCTTGAAAATCAAATAACGAATGTAAATAAAATAGCCTTCCTTGATTCAAATAGTCAAAAAATATATTGTTATCTTACATAATAAAGGATAACAGTAAGTTAAGCAGTCATGCAGTATTATGACGTTGAAATTGACAAAGCAATGTTATATATATATATATCCTGAGCAATTCGCTTCCATGTCAATTGCTCAGGATAGACTTGTGTGAAAAGCATTTGGAAAGACTTTTATCCAGCATAATTGTTGAATATGATGAGATGTATATATATCCGAACTGTCGAAACGATATAATGATCTTGAAGATTATGGGAAATCAATAAATTGCAACTAGAATCTAGCCGTGGGAATCTTTTCATGTTGGAAGGTCGCATTTTAAGTTATAATTGAAGAAGGTCGCATTCCAGAAATATCAATTGAGATAAAGGGACGTAGCAATTCAAAAGTTATGGGGGACTCAAGTAGTTTTTTAATAGATCACGTAATTTGGCGTTAAATGAAACAATATGCTTTGCTACCCAATGGGGGGCTCTGGCCCCCCCTTTTGTACGTCAGTGATTAGATATGTAGGTTGTCGTGCCAAACCCGGCCGGTTCATTCTCAACCGAATGAAAAAACGCATCAAACCCGACCGAATTCCAAATCGAAAGGGATGAAAGAAGGATTATTTCTGCAACAAAAGGTTTATTTGCAGGAGGGAGGGGGAGGGGTAAGAACAGGGTTATCCACTATCATCAGATAACAATTTCTTTGATGAATCACCTGCAAAGATAAAAATTGAACTGAACTGTTACTAGGATAACTAGGAATCGTAGGCAGAAAGTTTATAAGGCGAGGGTTATAGGCTTAATGGGAGGGGTTACAGAGCTACAACTCATATATTCCTATGTTAAATATACAAAATTTCATTGCAATGGGGGGTTACAACCCCCAAAACCTTCCCCCTGGCTACGACTATGCTAAAGAATTCGTATTATTTTGAATTATTTTTCTTGGATGAATTTTCCTTTACAATTTGTCCAGTTTAACAACTGGAAGTATCAATAGTACTTGAGAGTTTAAAATTTTCTTTTTTGTAATTTAATTCATTGTTTTAGTTTTTAGTTCATTTTATTTTTAAAATTGTATATATTTTAATTTTCTTCGTTTTTTCCTTTACTTTCTGTTTAATTTCTTTATGTACGAAATTGTTGTACAGGGTTTTCGGGTGTTTTTCTCCGAATTGACCATTTAAGGAGCTTAATTTATTCATTACTGACACGTGTACTTATGCTTTCTTTTCTTTCCTCCTAAATTTAAGATATCTATAGTTAAGTAATCGTAAAGTTACGCTTCTTTCTTTAAAGCTGTGGCCCCTTTGGGAAAGTTTGGCTGTGGTCTGTTCAATATCGAATAAGTTTAAAATGCCATCCTTCTACGGCGCTATTGGTCCGATGGCCAGCATAAAAACAGTTCCACATTTCTATTGCAAAATTGGTGTTTTCCATCCATTAAGAAACAAAATAATCATAAAATTTCTGTAGAATAGGATCTGATAGTGTATTTTTCTGAATGCCCTGCGATCCTTCCACAATACCATCTACTGGTAAACTTGCAAGAGCTGAACACATCCGTATATGGAGACGAATATTCTCGTTTTCAGTATACAACCGAACCAGTCCCAGTTCTTGAATTTTGCGCCACAAACATTTCGCAAAATGAAAGTGACAACCATTAAAAACTGCATTAGGAAATAAATTTTGTATTGCCCGAACTGCTCCCATTTCAAACTTAAACTCGTCTGATAAATAACTTAGCTTTCTTGAAATTGATTAGATGAAGAAACTCATTATACATCTTCGTAACCCTTGTTTTTGTGAGTCTTCCCTGTGATCACCAAACCCCTGTGAGTCTTTCGTTAAGCTTACTTTCAACTCATCCCCTCCCACCTCACTTTAAAATACGGTCGGGCTTAACACGTCTTCTTCATTCAGTCGAGAAAGAACAGATCAGGTTTGGTCCTACTCCTATAGCAGAATTCCGATTATCGGAATCCGAAAATCAGTTTGGGAGGATTATTTCGTTGATACCACTATTATCTTCTTGTATTTTAAATACGTTTTGAGATAATAACGGAAATAAAGTAAATAATAACATAAACAAAATCATATAAAACGAAATAACGATTCGCTAGGGAGCTCCATAGAAACAGACGATTTTTTGCCACTGGAGTAGTTTATTAAAATAAATAATAACGACGTTTCGGGAGCTACATGCTCGTTTCATCAAGTGAGGAAGGCTGAAAAAGATGATAAATAGAAAAAAAATACAGAATACAAAACAAAAGACAAAAAATAATATAATGTTGATTTTTAAGTCGCGAGGGAATAAGGTTATGGAGGAAATGAAAAATGGAGCGAGAATAAATAACTATTTTTCCTTACTCCCACTATCAATTGTCTCTCCATTTTTTATTTCATCCATAACCTTATTCCCTGGCGAGTCAAAAATCAACCACATTGTATTATTTTTTTGCCTTTTGTATTCTGTATTTGTTTTTCTATTTACCATCGTTCTCTTTTTCAGCCTTCCTCACTTGATAAAGGGGGCAGGTAACTACCGAAACTTTGTTGTTATTTATTTTAATGAAGAAAAAAATCATATTAATAAAAATAAAAGGATTTGTATTGCAAAATTTGGATTCATCCAAAAGACCACATGTGGAAATAAGGCCGCAAGTTTCCCACCCCTATTATAGCATATCATACAAAAAACCTGACCAAAAAAACATTAATAACTTGGCAAAAATCGGTTGTACCAAGAAGCAGAAGTTGTAAACCAAGACCTGAAGCCCCCACAGAGTGATGTTTAATGGAACTGTGAGTTTCTTTATCTTTTTTTAAAAAAAAATCTTTCCTTGTTTACCAAGACCAAAGACCAAGTTATTGGAGAGTTGACAATTTTTTCTACTCTAACCACACAAGCTAATTTTAGAAAATGATTCGATATTATTATTTAAAAAGATACAATTTTATCTGCGATGTTCTTCTTCATAAATTGCAATATTCTAGGGGAAAGAGTTTGAATTTAAATATATTGTTTTAGAAGAGGCGTGTAGTATGAAAAAATCTATTTTATGAGACTGGTATAAAATGTTATGTACGAAATCAGTGCTTGGTGGTGTCATTGACTTTTGGGAATACTACTGGAATATAGAACTTTTCATTTTTATTACGTGGTTAATAATTTAGGTGTATAATGTTTTATTTTAGAATGTGCTATTTTTGTTACATTTTGGTGTAGGGGGTAAGGGTGTATTCTATAATTTATTCTTTTTAATATTTTAACGTGTTTTATCTTTCAATATATGTTTTACAGCGTCATACAAATACCCTGAACACATGTCCACTTTTTTATAAACACAAACAATATATACTAATTTAAACTTTTATTTTAAATTTTATATCCCATAAGTGCTATGAAAAAAATAAAATTTGTGCAAAATATTTTACAGAACTTCTCTTAGCATAAATTAGTTGTATTTGGCGATGACTAAATTTTTCGTAACTCATAATACGAATACGTTCAAGTCACGTGAAATGACGTCACAAACCCAGATTCTTTAAAAAAAATTTTCACGCATGCGCGTTGGCTATCAATGTTAAAACAACGAAAAAGTGCCTTATATTTCTATACCACGCTTTTTCAGAAACAAATGTTCTGTAATTGGTTTCAAACTAACCCTGAAAGGGGTTAAAAAAAATGCAAGTTGTTTTGTAATTGGTTATGAATTCAATTTATACGAAATATATTGATGTATTGCCATTATTATTGCTTTGTCATGTCCAGTTTCTTCAAGGATTGTGGAGCTTTTCCGACAGTTAGGAGGCACTCTATATAAACTATCAAAAAATTACTTAAATTTTAAGGTCTTCGTTTTCTCAGTTTTACTAGTATTTGGATTGCAGTTGTCACTTTCCATAAATATGACGAGTGCGATCACTTACGTCATTTACAGATTATTATTTAGAAGCCTATATGTATTTAGCGGCCTTTGTAGAAGAACAGCAAGAAATATATAAACAATTAATAAATGAATCTCTGCCAAACGGACGTTACTTTTACCAACTGACATTAATTTAACTGATCACTTCCTAAAAAATCCGATCTGTTTCAGATAACTAAAATTAAAAAGAATGTCAGTTTTTAATGAAGGCAAACTCCTCAGCGGGTTAGGTTCCAGGTGTTGGGGAAACAGTGGCCTTCTTACTCACCCTACACAAACGGGTGGAACTGGGGGAAAACAAGGGGAGGGGTTGCCACATTGTGTAAGTCCTATATGAAAGGACACATCGCATTACGTATGACAAGGCCCAGAAGGGGGTAACAGACAATAGATATGGGGTGCTTGCAATCAAGCATTGCACAACGAACTGATCTAATATTCTTTCAGAAGAAGAAAAAGAACAAATGGGAGTCAATTTCTTTTAAAGAATGGAAATTAGGCGAAAGAACTACGTGTCTTTTTTAAATACGTAAGTACGTAGTGATAAAGAGAGATCTTTAAAGTTCTATGACAGTAACGAAAAACATGAGTGAAAAGAATTCTAGACGCTGTTTTAAAAATTTCTTTTCTTTTTTAGAAGTATAAATGCCAGACATTGTTTTCTGTATTGCACAATGAAATCCGACCGGTTTCATAGCATAGTTTTGGAATTAAACTTAACATATATGTATCTAAATCACTGGGAACAAATACCAACTAATTATGTAAAAAAAAAATAACAATAACGATTAATTTTTTCCTGCGTCTCAAATAATGAACGCATTAATCTTTCTAAGAAATAGAGTAGGCCTTTGTTCTTTTTAAAGCTCACGAATGGAATTCGGTGTCAATTTCATTACTGTCTCCAACCGGGCTTGGATCTTTATTTAAGGCCTTCGCAAACGCTTTGATGACAAAATTAATTTTGGTCCATTAAACATAACAAGAAACACACATGGTGACCTAAAAACAGAAAAAGAAAGATCAATTTCACTTGCTCTTGGGAATGGCGTTAGAAAACATGCGACAGATGAGAAGTGAGGAGGGTTTTTTCAAATTAGCCACGGGGGGGCACCCTTCCTCGCTTGGGTTTTGTCCTCGGGAAACAGTTTGATGTCATCTTTTGTCTGATAGTTCCCTTTCTTGCAAGTGACAAAGAAATTGCCAAAGAGATTGTCATCAGAGGGCAGAAGGCATCAGAGCTCAGACTGTCCTTTGTGCCATTGTACTTTTGTATCCCATCTTCGTGGTCGCTTCTCCCCTTCCACCCGTAAAAAGAACGTTGCAAGGTGTTTTCTTCAAGGCCTAGAACGCTAAATTAAGAATAATAGCAGACCCATTTAAAGACTAAATGTCATTTTCCGGTGTCGAAATGATCCCTGAACTCACCAAAGGTGTTATTATGGCTCTCCTTAACAAGCGATACTGAAAAGCTAGTCAATTCATCTTGTCAATTGCAAACGAAAAAATGACTCGTTTAAACCAACGCAACAACTGTTGCACTGCTTTTGTAGAAAAACCCCGTAACAAGAATAACACACAGAAAATAATATAACATAACAAATACACGTAGATTACATGTAGAAAAACAAAACTAATTTGATGTGATGAGGGGCTGAACACAGTACATTCTACCTACCATGAAATTACGGACCACATTTATTTTTAACTACAATATTTACAAAGATCCATCGTGTTGCAAAAAGAAATAGTCCATCAGTTCCACAAAGGTGTAAATAAAGCCACACAGTCATAAAGCAAATTTCTTGCGAAAACATGAATTGCTTATTTTCTCTGCTTGTTGCTTTCTTTTCCGCTCTATGTATCAATAGCAGAAACAACCCCATTCATGTTTGCTGTACATGTGATCAAAAAAAAAAAAACACAATTATAAAGCTAAGTATTACAAAAAATGTAACTTAAAAACAGAGATTGGGCCATTAGTTATGAGATGTTTAAAAACATAGTTTTTTGTGTTTTTGGTTTTTCATAACAGAATTAGTAAGATGGATTTTTTTTAATTTAGCATTAAATATTATTGCAGATAAATGCTTTTCTTTTCGCTCTGCAAATGTGGACTCTCCCTGCAACAATTTTCATAATAACTATCAAAATTTCTGGCTGCAGCGTTCAAATTTCTGCGTGTAAATCCCCTTTAGATAAGCTCAAGACTAACATTTGAATAGAGAATTTGTGCGCTACAGACTGATACACTGATAGCCGTAACAGGAAAGGTTGTCGGAAAAGTTTCTGTGTCTGTGTAGCCAAACAACGGGAATATTTACGCGAAGTTGGTTTTCATGCAAAATGAAAAAAAATATTTCCATTTTATGAATTTTATCATAAAACATTATTAAAATTAATACGTAAAGAAATTACTCTTATTAAATCTTTTCATAACTGATGGCCCACTTTATGGTTCTCCGTTTGATGGTCTATTATCGCGAGGTAAATAAATTTTTTTGGCGTCTACCCTTTCGTAAGTAGTCTCTTTATCAAACAAACATTAAAGATAAAATTTTTGAAGATTTTTTGTATGTGTGTGTGTACATGACTCTGTTCTCCATTTTGTATGCTCACTTCCCAATAATACCCGGATATAAATAGTTTCTTCATTAATATCGGAAATGCAAAAACATATATGCGTACAGAAAATTAAATTTACCAACGTTAATTTCATTTTCATGTACTACCTTGTGAATATATCAAGTGCTATCGCAAGCGATAAGATAAGGAAGATCTGTATTAAAAATGGCATTTGTTTTTTCTCTATCCATTTTAACCAACTCAATTTCTTTCATGTTCTTTTTTAACCTTTCAATTTTTAGCATTTTCAAACGCAAGGCTTTACCCGGTTTGAACATACTTTAAATTTATTTTATTTCCGTAAACCGATTTAAACGAAATTTGTATTTTATTCTTTGATTAAATATTAATTATTCTTTCGGATAAAGGAAAAAATTGTAGTCTTTCATAAACTTGATTTTCAAAGTCTGGTTAACGTGTCTTTCAGAAAAAAGTGAATCTACAACACGACGAGATATTTAATTTTCTTTGTAAACCAATTGTGCATTTAAAAATATAAACGTCAACAAATTTTCCATATAATGGGCCATATTTTCGTATTACTTGAACAGGCAAATCCTTTTATTGAATTCTGTTAAAACTTATTTCAGGAAAACCACCTACCAAGAGTTTCAGCGAAAATTTTCTGATCTCAGGACTTGATCAATTCCGAAAAACTGAAATGGATTTGTGGTCCATTTCGTTTACATTTTTAATACTGATCTCCCTTATGTAATTGTTTGATAACCTTATTCTCTAGGCCCCAACATTCATGCTGACAGCATGAATACTCACCGGAAACCTACGAAAGCAAATTTTGAATATTCGAAATATTTTCAAGGCGGTTAACATGACAGTGAATGGCAAGAGCGATCACCTGGTGATACTTCTCTATATGTGACTCGTAAAAATACATCTTGTCCATATCTACCATTTTTGTAGTAATAACCTATGAGCTTCAGTATGAAGCTTATAAGAAAACAGAAGGTTTTCGATTTATTTCATTGACGCCGTTTTAGAATACGTTATTTGCACCTACGACCAAATTTACGCACGGTATAGGCAAAATAATAAGAAAGCACAGAATAAATAATAACAAAACCACCGGTTCACCTGACCCCTATAACAAAGGTTACACATAAAGTTCTCAGTCATCGAAGTTAAAAATACTCAGTGATAATAACAAAATAACGACCAAAAAATCGCAGTTTTTCCTGGAATTCTGGAGAATGCACGAAGAATATTCACACAAGGAGATGAGTGGTCGATCCTGCACCCTTACCATTGACACATGTTCCATAAAAGCCAGTGCTTCTGCAGGTCTACGGTATTATACGGTTGCCGCTGTCAAAAATGTATGTTTTGATTCGTTGGCTACCCGACAAAATCTTACTTATTTCGTAGCGAAGAAAAAGTATCCATCTTCCCGTCCCAAAACTCAGTGCTGGAAATTGACCAAACCAAGTCACGGTGGATAAAACTTGTCTCTTTCAAGAGTATTAATTTGTTAGGTTTGCACAGAGCAGAACACGCATGCAGCAGATTTTGACAGGAACTTTTTCGTCGTTTTTGAGATAAGCAATTCTTTAACAATTAATAATAGAGAGCCAACGAACAAAACTTCAACAAAACGTCATGATGATCCATTTCTTCGTAATGAAATTGGCAACCATACAAGGTACGAAGTTTCCATAAGTTTTCTGTCTTCATTGGGGCCCATGGTCTCCCAAATGGGTCAATTCGGGCGGTGTGGGCCCCATTGCGAGTCCAGCTTCCAATTTAGCCTTGTTTTCTTTTTTCCATTTCATCCTGCGATTCTGAAACCAGATCTTGATCTGCCTTTCAGTCAAGCAAAGGGCATGGGCTATCTCTATTCTTCGTCTCCGGGTCAGGTATCTGTTAAAGTGAAACTCCTTTTCCAACTCCAGTGTCTGATATCGGGTATAAGTCTGCCTACCACGCTTCCGTTCTGAAAGATGAAACAAGGATACATTAAAGTTATTTAACGTGTTAGAAACCATATCATACGTAAAGTATCAACACGTAAAATTATCAGCATCAATACGTAAAGTTGTTTAACGTGTCAGAAGCCATTTCACACAAATTTCTCTTACACATACATGAAGTGGTTTAGGAATAGTGGTCTTTCTTAATTATACTGTTAACGAATTTTGGGAAATAATTAATGAATTTGCTGTTCTCCTAGGAATACAAAATGGCTATTTTGAATAGAAAGTATTACGTGGCAACTAACCTAGTTTTATAAATCCTACCATTTAATCATATCTCGATCGCATCCTACAATTTTAGCTTGAAACACGTGATAGGTTTTAATTCTAAGAAAACTCTATTCCACTGCGTTTTAAAACTTTCGTATCAATATTAATGTCAATTATTTACCAGGACGATATTTTCACGTCACACATGTAAATAAATGTAATAGAAATGTATCAATTAAAACTAATTACTAGCTGCTGCTGCTGCTATATTTGTTTTTCGTCCATTTACTTTAAACTAAGAGGATTCAACAACTCGAAGAAAAAATAGTGCATGATGTTAAAATGTTAAACCACAAAATTTTACTAAAATACATATAAAAAATATTTAAAAATACTTTGTACTACACAAAATATTACTGAAATACTCGTATCAGCTGAGGTGCAACCAAAACAGAAAAATATTAAAAATCATAATGCAATGACATAAATGTAGTTAAATGTACATAATTATTTATTTTTATATCAAATAATTCAGTCTTAAACTCCATAGTCAAGCACTGCCGTGTTTAGAGTCACTTTCTCCTAGTTTTTCATCAAGAAAAGAATTAGGGAAGGGTGCATGGCTTGGCAAAAGGTCATTTGTTTGGCACTCTAAATACACAGATACTCATGATGAACATCTGCGATTGTGTCAGCTTCACTGCTACCAATTCCTTTAAACAACGTCTTAATTTGTTTAGTTCCTATAGTTGCTTTCTTTAAATTGCTTAGTTTTCGTTTGAAGGTAACCATTTTTTGGAGGTTTTTTTTAGTTTAGTTCCGAGTTAAGAATATACAAAAGGTGAGAGGAAAGTGCATGTGTGTGTGCAATCGAATGGCAAGATTAAAAAATCTCAACTTCATACAAAATAATAATTAAATTAATATAACTATAATTTAGTTAAACAATAATTATCCTATACTATATGACAAGTAAGCTTCATAAAATAGGGATGTAAAACATGCTTAATTTAGTGCTTAAAGACAAACAAATTGATTTTAACAAAAATTTGATCTCAAAAATAGGTGGAACCGCTAACGTTTGTCGGAGTAGTCCATGGTTGAAAGTCTGCAAACCTGGCAACAGTGCTTTGTTTACAAATATTCGTCTGCAATTTCATTTTGCCAAAACCATCAGTGTTATTACGGAAATGAAATGTTGGAGTACAAAATTTTTATAAATCAACAAATTTCATCACGCGTTTTGGATTCTAACGTGGGAATTTGAATCATCATCGGGGAAGGATGGTGCGTTATTTTCCGAGGGTTGGGTGGGACATATGGGCACAAGAGCGGGAAAGTTGAAGGGCAGAGCGCTTAATAGGTTCGGCAGGGCGTTGCGCCCTTCTATTTCGCTTTAGATGAAACACTATTTATCCAGAAAGAACGCATCACCATTCTGGGTTTTTTTTTCCACTTCTGTGGACTACTAATAGTCTAATGAAAAATTATTAGCAGCACAGAATGGCTTGACATTTATTTATATCATTCGCCAAATGTGCTAAAAATATATATGAATATGTGAAATGCAATGTGTTCAAACAAATGTGTTCAACAAATCGTTAGTTGTTCCACGTAAATGGAGCATCCTTGCAACTTTAAACCTAAGTTTAAAAGTGAACAGAGTACTATGGATGGGTAGTTGTCTGGTCACACACAAAACAATCGATATCTTGCACATAATCCAAATAAAATATCCCACAAACATATCGTCGACCAGAAGGAGGCTTCAGTTACTCATTGAATTTCCTTACTGTATGCCGAAGACCATTAAAAGCAGATTAAATTCTAATATAAGGACGTGCATAGTTTAAAAAACAAAAACATCAAAATACCATTAGATACGTCAGTCCATTAAATTCTTATTATCTGTACCAAAACTATGGGAACTTCCTTTTCGCTGTAAAATATTAAACACACGGTATTTTTTCAATGGCAGGGAGATGTATTAGGTATTAAAAAAAAAAATCTTCAGCCAGCTCCTGTATCAACTAATTATTGTTTGCTATGAAGCTTCGAAAGAGGAGTAGGAGAAAAAGTCGTGGAAACATCCGTCCGGAGAATAATCAAACACTATCCCATGAGGCTATTTTATAAATTCCCTGATAGATAAATAAATGCGAAAGAGATCTCTGCATCAAATGAAAGCGATCTAACATTGGAAACTGGCATTAATATGCGACTCGCAAATAGAAAATACTAACGACATGAAACCAGTAATAACTAGTCATCAACTCCGTTGGAAACATTAGAAACCGATTTATCAAAACAAACCTTTTTACCATTTAAAATTTTTCGTCGGAAGTTGTCCATTTCGAAGTAATTTATGTCATTACGACGGCATGAAATATGCCGGTTTCAAGTTTATTCACAGCAAAGCCCCAACCTTTTGAAATGAATATCATACATGTCTTTTGTTGTTTTTGTTTTTTTGAATAATGTTTTCTCAAGTTTCAGGATAAGTACTGTAAGTCATGCAAATTTATGCAATTGTAAAGGTCAGCCAGCACTTATACAATAACAAACGTGTTTATTTCCGTAATTGTAATTCGCTTCTGCGCCGAAAAATACGACGTTTTCTCTTCGAAGCTCAATCAGTTACATGTCAACAAACTATCATTTCGCGGATCAGGTTTTATACACACCCTTATGTGGAAAAAATCCTTTTGCAGCCGTCCAAAGAAAATAATTATAATGATGATAAGAACGAACAGTCCCTGTAAAAGAACTTGGCGACCGACCGAGCAGCCATTAATCATCTAATAATTACGCGGCCTTGTATACGTTTCTTTAATAATTAACTCTCATATCGGTAACACGCGCCACGTAGGATAAAGATATAATTTATGACCGCTTGAGGCGCATTTCTTATGCAAATGCCAGGGGCAGGGAAATTGAAATTACCGTTCCCTGGAACTACCATCATACCTTGCCTCTTGGCCTCATACCGCAAGCAACTTGCAGGCATCTATAGATTTTCCCCGAAGGGGAATTTATACATTGGTTACCCAAGGTACTCTAATAAAATTACACGACAGGGAAGGCGAACAAGTACGAGGGTGAATATTGGTGGATAATTGCCGTTCGAAACTACTTCACTTTGCCAATTGGTTACAATTTATTGGGTCAAAACACGGAAAGAAAGGAAAATACTCAAATTAATAATTTTTACCGTTCCCAAAAACACTGATTAGCCATCACAGAACCCTTGATTGTATTCTAAATACGACCTTATCGTTTATTTATTTTTATTTTTTTATTTACCACTTGCACAAAAATGCCATCATGAAATGATTATAAATATATGTAAAAGAGATTTATGTAGACGAAGTTTATATTTTTTAAAAGTTAAAATATTCTAAATGTATGCAAAATTTTTGTGCAAAAGTTGGAAAGGTCACGTGTTTTTTTTGTAAGTATATAATCTTCAAAGCTTATTAAAATAAGGATATTATGAAAAATACAAAATGGAGTCTTTCCAGGAAGGAAGCTGCAACTGAACTTGTGTTTTCTATTTGTTTTTTCTTCATTTGTATTAATATATTTTCTAATAATTCGTGTTAATATATTTTCTAATAATTCGTGTTAATATATTTTCTAATAATTCGTGTTAATATATTTTCTAATAATTCTCGTATTGATGTATTTCCTAATAATTCATATTAATAGTGCAATTAACATAAAAAATAAATAAATGAACACGGCAACATTTTATATAATGTTTCCACTTCTGTACGTAAAAATTCGTTTTCTGAACCTTTTTTTTTACAAAATCAATCTCTATAAGTTAAATCTTAAACAAAAATTCGGGATTTTTTTATAAAAAGATAATAGGTTATTTTATTATAACTACGCATATCAAATTTTCAAATTAGTTAAAATCTCAATACACATTAGCTGAAAAATGTGAGAAAAGATGCTGGTACTCTCGGATCTGGAAATTTTTTTTCCTTAATAAAATGAAATATATACTATAACGGAAGTGTGGTGGTTGCTAATAACTCTTTTTTACCAGATCGATTTCTGCTTAAGTGAAAATGAGCAATTATAGGGTTAAGCAGAAGCTGCAAAATGTGGTGGAAGCACATCAGTGTGGGATGGAAGGTCACACCTACGTAATAAATCACCAGAAGAGGGAGTCCAACCCCTCTAGGAAGAGTCCTGTATTATGATAACTTACGTAGCATTCAGGGCGCACACACAATTGAAACACAGGTGCCCAGTTGAAAAAGAGGAATCTCACGTGAAATTCTATTTTGGGAAAATGCGTAAATAGCACAATACGCAAGAGTAGCACAATGGGATGTATCACAGAGCCTTTGTATGACAAGACAACATTCTTCTAGACTGGTTACTCAACTTGAGGAAATCTCTTTATGATGAAATTCTCTTGTCCTGGTCAGTATCTGTAAACGACAAGGTATCGGACCTAAAGCATGCTTCATTGTTGGGAAAAAGCGAAATGGTCAAGGCCTTTCTTTCGTTGATGGCATTTCGTGGTAATGCAGTAACAAAAGGCTATTGGTGCCTAATGTTTAGCTAACCACTTATCAGTCGGAAATAGACATTTCTACGAAATAAGATCCATTTCGGATGGAATCTGAAATTTTAAAGGTTGAATCATTGTCCTTGGCTAAAATATCTTCTCCTTTATGAACTTCGCCATCGAAAGAGACAGACGGCAAGTTCGCCAGTCCATTTCCAAAAGAGAGTTCAATTTCGAAAGTACTGGTAAAAAGATGAAGCGACAGATGCCGCATGCATTCATCAATTGCCTTCATTTGCATAAGCCCTCCAAAGATTTTAATCTAATCAGATCAATTAATCTTGCCTTAATCTCTGGCTTGCAAAGCCTTGTCCGCCGTTCAGTCAATCCATCTCATTGGATCATCTCTGTTGAGCTATGCATAATTTAGATCGATCACCGACTTTTGCTCATCAGTGTTAAAATGGCCAATAGGAAATTCTTCTTTTTTTAAATGTTTCCAAAAGCTAACGTAAATTTGTGTTGTGATTGGTGCAGAGATGAATGGTTTCTTCGTCCAATAAATCCTGAGTCCTCCTCTCCTATCCTCAATCGTCCTTTCCCTGGTTCCCATTAAGGGGGCGGGCACAAATATAAATATGATAAAAGTAGTTATGCAAACCGAAAGGTACAAAAAATTAGCTTTAAAGTAAACAAGGAGTCAGGAGCTCTTCAGTAAAGATCTGAATCCAAAAAATTCGCAAACCAAAATGACTCGCAAAAACCAAAAAATATTCAAAATTATTTTGGAGCGAGGAATTATAATGTAAAAATATAATATTAAAATTGGTAAATACAAATAATAATAATAAATGGTAATACAATTCAACCTGATTATTATTTTTAAATACAAACTTTGCTTTAAACTTAACTTTCAGTTACAAAATTATATAGCATAAAATATGTTTAATTATTTTATCTTTTCTGAGTTTCTAGGTGTGCGTTTATATATATATATATATGTATATGGGTAGTAGATATATAATACATATACACATAGGCATACACAGAAAGTTCATAAGGGGAGTTATGCGCTCAGTGGGGGAGTTACAGAGCTACAACTCACATATTCCTATGTTAAATATACAAAATTTCATTGCAATGGGAGTTACAACCCCCATCAACACCCCCTGCGTACGCCAGTGAATATACATACAGTCGAATCCACTTATAATGAGCCCGCATGTAACGAGTGTTTCAGAATTCAACGCAAAATGTATGGATTTTGTTTTGTATAACGCTAAAGTTCAACACGGTTTAATCGTTTTAAGCGCATAAGACCTTTGCGCTCCCTGGATTTAACGAGGAAAAATGGCCAATTGGTTTGATGCGTAAAAGGAAATATTGATCTGTATATTACACAAAATTTTGATGAGAATTGCTTTTGCGCCATTAAAAATAGACAAAGACTCCCCTTACACAGAACGACTTTTACGATGTATAAACAATTGGTCTTACCTAAACGCGAACTGTGTCATTAACCGACTTCCGTTAACGAACTGTAAAAGGATGTGAAGACCCACAGTCCGTTAATAATAAAACGTTATTCATTAAATTTTAAGTGAATTTAAAGCCGATTACTATTGCACTCACATTACGTGCACGCATGTTACCTATACAGCCATTATTTTCATAGTTTAGAATTTTGAATTTGAAAACAGATTTAGCGAGGGTTGGACATAGCGAGCATTTTTGTTGTTCCAATGTTCCTCGTTATATACGGATCCTGGTGTATATAGAAATGTTAGATTTCGCATTCCACGGTGGCAAAAAAAAGTAAGAGTTACGCAATATTTAATACACTTTTACCTTGATAAACAACAATACATTTATTTATTCCTTTTCGGAGACCAAAAGTCTATGCCGAACAGTTAAAGAACTTTAAATAAAATTGGAGGTTATGATTTAAAAAGTAAAAAATACAACGAAGTTTATCTTCCGTTTTCAGTCTATAAACGCACAAATAAATCTAGAGTTATATGGGACCAAGTATTTTAATGCCAGAAATTATACGACTTATATATAACAAAGAAGCTCATATATATAGTATAGTTTTTAAAGACATCTGAGGTCATTTACTACAAATCAGAGCAGCGTTGTTAATACTTCATGCGCTACATCTGTGTTGAAACTGAAAAGCACAATACTTAATAATTTCTCGTTTTCTAAAAAGTTTCGTTATACAAGAACTAATCAACGAGTCAAATACTACGAAAATCGAAGAAGAGGACGCAGGAAATGGAGGGTGTAAGGCCTCCATTGGATAGCAAGACACGTTGTTTTGTTTAATGCCATATTACATGATTTCTTTCTGTCATAAATTTACTTATTTGAGCCTCCCACAATTTTTGAATTGCTACACCCCTGTCACATTGATTTATGTTTGTTTACACTCTTTTCCCAATTCAAGCCAATCTTATGTAAGGGAGAGTTGAAGTATTACGCACGCAATATTTTGGCCATTTCAACCCCGCCCCCCCTTCCCGTAAGCAAAAATTTGCATTGGCTAACATAGGAAAAGCACGAAGGCAACCCCACCCCACAAAGGTGCTTGCGTAATACTTGAACGCTACCTAATGTGTGATCATACTTATTTATTTGTTCAACTAATTCACCAGTTCCTAATTACTCATAGGATAATTCGTTATTTTGTTACTTCTGTTTTATTCTATGCTGAAATGAAATTGACACGTTTTTATTTTACAGGAAATAGATCAGAAGTAATAGACATGAATTCAAAAGAACAGGATAAACAAGGGAACCTCGCAAACTGTCTGAGCTCGATTTTTCTGAATTTCGGTTTATAGGCCAATATGACCGAGTAGATGAAAGATCCAAAATCAAATTTGGCCAAATCGACCTGGGGGTCGAGCTACGGCCCACTGAAAATAGAGCTCACCCTACGATTATGCTTCGCTGCATGAGAGGTGAAAACAGTGTTTTGGCGTGCTGGGTAAGCATTAAACGCCAAACATTATCGTAGGAAAAAAATAACACATATGAATAAAATATAGCACATATTTATAATAGCCATTTTAGTTGTACCTGAAATAATTATACATTGTGTATGCCAGTGTAAAAGTAAAAAATATTTGAAGTTTTTACCTTACTTTTTTATAACTGACAAATTTTGAGATCATTTTTGGCGAAGAACTCGAAAAAGCTGCCTGGTACGTAAACCAGTCTTGAATAAATAAGACGCGATCCTTCAATTTTCAAATCAGTAGCAATCATCACTTGCCTGTAACTTCATTATTTTTGACATTTTTAATTTTTTTGTTGGAAAGCGTGGAATTTCAAGCCTTATTTGTCACCATGTCTTCCTTTTCCACCATATCAACATACTTGTTTCGCGTTGTTTGTGAAAAATACACAAAGCAAGCCGATTTTGTATCAGATTATAAGATGGATATTGAGAAAGAAATATTTACATTTGCCAAAACTTTGATAAGTGGGTTAACATACGAAATGAATGACGAGAATACACTTGATATTTGTTTAAATGAAATGAAGTATGATGCAATACAGGGTAATGAAATGAATGATGAGGAATGGGATGAACAAACTAATTTGCCGTCACGCGTAACTTACACATTAGAAGACATGAAAAGAATTTCCATGGAGTGGGTCAGGAAAACTACGTTCCTTGAAAAGCATACAGCATCGCTTTAAAGACAACACACTTTCACGTCGACAAATTTATCGCTTTCGGGATTATGTTGCTTCCCAGGGTACAAGATGTGAAAAACTGTTACGGATGAAAGACGAAGTATTTGAGAAGTTTAAAAATGCCCGGGAATATGCTTTATTAACAGTTCACGATGCCGATTTAAAGTTATGGTTTCTGAACATTGCAATGAGAGAAAATCTCACAAACTTTAGCGCAAGTGATGCTTTTCTATTAAAATTTTAATAAAAGAGCGTGGCATAACAAGTAGAAGAGTCACCAAATTCGTTATGCCTGTACGTACTATGCACACAACGGCTTTGGAAGATAGAGCTATAGAATTCGTCAACATAGTTACAGATGCAATGAGCAACTATCCTTTTGATGAGGTTTTAAACACTGACCACAGCGGATTCACTAAAGAACGGGCATCTACGCGCACTCTGTCGATTAAGAGGGAAATCACACTCCAAGTACCATTCAATCTTCTCACGCCATATCCCATTCCGTAATAATCCGACCTATCATTTCTGCTACTGGACAATTATTGCGACAATTTCTGCTCATCCATCAGGAACCAAAGGGTGTATTCGATCCACGGGTACAGGAAAAGTTATTTAATCTCCTAATGTTATTCTGGAATGTTCCAAAAGTGGCAAATCCTCTACCGAAATACATGAGATGTTCCTCAGCGAAGTACTCAAACCGAACGTAACATCAAAAGTTCTATTAATTATGGATTCGTGGACAGGTCAAATGGACGAAAATATATTTGATAATGCATTTAGTCAAGCCAGTCTTTCAGAGCAATCGAAATTGATGATTACACCACCTGGAGGGATAGCACTCATACAGCCATACTACGTATATTTTTTTCTTCAATGGAAATATTTCGCTAAACGCTTAACACGATTTTGCCTTTTGCATTATTATGAGCATATAATCTTATCAGAACGTCATAACATCACAAAACTGCATTCACTCATTCACAATCAGCTGTCTTCCCCAAAATTCCGTAATATGATAATCTATGCTTGGTGGAAATCAACGTACCCGATACCAAAGCCTGAAAAATTCTTCAATGTGCAAGAAATTTGTTTTAATTTCACGGACCAAGTGTGTCACGAAATGGACTGCGATGGTAGTTCATTCATTTGTTGCAATCATTGCTCAAAGTTATTATGCTTTCTCATTTTTTTATTGATTTTCATTTCCATTAAAAGCGTTTTAGGTTCATAACAACCAAGAGCGCAGTTATAACTCTGGTAACCCCAGCAGTTAGGTAACTCAAAATTTTTTTTTTCATATCTACATAAATTCATTTTCATACATAAATACTCCATGTTCATAATTCAAATCAGTTTCATATGTAAATACTCCATATTCCTAATTCAAATCAGTTTCATATGTAAATATTCCATATTCCTAATTCAAATCAGTTTCATATGTAAATACTCCATATTCATAATTCAAATCAGTTTCATATGTAAATACTCCATATTCATAATTTAAATCAGTTTTAAATGTAAATATTCTATATTCATAATTCAAATCAGTTCCATATGTCAATATTGCAGTGATAAATAATTTTAATTGATTTTGGAAAGTGCCTCTAAAATTATTTACAAAGGACCCTCAGCTTTTCCGATGCGCCAGGACTTCACTTCTAACATGAATAAAAGTAACTCACAGTAAAATTTTGGCGCTTAATGCTTGCCCAGCACGCCAAAACACTGTTTTCACCTGTCATGCAGCGAAGCATCATTGTAGGGTGAGCTCTATTTTCAGTGGGCCGTAGTTTGACCCCTCAGGTCGATTGGGCCAAATTTGATTTTGGATCTTTCATTTACTCGGTCATATTGGCCTATAAACCGAAATTCAGAAAAATCGAGCTCTGACAGTTCGCGAGGTTCCCTTGTAAGTAATTATCGTACTACGCGATTTTGAAAAATATTTACATTTAGCTGCGAAAGTCGACTCACTGCTTAATGTCATTAGGCGAAGATAGTCGTCTCTCACTAAGTAATTAATTTCATTGGGTCATCAGTTTCATTAGGTGCTCGATGTTACAAGGTAATCACTTTCATTATGTAGTTTTATGGGCTTAAAAGGTCAAATTTATTAAATTTAAACAACAAGAGAGTTGCTTCTAAGAATTAAACCACAAACATGTCCTGCAATAAAATTTAGTTTTTCTTAGAAAATAGCACTACAGTTAAACCTCGTTAATGCGGACACTCGCAGTGACAATTTGTTCGTATTATTCGGAAAGGATGGAGCCGTATTACTAAGTTATTCCAATTTGACAGGGATTTAAGAAACAGTTCGTGATAAAAGAAATTTCCATTAAGTACGTTAATGAGGTTCGATTGTCTTGCAAGTCGTTAAGCAATATATACCTAGAGCAAATGTTTTATACATAGTCTATAATCAAAGTCTATAGTCACGTAAGAATTAGGGGGTGTAAACAAATTACCTATGGGATTAAATTATAATTAAATCCTGAGCTATTCACGTGACTGAAATAAATATAAATGCTTCCATTGTGTGCTTAGGGTATCACCCCTCTGCTTTTAATAAATTCCGCCTGTGACAGGGGGGAGTGAATTGTCGGATGAGCTAAAAATTGTCAAAGAACCGTAAAAATGACCCCCCCTCCCCCTGTCAACGTAGATAAACGCTGAAAATTTTTCAAATACATCACCGTTGGCAGCGACAGAGAGATGCTAGAAGGAGAGATAAAGTACAACGAACGTCCTGCATAAAATTATGCTTCCCGCCCGAGAAAAGCCCAATTTTTATTTAGACCGTGCCGAATTGGTTTATTTTTTTAATTTTCCACTTCGTGGCAGATTATCTATGCTGATTTTCTAGCTGATTTATGAGAGCAAATATATATGGTAGAAAATCTTCTGGCCCATCTCTTGCATAAACAGGACTTTTGAAAAATGAAGTCAGTAACGAATAAAGCTTTTTAAAAGAGCTCGTGGTTTCCAATCAAGGATTATTGGCATTCGTGGAATGCCACTGCTAACAGAACGTACGTCAAAGACTTTAAAGATGACATTTAAATGAAGTTGATTTGATTAACATCTGCATATTATTTGTATATAAATGACATCGCCGTATATATGGACGTTAAAAGCTATGCTTCAATAAATCTGGGTTAGTGTGTGTCATATTGGAGCTCAGAAAAGTATCCAGTAATACATATAAAGATTTTTAAAATAAAATTTCAGAATAAATATGGCAAAACGTATGGTATAGTTTTAGCGCAACATAGACAAAAATATGCTAAAATAACCCTTTAAGGAAGAATCACGATATTCCCTCCCCCTGCCCTCCTCGCAAAAACATATACGGATTTGAAATGTAAATAATCTATCAAGGCTATCCTTCATACAATAATTCGTTTGAAAGAAATTTTAAAAAAAATTATAAAACTCGAAAATCTGATGACAGTTAAAAAAAATGAAAATATCGATTTTCGTCGTTTTTTGAAAGATTAATAAGAAATTCATAAAATGAGTAACGAAAGTGAAAAAAGAACAATTATTATTTCATTCACGCTCTTCATAAATTGGATTCTTTAAGAAATTAAATTTGACACTTTAATAACTTCTTTTGCCATTAGGTGTTAATGGCCCTCAGAAATCAGAGGTTTCACAAGAAAGAGGTGCAGAAAAAATATTTTTGATCTTTTGGTATTATTCCATTAAAAAAAGCTGTCTTAATACTAAAAATGCTCTATAAAAGCATACGACAAATCTTTGAATACTTTGAAAGGTTAGAAATAAAAAAGATATATATATAACTTATATATATTTTCTCTCTCTCTTTTCTGTATGCCTGAGAGAAAACTCTTCATTAGCGGAGACTCGGACGGTATGCGGGTTCGTCATTATGGAAGAAGTTTCTGCCAGGAGATTTTTATTTTACGTATTGGATGATAATGGCCATTGGGCGGGTTATATGTGCGCGAAATCACGCCGCGTTATATTTATGAGATAGCAGGCACTCCTTTGCAGCCTATTTGTTTGGAACAAAAAGTCAACCATAGCTGGGTGGTATTATATTTCCACGTTTGCAGACTATATACTTTGAACTATATATTCTATATTTGGTCTATTATATGTTGTAGTCTATATATTACCTGCAATCCTCGCGGGTGTCCAGATCTGTTTAATGGAAGAGTACTTTAACGTAATCGAAATTTATGAACCTTTATTAAATATCAATATATTTAATATATTCATGAATTCGGATTTGTTTGAATTTTACTTCTCAGCACTGCCTGAATTAACGGAAATGAGATAAAAATCTTTGGATGCAAAGACACTTTCGCTAACAATGAAATTGATCAAAGAAATAGACGGCATAAAGGATTCTGTGTGGTCCTTCCTATCGTCCACTCTTCATGTTACGGCTAAGCATCTAATGTCGGATAAGATTCACAGTTAAGTAACAATAATACATCACCACAATCAACTTTCGATCAGGCGGAGAGACGGTCTCTTATTACGCAAGATAAGTAAATTGACCGAAAAGATAAGATTACTCGCGGTTGAATTTTAAACGGCGATTAGTATTTAGGACTCGCTTGGGGATGCTACACCGGTTTAAACCGGTAGAAGCGCGGTATAAGATACTCTCTCTTTGTTCTATTTTTTTTTCCTGTCTTTCCTACTTTTTTTCTACTTCGCGAACCAGCCTACAACCCCTCTCAAATCATCACCGGCTTTTAGTGCCGTAATTGAGCAGTTTTCAATGTAGCGGAAAATCCACGGAACGCTAAAAGAATATCTAATTTTTTATGGTTTCTGAAATCGGTGGGAACTGTAATATAGTCAGAACCACATCACCATACTCAGAAGGAAGTACTGGTCGGAAGTAGGGAAGATAGGACGAAGTTGATTTGTATTTTACATTTCGCATTTTAATAAGTTGGCAGCAAAACATGTTATGGGATGTAATACTAGTGGCGCCATCTCGTAGTCGTTACCGCCAGTAGAATTATTCTAACAATTTATTGTTATGCAACAAATAAATGTTACGCAAAATTAAAAGTTGCTTGCAAAATTTCTTCATTAAAAGGCATAGCTGAAAAAAAAGTATCTTTTGAGCAACAATAAAAATATCTTTAAAAGTGGCATTGTGGATATTATAAAACTTAGAAAAAAAAAAAAAAAAGAAAGGTTATTTTATAATGCCATGAAGTATTTGTTCTCCAAAATTTATTTATTCTTAATGCACCTTCTAAAAGGCACGACTATTTCAAAGGTGCAATTAGAATACGGAAATTTTGTACTTATATTATTTCAGGGAATTTATATCCTTGTGAGATTTTTATCAGTACAATTACGTTATATCAATACGATATACTCAAAATTAATATATCAAACTTTCTTATATCAAAATAAAGCTTGATCGCATGCAACTAAATTTATAAAATAATATGTAAACCAGAAACAATGAAGAAATCGACTTTAAATAAATTTTAAAACAGCGCCATCTATTAGAAGAAAGGTGAACAAAAAGAAAGTTCATTTCGAATATTGTGAAACCCCATTTTTTGCCATCCAAAAAAAACGAATTTTCTTTTATTTTTATTTGGAAAAAGCTGAAGATCAAATGTCGATAAACATCTACGTCATCCTTCCCCCACGCGGGAGATTTATTGCCCAAAGAAACTGTAAATGAAGGCAATCATAAAAAGAAATGAGTAAAACCTAAATTAGAAGTTCCTCTAGGCATGAAAAATTCGCATGCGTGATCAAGCCTTGAGAAAAATAACCTTTGCGTGCTTGAAACGATCATAGCTCTCTCACAGTAAGACAAAAACGCAAAGCTCTCCTACAACTGAATTTATTGAAGAAAAGGGAAACTACTTCAGAAATTCTTACGTCTACAATTTCTGTCGATTTGCCAGGAATAGGCATGGGGTAAAAATTCGATTAATACACTAACCATTTGTCATTAATGTGTGTTTCCATTGTTCAAAATCTTGTATGAACAATATATTTTTTAATTGTATTATGCATATTAAAACGTAAAAACAAAAATTGACAAGAAAAAAAAAATCAGAAAATGGATTCGAAACGATCTTATTTAGTGTCACACATCGTAATATACTTAGTATAAAAAATACAGCTTCATTGCATTCAGGCACGAAGAAAAAAAATAAAATTTTTAACTATGTACGTTTTAGAAATACGTCAATTTCTTACTTCACAAATCAGTCTTGTATCTGACATAGTTTATTGTAAGTTAAGCAGATAGGTACCGTATGATCAAAGTAGCCAGGCAAAGTCTACGGTCCTTCATTTGTTGAGCCCTTTATTTCATCAAAAATTAGGGGCCCAAAAAAACTCGTCTACACCCCGATATGTGTGAAAACTTTTTTTATGTCTATGTTTATTTCTCATTTTTTCAGTGATATCCTGCATAATCGTATAAACACAATGTTTTTGTAAAAACTACAATAGTTTTCCTTTCTGAATGAATAAAATAATTACTCCAAAATTTAAAAAAAAAAAAACAAACGACTTAAGCTATTAGCTGCACAGAATTTTGCTTGTTAGTCAATTCGTTTGACGTAGCTCGTGTTTCTCCATTTATTAACTCCCATCTCTGAAATGTCATTTCCAAAGTAGTTGTGCTTGCTCATTTAGTAGTCTGTTTCCTTAATTGATCATTGATAAATAGCTTGAAGCCCGCCCCCGCTTTGAAAGTAAGAAAAAGGAATAACCTATACTATAGGTTAGCTCATATACAACGGAACTCAAGCTGTCTAAAAAGTCAGCATGGGGGGTCCTTGCATATTGTTAGACACTGGGTCGTTAGGTCACTACAGAGCTCAAAATTAAACGTTAAACCATTTTCATTAGTCTTCCTTATTCTCGCCATTAATCCGAGGGGTGCCATTCATAAAGAACAATATAAATTAATGTTCCTCCCTCTGGGAGCTTTCTTTCATTTTATTACAATTAGAAAAATAAACAATATTTAACTAAATGTTATAAAGAGGAAGGAAGGATGTATGTGTATATATAGAGCACAATAAAAAAATAAATAAAATAGTATTGTTTTAATCTGTATGAAATTTTATATATGATTCATGTACATGCAAAATATATGGTATGTTGTATTTTTATGGCTGAAGGACAACAAGGATCTTTCTGAAGTAAAATGTATAGGTTATATGTTATTTGATGTATAGAGAAAGAGGGCTTTCTCCTATTCATATAAATATTCGGGAAAACATAGTCATAAAGGAAAACTGTCTCTACACAAAGTCATCATTCTCGGTCAGTTTGTTTATAATAGCGTGAAAACTTACGTTAATCAGCAAACGGTTGTATGCTTTCTTGATCAATGAAGAAAGGCGACTAACTCTTAGAGGTCCTTTGTTATTACATAGGTTTTGGTTCCTTGGCAAGGGATCAAGATAGGCCAACTTGCAAAGGTGATCGACTTAGCAAGTTTCACTGTAGGTTACGGCAAAAATGTCTGTAGACCGTTAAGGAAACTACGATGGATCATTGTATAAACTTAACCTTAATATTGACTGTGGTATCATTCAGAAAAACACTGAATCAGAGTCATATCTTAGCTCAGCTTTTCCCAAACTTCAAGTCGCAACCCTCTTTTATAGTAGCCCAGTAATTCGCGACCCCCTTTTGTAGTAACCAAATATTCTACGACCTCCCATTCTGTCCGCTACCGCCACATTTGCATAATAAAAGTATTTTTAAAAGAGTAAAGGAAACACATTAAATAGAAAATTATATTATATTAAAATTATAATATAATATATATTATACTAACAATATATAATAATGTATATTATAAACAATCACATTAATAGAATATTGCAATGTAGCCATGTTGAAATATAAAAGCGTTGGAAACATTTGGTATGAAATTCTTTATAAAAATAATTGCATCT
>QLNU02015360.1:290383017-290413686 GCA_006491805.2 Dysdera silvatica
TTATTTTCAAAGTTTTACAGTTACATTTTAAAATAAGGTACTTTTTAGCTCATTACTAATTGTCAAGCAGTATCAATTATTTTTGTAGCATTTTAGTATCTTGTACATTCACTAAAATTCTTGACAGCTTTGAGAAGGAGGTAATAATTTTTCTCAGTCCCCCCCCACCTCTAGAAGTACTTGTATGCGCGCCCATGGTTGGAAACAATATAAATACCCAACGGCACATAAATAAAATTTATTATTTTATTGGTTTTATGATGTATTTTATTCACTATATACTTGTTACCTACATATATCTAATATCGGTTTATGTAGAAGATGCAATCTATGGTTTTTATAAAGAATAGTTTAATACTGACTTTTTCTAAATACCTCAGCACTACAGACACCATAATTTTTATATTAACAGTTAGAAAGTTAACTAGTATGTATTATGTAACTGACATCTCAATGCGTAATATGCCCTATATGAGATATCGAAAGCATCCGGTCATCCCTTTGAAATAGTAAATTCTCCCATATACTTCACAGGTCGAACCGATACAGGTATAAAAAGGTAGACGAGTCCGCAAAACTTCATTGTAAAGTTGTTACAGAAGTATAGGACAGCAAAGCTGTATCGTACATGATAACTTAGTAACTTCGAACGTGGTGAATTGGGTACTAACTACCTTTATGGGAACTTTATTCGTGAAGTTTCGTATGTACTGCATGTGTCTTCTTCTTCTACTGTAAGTGATATTATTGTAAAATGGAAACGTTTATGAGCTATTGCAGCACAATCTCGATCTGGTTGTCAATGCCAGTTGACAAAGAAATGTTGAAGAAGGTGATGAAAAATACATGTCATCGCAGAGAAATTCGCAACAAATTTCAAAATGCCTCCGGATGCAAAGTCATCTTCTTGGAGAGGCCCAAAGACTGAGTTCCGCCAATCGTAAATTACAATGCTTAACAGATCGACGTAAATGGACATTTCAGCGATGGCGATGTGTGCTACGGAGCGACGAATCGTCGAATACTGTCTGGCGATTCAATGGAGAAATGTGGGTGTACAGAATGACCAGTGAACGCTACCTTGCCATATATTGTGTCAAATGTGAAATTTGGTGGAGGAGGTGCAATGACAGGAAGCTATTTCTCATGGTTCAAATTAAGCCCTTTGGTTGTTTTATGGCGCAAGGACAGCAATGGTCATTCTGCGCCAATCAAGGTGAGGTCGTACATATGATATAAAAAACCCTTTGATTCTGATGATGCGAACTACGAAGGCGCAAGTTGATCTTGATATTTTAGAGAATTCCATGACATCAACGTTGTCGCAACAGCTTGAGTGAGGGCTCATTCTTGTTTCAACATGACCGTGCACTGGTCCATAAATTACAAGCAGTGTAGCCCTGGTTTAAAGATATGAATGTTGAGGAACTTGTCTGGTCTGCTCGATGTCCAGATCTCGGTCCCACTGAATTGTATTTCTTAACTTGACATCAATTACACCGGGCCGCGGACAGTTTTCCTAAAATTTGACATTTTGTAGTTTTCTAAGAAGTTTTCGCGAACAAATATTTTATAGTGGAAATATTCGGTGAAAGAATAATATTCGTGAATGTATCGAAAAGCTCAGATACTAAACGTCTAATTAATAAAAATTCAGCAAACATCAGTGGTCTAGCCGCGTTTTCTTAAACATGAAAATATTCATGAATAATCGGGGATTTTCTGACATTGAAGTCTTTCAATATATAAATAAAAATCAACACATATTAATTTAATGATCTTGGCCCTGGGCACCCCCCACCGTGCAAAAAGAATTCATTAGTCCACTGATTGACAATTACTTTAAATGTAATTTTATATTTGCTAAAATGCCACATAGTACACTAATACTTTTTATAAATATGCTATAATTAATTATTAATAATCAATACTTGTATTTACGTAATTTAATAAATGAACTTTAAAAAAATTGGGAAAGTATTTACGTGTAAATTTATTGGGCTCCCCCGCCATATTTATAATATATATGTATAAAAGAATTTACATGGCCCATCTGCGTAAAGTGGATTGCCAGCGTCCGGGCAAGTTAAATATTGCGCCCGTTAAAACCCGTTAGCACTCTCGTCCAGCAGTCCAATATTGAAATTTTGCGCCAGGGGCTTTCGCTCCTGTATCATCAACCACCTTATGCCAGTGATCTGGCCTCGATTTTTCAGATATAAAGAACTACTGCCATGAAACACCTTTGGGAAGAGTTGATACGACGACTTCTCGATTTGAGCCATGACCAGGAGGGCCATAGCAAGTTGATCTTGCGCCCTCTGGTCATGGACATACTTTTTTCTGTGAGTTATTTCAGCCAATTTTAAGCACCTCTTCGTTTACGCCCCCCTGGCATAGGTCTTCTTGACCACTCCTTAGTCACGGTCCTGACCATGACATCCCACTTCAGTGAAGAAACAGCCCAAAGTTCCTTTGGAAGTTTGGTGGGAAATTTCAATCGCAATGTTAAAAATTTAGTGGATATGCTTTCTAACAGAGTTGTAGCTGTAATCGAAGCAAAAGGCGGGCTCGAGTATGCTAATTGCTTATTTCATCGTAAAAACGTAAAGTCCAAAGTTGTCTGTAAAAAAATTATTGTTTTTTTTTAAATATTAATATTTTTTATTGACTTTCGATCATATAGTGTATATGTAACACATTATTTACTATTTAAAAATCATGCTATTTAAGCAAAACTTATTTGGATTCTTAAAGTAACGATCGACTGTAACAAATGCAGTGAATTGCTAAGAATAATGAGAAATTCTCTGGTGGTCGCACCTGGAGTGAAAAGAAATGCATATGTATTTTATTTTAATTGTAGTATTTTCATATGATACATGTATAAATGATGCAAATTACGTATATAACAAGCCTAGCTACATGCAGCATAGGTTTTTCTTATGCAGAGAACAAAGATTTCATTAGGACGTTTTGATGTGTTTGCGGTTGCAGGGCGCATGGTCAACAGAGGTCATGCTGCTCCGGAACTTGGAGTTTTCCGAGGAAATGGAACCTCTGCTGTCAAGGAGGCCAACCTCCGGACTACGATGAGCAGAGAAACAGCACGTGCTTTACCATATAATTGGGAATCAAACCCAGATTTACGACACTATGGATGATTGCGTTACCATTACGCCAACGTAGGACAACGGCTCTGCGTTTACCCAAGCATTCTAAACCTCTTAACAACTACGGAACCTACCTCCGGACTGTTAGCCGGAAAACGTTTTCTTTTTTGGGAGGCACCATTGGGAATTGAACCCGGGTTAACGGCGTGCTAGGTGAACGTGTTATCACTGCACCACTGCAGAGACTCACTTCATTAGGGTCCGAACTAGAATCCACTTTTGGCTCATGATTGGAAGGAAAAAAAATTGACCTCGCCCTCAAGCCTATTACCAAACTTCGGTAAACATGCGAGAAAAGGACCGCGTTTGGCTGTTTTCACTGGCTTATTTATTGTCCAAACATTGGACCACTAGTCCACCAATGGCTGATTAGGCGTCTAGCCAGATGTCGTTGATTCTTTTTCTCTCCAGCTATAGTGTTCCAAATTAAGTTCAAATTTGAGCTTTAACCGTGGGATGTTAGCCTTAATATCCTACAGATTAATTTCTTAACTATTTAAGGTAATCCCGATACCTATTTAAAGGCACCATTCTCAGCAACATACTTCAAAGATCCATATACTTATAGAAAATGATGTCTTAGGACAAGCACTTCAATGACCCTCTTCGTCTAGCTGTGTCTCTTTTTTTTAATGTGGAGATTGAATTTGAAATTTTACATTAGTCTAGAAGCAACATCCTCAGAATCATATATCAAAGATCCTTAGACTTATAGGGACCATTGTTCTAGGGTAAAAGCTTCGATGACATTTTCCTGTCCTGTGTCTATTTCTTTCCCCAGGTACATTGTTTTCAGTGGGTCAAATGTGACATCTTACATTATTTTAAATAGTTTATTTTCATTAAATTCAATTTTTTATTTTTTTTTAAATAAAAAAAAATTTCATTTAATTTCGTAAGCTCACTTTACCGAGAATATAACTATTACATTGTTTTGACTAAACTTAAAAGTTGTTTGCAATGATTCCACAATTATTAACAAAAATAAATGATCCATATAAGTTATTTCCATGCATCTCTCTATATTATCAAATGAAACAAAATCACAACACGCACGTAATATAGATCAGTTTCATTTCCCCGATCATCTGTTTCACATATTTTCCGCAGAATTGGCTATCGGATGTTATAACAAATAGAAAAAAACACAAAAAGTACTTTACACATCGTAGATGGGAGAGGTCCATAGTTAATGCTAGGAATTGAGAATATGTTCCACAGTGATGAGGTGTTGGAAAACCATTAAAAAATAGTTATTATAATCCATTAATCTAAAATTGGGAAGATTTTGTTAACCCATAAAAGAAATAGTCTCACAATTTTAATAATAAAGTATTATTAGTTTTCTCCGTACGAAAAGAATATAATTTTTATAGTAGAAGAAAATAATGCATTAATTACAGGTCGCGACCCTTTACGTACTTGTACAGAATATGAAATAAATTTCGAAGACGTGGAAAATTTAAATTTGATTATCTGGTTGAAAACATTTAATAGTACGTTCTGAGGATGCAAAACCTTGTATCGAATCAGCGCTGTCAGTCGGTTTGTGCCTTCGGTGCGACAAAAGAGGCGGTTGCCTCGGGGGTTAACAAGCTTGTCGATTCAAACAGGCGCTAAATATGGTATTAACGTAAGAATATATTGTGCTTCTAGGCAGACATTCTTGTGGTAAAATTTAAAAAAAGTATGTATATAAGAGTAATAATTTAAAATAACGAGTATTAAAATTTTCTATTTTCTATTGTGGGAGACGCGCCATTCAGTATTTTTACCTCAGGTACAGAATGTCTTTGATACAGCCTTGATTAATATAAACCAACTTCGTCTAAAAAAAAGACGTTCCTAAACGCTGTATCGAACACAGGACCTTATGCAATGATTAAAGCTAGTTTCACAGTTAATGACCGGGCCATGTTAAGGATGTGGAAAACAAGACAGTTGTCTCAGATTAAAAGCTTTTTGGGACTTTAAATAAGGTAATAATGTGGAAGTGTTTTATGTTTCTAGGTAGATGTTTGTGTATTAGGATTGGAGAAAGAATATATAATTAATAATTTAAAACAGAGAGTGTTAACAAATATTTTTTTACATGGGGGCGCCATTTTACACCTTAGCCTCAGGTATCAAAATTTCCCGGCACTGCCCTGGCTAGAGCCCCTAGAATTATAGGCCGGAACATCAGCCGCCATTTTCCTGCACACTTCCGGTTTCATTTACCTTGGCGATAAAGGTTTTTAACTTTGGAGCAATGATCGCTATTTTGGCATAAAAATAATCAACAATCCGCAATTACCCGACGATTGTAAACATTGGCGCAACTTTTAAGATGTCGCCAATAAATACAATTTGCAACCGTAACTTAGTTTTTGATTAATGTAAAATTATAATGCAAATAATCAAAACAAACTTTACGCTGCAAACATTCTATGTTTATTCCTCGAATGATTAGAACAATTCCCAGTGGAACACTCGTCCATTTCACCTTATTTTATTAAAAATAACATCCTTGTAAATCACTCAACTTTAACACAGCAGTGAATGGGATATGATGGCAGGAAAATGGCGGCCACACACCAGCTCTCTTTTCTAGGAACTTTAGCCCTGGTTACAAGCAAAAGTTCGTTGCGGCTTTTGTCTAGTCGTGCCGTATTTGAGTTTAATATGAAAGAATGGGGCAATCAGTGACAGTAACACAATTGCGACTTAAGTCTTTCTGAAGTTTTAAGTCTGTTTAACTCCAGTAAATTGTCTGTTTTCTACATGTGACCTTAGTTTAGACAAAAAGATGTTGAAAAGAGAAGGACAAACACAACAAGGTAAATCGAAAAAAAAGGTCAATGATTTTGTTTGTGTTATGAAAACAAAAACTAAACATAAATTAGGGAAAATAATATAAATAAAATAATTAAAATATAAAATTATACAGTGATAAAGATAGAAAGTGGATAAGAAGGTTCACAACACGAAAATAAACATAAGATTACTTCTTAAATTTAATAACTAAGAATCAAAATAAAAAGAAGTTTTAGTTTTTCCCTATTACTCCACTTCTAAATAAGATAAACAATTAAACTAGCATTAATGTTTATCCAAAACAATCCTCGGTCTCGTCTGTACATACTCTGGATTAAAGAACCGATTTGGATAAATTTTACATATTTATTCTAAAGCATCGAGTCTTGGAAATTAATTTTCTATAATACATAAAGATATGCACTAAATCTTACATTATTTAAATAGCTATAAATAGGGCTAAAAGTAGCTAAATGGATACCAACTTTAGCCATGATTCTTCAACATTTCTAGCTGCAATTACAAATGAAAGGTTATTTCGAATTGAGAAGAAATTAAAGGTTTGGAACTTATTAAAATATTTCATTTTAAACTCTGCTATGAAATATTTAATATATATTTTCCGCCTGAAATTAGTAATTGCTTTTATTTTTTTAATATTGCTTAAAGCTAGATTTCCCAAATAAAAAGCCTTTCCCTTCTGTAATCTTCTATTTCCCTTCTTTAGTTTCGCATTTCAAAATAATTTTCAGTGCTCTGAAGTCCACATTCCTTTAGTTGATAATGCAATGTCGGTGACCACATTGTACACGTTTTCTGAAGTGCAAATTAACTTGACTTTTTCAAAAATCCTCCAATTTCTTTCGTATTCTTATTAGAAAATTGTCTTTCGAAAGTTCTTCGACTTAAATTGGTCCGGAGAGGGTTAACTTGCAGTTATAAACTACGAATGCGCAAATATATTTTCGGACAATAACTACTTAAATCCATTTACAACTACTTATTGTTGGTATGATACAAAAGTCATTTTTTCTTTTGTCGCTTGAGACAACGTCATGCATACGCATGCACAAACATTCTGTTTATAACTGCGTATCTGTGCTCTATACGCACGAAAGTAAGAGTATATAATCTTCCAATAAATCTATATATTCCATCCTATATCTAAACGATGTTTCGCTGTTTCTTTTACCTCCCTTCTTGGTGGAAATTAACCATACGTTAGAAGGAATGCATCGTTCCTTCATATACTTAGTACATAGAGTTTTTTCTTTTCCAACTGGAAATGATAATTAGGACAGACGATTTGTCGTCGACATCGTTTTTTTTTTTTTTTTTTAGAAGGGAGAGCAGCGGGATTACGAAAGCGGCGTGTGTGGCGAAAAGATGCAGAGAAATTATTACTAGCTACTTTATTATTGACAAAAACTACTTTCAAGAAAAAGAGAAAAATGAGAACCATGGCTAAGAGTTTGGTGGCCTGTCAGACGACGAATGAAAAGAAAGGTTATTAAAGATGGACTCACCAAACTGGCTTCTCATCCAGGGGTAGAGGGGGCTGGGCATGTTGCCCCCTGGAGGAGGAGGCGGCTGAACTTGTTGTTGATTGGGTTGAGGTGGAGGTCCCCCGGCGTGGTTTGAATACATCGCTTGTTGTTGCTGAGGTTGCGGCCCTGGTGGCTGTGGTTGTGGCTGCTGCTGTTGCGAAGGTGGAGACTGCACCGAGGGACTTTGGCACGGGGGCATGCTGTTTGGTGGTGGCACACATTCTGCTGGTCTGTGGACAACACCGTTGGGGTCGTGACCTATGGGTGGACCTTGGTGCTGCACCGGGTTTGGCTGCATCTTGCAACTTGGATATTGGGCTTGAGTGAGATTCTGATGTTCGGGAGGTGACCCCCTGCAGTTGTTGGTCTGTCCGTCTTGGGGCACATATGCATTCGGATGGGTCATAGCTGCGTGTTGGGGTGGTTGATGGGCAGGTTGTGGCAAAGGAGGTCCTTGTTGAGGTGGGGGCGGAGGAGCCTGATTGCAAGGATTACCATAGTACTGACCAGGTGGACTGGGGGAGTTTGGTGAAGAAGTTATGGGTCGAATCTCTAATCGATCGTACGGGGGAAACCGAGGGTAAGTGGCACCTTGTACAGGCGACGAAGCATACTGGGGTTGAATGTACTGCCTCTGGTGACCTCCTTGGTCACAGAGATCACCATTCTGGTGCTGGCCATTGTAGCCTTCGGTCCGCATGTCCGGCATGTAGGAGTTAGTGTAATAGGAGCTCATTCCGCCGTCGCTACCGTTAGGGTCCTGACCGTAGGTGCAGGTCCAGTCTTGGTGCGGGTGCTGCGCTTCTGCCGTTTGCGAGCACTGCGCAGGCGTAGGAGACTTGAACGCGGCCGTTTTGGATGTCGTTCACCTGTAGGCCTCTTAACATCCAAGCCTGCAATTAAAACAAAACAGGAAATGTAATGCGTATGCACTTGCATTTTTCAAAAAAAAGTTTCACATTTACATTTATGGAATTTACACGTCTCTGTAGTCAGTGACATAACACCTTTGGATCCCACAGTGAGTGAAGTTAGGAACAAAACACGGTGTTTAGGACAATCCTCTAAACTTATAAATTGAGATCTCATGCTGTTTTAAAGGTGAAAGTTTCAATGGGGAATTATTCAAGTAATTTAACCGCAAATGAGTTCGATCTACTTGAATATGAACTTAAAATCTAGCGGTTAGCTGTTCGTCCTCTTAGAGAAAAGTATTCCAAAGCACTGTAGAACTACCTAGATGTATCGACTACAGATTCAGTACATGGAAAGTTAATATAAAGTATATAAGTACACAGAAGTATATAATAGGGCACATAAAGTATACGATGATTTAACATTATAGAGAAATATTCAAGAGTTAGTTAAAAAAAATACCATGTTTTATTTTAAACGTGATTTCCTTTCTATTTTCTAATTCGAGGAAAGTAATTAGCATTTGTTTTGCCAACCATTTTGATATAAGTACTTTTCCATCTGAAACTGTCGGTTTCACTTCATAGTCAGAAGTTAAGTTTCACGTATAACGAAAAACACATGTAAAGTTTCAGGTACTGAAAATGGAGCATCAATATATTTTTCTAGTCTATATTATTTATAAAATGCGCACTTTGGGAAAGAGTCTTTCATTGTGCAGATGCATCTTTTAATGATTGGACACGATGAAAAGAAGGAAAAAAAAATAGTCGGTGCCGTTAGTTTTAATATTTAAAACCGGCGGAACTTGATGTCTTGCCGATGTTCAACATTTTTTTTCTTCTCTTTATTAAATTTCAGTTTTTTACCTCGGTTTTTTTACCTGGAGGTTGTGTTTTGGTAAGTTGACTAAAACACAACACGTAAGCTTCAACTACATTTCATATTAAAAAGAAACACTTTATAACGTGTTTCATTCTTCAAACATTAAAAAACATATGCATGACCCAACAGCTTCTTTTCAGTGCATTCACAAATATAATCATCATATGATCATAAATAGAGGCATCAAAAACGGAACCGTCCTATATCTTTAGATCAAAAAAGGATTATTTTACCACGTTTATTTTTTCTTAAAATTATTGGAAGACATCAAAAACATATTTCAAAAGAAATAGACGAGATTTTATTTAATAGTTTTATGTTAAGACGAAATAGACGATTTATCAGACACTCTGAACAAGACCATTTGAAGTTTCTCTTTAAACACGCCACTTCATATTGCTTTTGTTGTTGTTGATTTCCAATTTCTTCTGAAGTCAATTATCAATTTCTTGTCTAAAAGCTACTGCGAATCGTCAGAGTTCTTCAATAAATCTCAAATTAACCTTTTGAAATAGGTTTCGTAATTAAAATATCGAAGTGAATATACATAGAAGTATGTTATATTATTTAATATCTCCGATAAAATTACCAGTATCGATTTCTAAATTTCCTCTTTTATGTTTGAAGCATTTTCTATAAAATGCTTAAACGTAAAATTAAATACGCTGCAAGGTTAATGCCGTGTAAACGTCTAGTTAATCTGTAAACAACACTTCAAACGTTAAAACACAGTTGACCGCTGATGTGAAGATCCCCAGAGGTTGTTAAACTAGTTTAACTTGGAATAGTTGACTAACCAAAATAGGGCAAGGGTAGAGATTCGGGGAACTTGTAAAATATAACAACCGTGTTTTCTTTTCGTGTTACCCATCACGGGGCCTTCCCAACTCCCCGTAAAATAATCGATCTGCTTTGATTGACAGTTTCTCTGGGGATCTTCTCCTCAACGGCCAACAGTAGACCGTTTTAAAAGTTAGCTCGTTGTAAAAACAAACCGTTGCACCTAGTACGGATTGCAGGTGCAACAGTTTTTACCCCCCCCCCCAAAAAAAAATGCTAAAACTACTGCATTTAGCATGAATTACACATCTTGCCTTGCAACAGCGTTATTTTGGTAAAAAATCTTTGTAAAATTCCATGCATCTGGTTGTTCAGTTTTGTTAAAACAATGGGTTTTTCTTTGTTTACAAAGAATATATAAAGGTAACCAGTTGGGCGTGCAAATGCATACATTTTTTTTTTTGATACCAAATAGTGTGCTTATTTTGCAATTTTAAACTTTTATTTTCTATGGAAGCATTTTTATATGGAACTACATAAAACTAAACCATAATGGAGGTCCATAATATGGGCCTTTATTTTGGTTATACAAATGTTCAAAATGAATGAATGAATGCATGAATGAATGAATTTTCCCATCTGTAACAAAAACGCAGTCCCGTTCAGTTCGGCAATTGAACAAGTTAGCGCACAGCTAGTTTATAGCTAATTTAAACAGTTAACAAGTGTTTTACGGATATTATCAGCTTAATTTTTAATAATCGGTATGGAATTTTAAAATACGCTAATATGTGCACAGTTTGCACAGTTAAGAGTATTTTGAATTCACAGCAGACTAAGAACGAATACAGAATTATATAAAAATCTGTGAAAAAAAAGCGATATGAAATTAGTGTTCCTTTAACAGGGCAAGCATGGAAAGTGACAAGGGCGATAACAAATAAATTTCATATTTTCATAAGCACCTCCGTACAACGTTGAACAAATATTGGTCAAGAAAAGGTAACCAGTATGAAACTATGGCATATTTGCAGACAAAATTCTGCTTCAGAAATAAATAAGTAAAAAGAAAAATCTAGCTAAGGCATATACTTAGGAAGAAACCGACCAATGTTTGCAGATAGTTATTAAACTAGAACCCTCAAGGAGAGAGAGAGAAAGAAAGGCAGACTAAGGCACACGTAAGAAAAGAGCTTACAGAAGACAGCAAAAATGCAGTAAGATCAAAAGACTTGTAGAAAACCAAAGTAAATGGACAGGTTCTGTAAGGGCCCTACGTTTCCCTAAGGACTAAAAGTAGAAAGAAAAATATGCCTTCATATTAGATTATAAATTACTTGCAAAGCTAAGGATTGTTTCTAGGAGCCTGGTGAGAACCGAACCCACGACATCTTGATACCCAGTTAAGTGTTCTGTCTCACTGAGCTACAGGCGTCGATTAAACTCCCCTCTGCAAACGAATATAAAGCTACACTGTGGATGAGTTCGTGGGGCAGTGCTTGGACGAGGAGAGGGGACTTTGTTCGACGCCTGTGACTCAAGGGGAAGAGCACTTATCTGGTGTCAGGGTATCAAGTGGTGCACTGGGTATCAAGTGGTCGTGGGTTCGGTTCCACGAAGCGCAGAAAAGTCATCCTTTCCTTTGCTAGTAATTTATCCTCTGCTATTACCTGGTATTTCATCTAGAAAAAAAATTAGGGCAAGGCGGTTGGCCTGTCAAAGGGTCATTTTGTTTGTGCTCTAAATACATGGATACGCAGAAGCGATATAGAAACTTGTGGATTTCTAATCACTTAAACAAGTACACAGTCACACAGAATGCGTTTAGGATAAGGATAAGGCAAGCTTATCACAACAGATACACAATTATTAAAATAATGACAATTTAACCTGAAAAATACGTGAAACCGCTAGCGTCCATTGCAGTAGTCCGTGCTTGAAAGTCTGCGAACGTAGCAACAGTGCTTTGATTCGTCAGCAATCTCATTTTGCCAAAACCGCTAGTGTCATTACGCAAATAAAATGTCGGAGTACAATATTTTTATAAATCTTTTTATAGATATATTTTTACAAATTTAGTGACGCGTTTTGAATTCTAATATTGGAATTTGAACTGTCATTGGCGCGTCATTTTCCTAGGGTTGAATGGGACATTTTGACACAAGGGCAGTCAAGTTGAAGGGCAGGGCATTGGACCTTTCTATTTCGCTTTATATAAAACTTTATATTACCATGTCATCGGCTATGATGGAATTTTTTGACTTTAATAAATACCTTCATATATGGTAACCAAATAAAAATATGTAAATAATATATGGATAATGAAAATAAGAACAAATCCTATCAAACATTGAGACTAGATCTAATGCTGAACCGTTTTACAATCTCGTGAACTCGTATTTCATAACTCAACTCAAAATAAGACCACAAGGCGAAGTAGCTACTTTCATAGTAGAGTAAAAAAATAGATTACAAAGCTTATTGCTGACTATTATTAAAGCAACAGATATTTACTTTTCTTATATAGATTGGAAGTTGTTTTGTTTTTGTTTTTTTAAATAAAAATTTCTACTGCTTCGTTGTACGGTATAGCTATTTTTTTATTTAAATTTATTTTAACAAACTAAAATGTAGAGTTTTCAAAATTACTGGGGGAGGAGAGGGAAGCGCACATATTATATACATATATATTTAGTAAAATATATATAATATTTCAATTTATGCGGAGGGATCTTGCGCCTCACGGGCCCATATAGCTCTAGGCCAAAGATAATGAGCTAAAATTTAATAGGTACCGTATGAAATTAAATGTTACCGTATATGTAAGTGTCAATAACCAATCGGGTTTTAAATGGGAATTTATTATATTATTGTGTGTGTATAAATAATGATTTATTTGAGGTTTTACGTTGCAACTTAAGGTTTCTTATTAACTATGTTTTGGTTAAAAGTGTGTACCTTGTCTTTTATTATTTTGAAGTTAGAATAGGAGGAGGGGTTTTATAAATATATATTTATGGAATTTCGGTGTGCTTGTTTTCCTTTATTCTTTCAAACATTTTAACACATATACAGTATCTATGAATTTTATTAATGGTCGTTATTTTGTAAGTTTTAGCTTGAGTTCTCCAATGTAATTGTGAATCCCACAATGTATTAATTTAATAAATCTCTTTTGTAATCCTTCAAGCCTTTGAAGGTTTCCTCTCCCTAAATTTCCCCCAAACAATATTACGATACAGTATGGCTGTATAGTAATGCATAATGTGATTTGGTTTTATGTTTTTTTGATTAACAACTCGAAAATTCTTCTAACCATACCAATTGCTTTGCTGAATTTATTGCAGGTTAGATTGATATAGTCATTCCAATTTAGTTTGTTAATATGTGTTATACCTAGAAATTTAAGCTTATCGACAATTTCATTAATTTTTCCACTTATTTTAAAATTTATGCTATTTTTAGTATGGTCTATATTTCGTTTCCTATTTGTTAAAATTATTATTTTAGTCTTAATTCGGTTTACTTTCATCTGGTTAGACATGAACCATCTTTCGTATATCTCTATTTCTATTTCCATTTTTTCTGTAACTTTCTGAATATTGCGCGCGTGTTCTCCTTTATTATTATACTAGTGCCATCAGCAAAAATTGTAACCTTTCCTTGTACAGATATATTAAATATGTCATTAACATATAGGAAATATAGAAGTGGTCCAAGTTTGGATCATTGCTGGACCCCATAGTTATTAAGATCATTTGAGTTTTTATCTTTTATAAAAGAAATTTGCTTTCTATTAGTTAATTAATCTCTTATTATGTTATATATTTATCCCGTAATGTATATATATGTTCATTTTCCAGCAGTATATTTCTATTAATTACATTGAAAGCAGTGAAGTTATTATTCCTAAAACAAAACAAAAGTGGCATAGCGCTCTTCAAATCAAGGGTAGATCCAGGTGAGAAATGCGGCACAGGGGCAGATTTAGGTAATTTATAACTCAATTAAAGTAAATTTACAAATTCAAAAGCTGTATTAAAAAGTGTATTTCTTTACACTAAAAACTTGCACTAATTAAATATTTACAGCAACATTTCCATTCCACCCTTTTTGAGTTCATTATAAAAGAGTTTAACTATATAATCGCAAAGCTGATGCTTCATCTTCTATTTCATTTAAAGTATGTATGACTATATATAACAAAAAGGAGATTGGTATGATCAAAATTCCTTACAGATTAAATAATTTAGCTAAAAACACTTTTTGTTTTTCAAGTTTTAGTTATATATTTGGCAAACATTTTCTCCTGAGAAATATATAGGCTTAATAATTTTATATAAATTATATTAGTTTTGGTGCAAAATGGTAACTTTTGGAAGAAGTTTAGTCAAAAGTACAAGTTTTTCAAATTTTTCAGTAGGTAATGTGGTATGAAAAGCACAGTTCAGGAAAATTATTTTAATAAGTTATTTATTATAACAATGAATTTCAAATTTCCCTGACTCCAGGGCTTAAAGTTCTTTAATATTTTAATGTATTTTATTAATATATTCAATAACATAAATATCTAAGTAGGCTAATATATTTAACATTAATGAATAAATTTCTTAACTTAAATTTTGCATTGAAAACTTATAAAGGTGTAGCAAAATTTACAATTTCTCTTATTCTTATTATAGAGTAGATGAATCTCTATGTAATAAACATAATGTATACAAGATCTACCTCAAAAATCTATTTTGAATATATTTTTAACGCCAAAGAACGAGTTCCATTGTTATGTAAAATTCTATTAATTTTTTTAATAAAATTCTAAAATAATTTATTTTGAAAGAACTACTTTCCAGAGGGGCTGAGCCCCTCCGACTAGGGCCCTGGCTCTCTTCCCGAAAAAAGCCTCTGCTACGGCCTTGCATGCTGCGGTTGTATCGATACGTGCTGCACAAATTTTTGAACCCCCTGAAATTAAATCCTGGCTGCGGCTTTAACTGGTTCCCAACCTTCTGCCAGCCGTGACCCACTTCTATGGAAGCCAAGTAATCCGTGACATCCCTCTGTCCACCGCTGCCACATTTACCTGATAAAAACATTTTTAACGGAGTGAAGAAAATACAATAAATATGTACGCACTATATATATGGCCTGCAAAAGGGTTGCTGGTATCTAACTGGAAGGAGACCCACACGCTGAACGTATGTGACGATGTGTGGAACCGGCCAGGCCAGTAACCTAGTGTCCTACCCCGCCTTCAAGTGGTGCAGGCTGAGCTTTCTATTTATGTGGCAAATTAATATTTGCTACACGGATAGAAAGGCGGAAGGGGAGGGCTAATTCACCAACCCGTCTAGCCAGCGTGGTGAAATTATGGCTAATTCCTCCATTATGTTGACACACCAGAAACCATGGCCCCTAGTCTCCAGGTGCTGGAGTGCTCCTGATCAAGGCAGCGGTCAGTGTGGCATGAAAGCAGGGGGTGCTAAGAATCACTGGAATGGCCCAGGCTGCCGTTTGTTATTGACCTTGGCTACGTTTAATGGACGATCCCTTGCTTCTGAAGCAAAACTTCAGGAATTGGAAGAAGAACTTGACAAGATCAAATGGGACATTGTAGGACTCAGTGAAGTTAGAAGAAAAGGTGAAGAGTTGGTGGAACTTAAAAGTGGACATTTGTTTTATTATAGAGGAACGGAAACTGGAAGAACAAGTGGTGTTGGCTTCTTAATCAACAAAAGAATTAAAGACTACCTTCTTGAAGTCGAAAGCACGTCAGATCGAGCAGCGAGGCTCGTTGTTCAACTAACCCAGCGATACCAACTTCAAATAGTACAGGTATATGCACCAACATCAAGCCATACCGACGAAGAGGTTGAAGAATTTTATGAAGAAATCAAAGAGTTACACACCAAAGGGAAACAACATATCAAGCTCATCATGGGGGATTTCAATGCAAGAATTGGACAACAGGAACAAGGAGAGACATCGGTTGGTAAATACGGATATGGGGAAAGGAATGAACGTGGCGATCAACTCATCGAATTTGCAGAAGCTGAAAATCTTAGCATCATGAATTCATTTTTTAAGAAGAAACCGCAAAGAAAATGGACATGGAAACACCCAAATGGGGGAACTAGTGAAATTGACTATATCCTGGCAAACAAGAAATCAATTATTGAAGATTGCAGTGTACTGAACAGATTTAATACTGGAAGTGATCATCGAATGGTGAGATGTAAAGTGCACTTAAATACTAAATTAGAACGACAGAAGCTCATTAGGAAACAAGTAAGTAAGAGGGTGGATTTAAAGAAATTAAAAGAAAATACTGAGGCATTCAAGCAAGTTGGGTAAAAATCGCTTTTCTATACTGCACTGGAAAGGACTTATACTTTTATTACGCTTTACAGATGATTTTTCAGCTGATAAATTGGAATAACAAGGGAATAAAAATAAATGGTGAATATTTAAATCATTTGCGGTTTGCTGATGACATTGTTATTTTTTCAACGAACCCATTAGAACTCCAAGACATGGTACAGGAGCTCTCAACTAGAAGTAAAGAAGTTGGACTCAAGATGAACCTACAAAAAACTAAGATCATGTTCAATAATTTCGTAGAGGAAACAAAAATACAAGTTGACAACATTGAGCTAGAAATTGCTGATTCATATATTTACCTTGGCCAGCTGATTTCAATGGATGGCAACATTATGAAAGAACTCAACAGACGTATTAAACTTGGCTGGAGTGCATTTGGAAGAAACAGTTTTATCCTGAAGGGGAAATTGCCTTTGTGTCTAAAAAGAAAGGTCTTCAACCAGTGTGTATTGCCAGTCCTCTCTTATGGATCAGAGACATGGAGTCTAACAGTTGGAGCAATACGAAAGTTACAGACAACGCAAAGGAGCATGGAGAGGTGCATGCTTGGAATAACTAGGAGAGATCGAAAAAGAAACACTTGGGTGAGAGAGCAAACTAGAGTAGAGGACATCATTGTTAAAGTAAAAGGGCTGAAATGGCGATGGGCTGGGCATATTGCAAGAAGAACTGATCAACGATGGACAACAGAAATTCTGAACTGGATTCCAAGAGACCACCGAAGACCTAGAAAACGTCCTCAAACTAGATGGGTGGATGAAATAAGAAAACAGGTTGGGGTGACGTGGAAACGAATGGCCCAGGATAGACTTGTGTGGAAAGCATTTGGAGAGACCTTCATCCAGCAGTGGATAGATAATGGTTGAATATGATGATGATGATATATATATATATATATATTAATGTATATTATAGATATAAAGTTAACAACCGTTAGTAGAATATTGCAATGTAGCCATGTTGAAATATAAAAGCGTTGGAAACATTTGATGAGATTCGTTATAAAACAGTTGCGGCGACCCTCCAGAAACTAGCTCGCGATCCCCTGGTTGAGAACCACTGCATTATAATTTATTATAACACGAATTCAGGAATTTTAACGTAACGACAATAAACAAGGTTTAGGAAATTTCACAAAGCGATAGCTATAAAATATTATCATTGATATATATTCGTTTTATAGACGAAATAGCATGATAATTTAATTGACCGTGGAAAACATTTGAAAATGAAAAAAAATTAATAAATATATAAATTTTGTTGAAACAGATATAATTCCTAACGTCACAAAATATTTTATTTCCAATTTTCACGCTTGACGCTAATGATCAGAAATCCAACTGACCCATCCTCTCTGAATCTACCCCTAAATCGACATGTTTTATTTTAATCAGATTAAGAATTTAATTAATTGGGAGAATAGCTTTGAATTTAGAAAAGAATTAGCAATCATGAATTTTGTCATTTATTTTACCTAAAATAACGACCATAGTTCTCTTTTCTCATCTTCGGGAATCTCAGCTTTTGAGTTCATATGCCTTGATTTCGTCTCATCCGCAGAACTGTGAAATCTTAACCATGTCTTAATATACGGGCAAGGATTCCAATCCTTTAGAGGTGGTCTGTTTAAGCAAATAAACATGAGTGAAAAAACGCTTGATATTACAAGTCTGTTTCTTGCTGGCTATATGATATGGTTCACGGTACTAAACGCTCTTTCACATTCTTCAGAACTGCATGGTAAAATGTTCACCGTTTTTAATAAGCATTGCAAATTTGTGGGTGCTCTTCGCCGGCCGTTGTCAATGTAGTCGCGAAATCCACTTAAAATGCTCATTTCATCTGATAACTGAAATATTCGACACAGTCTTAAAATTGATTCTTGACCAAACGTAACATTAATATTTACTGGCCAATTATCTAGATTTAAAATATTAATATCATTCAGGAATTTCCCATATTGTTGTTTTTTTTCGTCGATTTCCGATTTACTAACGTGGGATGATTGAAACGTAAAACATCTCTGTTCCAAACAATTTCCTATACTTGTCAAAAACTGCGTTCTGTTAATTTCCGTCAATTTGGAATTCAAGCTAATAGAAATAGTTTTAAATTCACCACTCTCAATAGCTGACTTGGCTGCTTTAAACCTTTCTCCCAACTTTTCTCTCATGGCTTTAACAATGTGAATTGTCCGTCTTATTAATTTATTAGCTCGTGATAAATTACATTCCCTCTCCTGCAATTGCTCTGATAACATAGATAATTCCTCAAGTGCATCATAGAAAAGTGCTAGTGTCTTCAAAAATTCCTCCGACTTTAATCTATTTAGCAATCCACGACATTTTGCCCTTTCGGACTGCGATCTTCCGGGATCTAGTGTTGCATTTTAAAAATGCATTGCAAGTGCAGGATAAGAACGCCAGATAGCCCTCACAATTCTGTAACTACTGGCAACCCATCTTATTTTAAACACTTGTCTAATTTTATTTAACTGAATACCGAGATTTGAAGCAATTTTTTCAAGCTCGCGACAACTTTTCGGAGATCGACTATGCAGGGAATGCAGTATTCCAATAAATGCCTGAAAATGGTTAGTAGAATTTTGGTGTCTCATCGCATCGTGAACAGAGGTCGATCCAAACGATAGTTAAGACAATGCCAAACCAAAATATGCGGATATTGGTTTTTCCAGTTTTCCAACTTCAGCCCTTGCTCTCAACATAAGGCTCACTCCGTCGCACGCGAAACATACGTGTTTTTTTTTTTTTCAATAATGATCATCATGTCTATGTGATTTTAAACAAAGCAGTAATGTGTTGCAAATCGTTACTGCTTTTTGACCAAGTTCAAGGAGGTCTAAAAATATGGTTGTGTCTACAGAATTCAGCGTTGTACGGATGTAAACTATGAAAACCGTACGATTACAAAGGGATATAGACTCGTCGATAATAACGGAAAATTTTGTTTCATTTTTCTTTAATGTCTCTCCTAATTTTTTTTTTTTAATTTATTTGCAATGTGATTTATTATCTCCGTTGAACTAGCTCTCGAATACAGAGTTATGTCCAAATTTATTCCACTTTTTGCTTGTAATTCAATCAAATTTGAATGATTGCTGTAAGGGCAATTAGATTTTGTTATATAATAAGCAGTATTGAACACTTTTACAGTAGTTTCGTTTTTATCGCTATCTGCCGAATCCACTATTTTTTCGGAAACTTCTTCATTACAATATTTTAAAATTTGTTCAACTTTTTTATGCGTTTCTGAAGATCGATAGAGGGAAATTTTAGTTTTTAAGGATTTCCATCGTTTATCACACGCATTACCACTGTATGATACTTTAAATGCGCTCCATTCGGCGCTAATGTACATACCTTGCTCTGCACTTGGACCCAGACTCCTCACTTTTTCACATGATCTGCAACCAAGGAAGCCGTTTTTCGCATCCAGCCAAGGTGTCTTCTCCTGTCGCTCTTTCCACTGACCACATGACCAAATGTCAGGAAAATGGCTGGTGCTTTGGGGAATTTCTTCATTGTTTTCCACCGATTTTGCGTTTAGCCCATCGACATGGAGCGATTCGGTATTCACCATCTGGCTATCTATTCGGTCCACGTCGTGGCTTTGTTGAACTGCATCGCTGTTTTCTCATTTTGCATTTTAAATCGTTTCGAAAATACTAACTTGGCGAGATAATGAAGCATTTTCCTTTTCTCGAGCACGCTTCATTTCAAAAAGTTGAAATACAAAACGGAATTAAAACAGATAACTGCGAAACTATTTTTTAGAACTCAACTTTACTTGATACGAGGACACTGTGTGAAGGAAGGCAGTTGTAAGCTTCCCAAGGAAACCTTTAACCCTCTGTTTCTGAAAGGCCCGGGCTAATTGGTTCCTGAAATGGCCGTAAGACCGAGGGTGAGGTTTGTGGAGGGGCTTGACCCTCGTCTTCAACTCCACCACCTCCAGAGGCGATAACTATTTGCGGTTGATTTTTATGGGGGTGCGCTTCGATGATCTAAGATGAGAAATGGTTTCAATTGAAATCTAACTAGCCTTACTCAACTACAATCTCGCCAAACTTTTTTATTTTGGGAATTCGTTCTGCATTTTTTGAGTCTTATTTTCTTTCGTTTGTAATTGTAAATTAATTTTATTATTGATTTGTGTAAGCTTAATTTGTTTTGTTTTATTTGCAACGGCTTATCATAAACGCGGTTTATATGATGATGCCATAAGCTCTATATTGTTTGATGATAATGGCCAAAGTGATTTTGAAAGCTATGATCTTTAAAGTGATATTTTCAATGATGAATTAGGAAAATGAGTGTTGCAATTATCCATGGAGTACTGATGTTAATAATAAAAAAAAATCATAGTATTATTATATTATTCCAATTTCTAATACAATAATATTCTAATATATTATAATTAATAGGCTATAATAATAAAATTATGTGTAGACCATTTTCACCATTACATAAAACAATTTTACTGCAAGATATCAGAACCAACATGGAAAGAACTATATCGACAAGTTATGCACAAATTGAAAAATACCTAAGTTCAATGCAAAACAAAACATATACAAACAATAAATATATTTACAATATTTTACATGCAAACCTTTTTCGAAAACTATGAAATATTGCTAGGATACAAATGGCAATATAGTAAAATTGTAAAGAAATGAACCAAAAGTGGAATAAAAAATTTAAAGTAGGAGTGTAATAATAAATGAAATATGAGAAACCCATAGGACAGCACTTTTTCAAGAGAGACACTTGCCCCAATGAGTTCAGTATTGGATGTTTCTGTTTGAGTCCCAGCCAATGCTAAACTTAGGATCTCAAGTCTCTTTCAAGTTTAGCATATGGGTTTCTCATATTTCACTTATTATTACACTTCTACTTTAAATTCTTTATTCCACTTTTGGTTCATTTCTTTACAATTTTACTATATTGCCATTTGCATCGTAGCAATATTTCATAGTTTTCGAAAAGGTTTGTATGTAAAATATTGTAAATATATTTATTGTTTGTATATGTTTTGTTTTGCGTTGTATATCAGGATTAAAATGAGAAATGTGCTGACGTATCAAGTATTCAACCTTTAATATTCACTCACAGTATGCAATTCTTTGATACATTAACTGTATTAAAAAAAGTTAATTTGCTTACAATTCTGTTTTACAATACACGTTTCAACTTCGCATATTGAATCATTCATCATGTTCATTATTTTTGTATTGTTTATTTGAAAACGAAGTTTTGTATGTACCGTAAGTATACTATTGCGCTATGACGGATGGCTGCGTTTTCATTGACCTGTTATTATTTCAACTTTCAAGTGGAACGTTTTTAATAACGTTACAACCACAACTACATTTTCCCAATTTTAATTTCGCAAGCTCAAGGAAATTTTTGGCCCTCTACGCTCATTATCAACGACATAAATTAAAGGGACTGTCTACACCATCACTATTAGCATAATAAATACGAAATTTAGTAAGGAGCATTGCATGTGAAAATGAAACTAGTAATGCAACTAGAATATTAATTTTATGGTAAAGTGAATGTCATCAAGCAGAAGCATATTTAAATTAAACACTGCTTTGTTGATGTCTGTTATCCCTGTAAAGAGTTGTTAACAACAAGGCCTTAACCAGAAATTATTTCGGGGAGGCAAAAAATGTTTACAGCCTCGCTAATGAGTAAGTACTGGTAGCAAAAACATTACGGAAGGGGGGACGGGCCTTTGGGACCACCCTCTGTCTCTGGCCCTGTTTGACAACAAGCTGTTTTCCACTAGTATACTGCCCCTCTCCAATATTTTCATGCCGTCGGTGCCCATGCGATGTGGTGTCACCTTGCCGTGGTGGACAAGCTGTAAACTAATACCACTTAAAAAACGATTCAATCAGAGCAAATACATAAGTACAAAAAGTAAATAAACATGTGTAATCAACCAGGAACTGGTCACGAAGTACGTCCGTAAGATTTCATCACTTTTTAACCAACCCTGGTCACTTTCATTGACACCCCTCCCCCACTTGCGGATATCCGACAGGAGACTGCGGGCCCTTTTGTTATATTTGCGGGTATTTATGCCACTAATAAATTGCAAAATGGGGCAATTTCCCATGATTTGCTATCGTAAAATATGTCCCCTTAAAATATACCCTGTACTATTGACTAAAGCAAATTGATTTTTCTGGAAAATTATCCTTTTAACCGGTAACGAAACATTGCTACTTAGTGGACTCTCGGTGCACATAAAAGTTTTAAATTTGGTTTAGTTTGTTAGTTTTACGTCCCAAAGCTACACTTTGGGCTGTCTTAGATGGGACCGCTGTCTTTACATGACCTCCGAAACACAATACGTTTCCAAAGAAATAGCTAGCACATGGGGATTCGAGCTCCCGTCCAGTAAGTTGCCAGGCTAATGCCTTAACCAACGATTAATTTTAGGGTCATTGCACAAAGAATTTTTTTTTTCCTTAACAGATTTATAGGATTCACATATTTGTTATTTATAATTTGAACAGGATTTTGTTTGTAAAATGTATGGTTTTCTAAAACTTTGCCATAGCGCCGCTATGCTGCGCTAGGCCTCGACTTCACCACTGATTGAAAGCCTTTCTTAAATCGAAATAAATACTCTTACCAAAAGCGTATTGTTTATTTTCCATTGCACCCCATTATTGACACTACTGTTCTTAGTAAAGTCATTTCTGTCGATTTCCTCACCCTAAAACCGTACTGTTACTTATTCAATGTCTCCCATTTATCAAGAAATGTTGTTGTTCTCTTGTATATCAGCTTTTCAAATATTTTCGCAAATATTTCGATTATTGATATAGGTCTATAGTTTTCCATAAGCTATTTTTAACTTTTTCATATAGAGGTACTATTTTTGTACATTCCATTTTTTTGGAAACCTTTCATTAAGTTAAATCTAAGCCCAGTCAATTTTAATTTAATTTTAATTCTTTGTCTTTAATTTTTGTAACACAAAATTCTATCCTTCATATATAAAGTTCATGATGTGTGATATAATTCTGGACTATTCAATATTAAGAACATTCGAAAATTACCAGTAATTTTCTACCTAAAAATTTATTTTTATTACATTTTCGGCAAAAGGCGTTCAATATCAATGACACTTTCAAAATGGACATTCTTAGATCAATTGGTAGGTACTAACTTTTCTATTAATATTTTATCTCTGTTTATACGGAGATAAAATACTCACTGAAAGAAATAAAATAGAATAAAATATATAAATAAATAATAGAAGTTAAATCCTTAACTCTTTATAACATAAAGAATTAAGGGTTAACAGTTACTTAAGGGTTAGTGAGGGTTAAAAAAGTTATTTTTTTGCAACATAATTTTGTCCAGATGTTCCACATATTATTAAATATGGACATAATTGTTCTAGTTTTATAAAAATTGTTTCTTGCACTATCAATATCTAATTCGCTATTAACTCTTCTTATCCAGCAGAAGACTAGGTTTAGAACCTCTTATCGTTGCACTTGAGTCAATTAATCGTTAGAAGGCCGCAATCTATGGAAACTGCCCTTCCATGCTATTACAAACATGGTCGGATTGCGTTTACCATGTGTCTGTCCACATCTTAGAGACAAACGCTATCTTCAAACGTCGTGGCTCGTCAATTTCTATGACATTGGTTATCAGTGAGATTTTTGAAACATACAACCATGTTTATTTAACTTTGTGCCCTAAAAATGTTTAACTACAAACATAGAATTAGAATTTAATTTATCCTTTAACATATTTAAAAACATTATATAACTTCACAAATGGTGTTTCTATTCTGTTTTTTATAGGTAACTGGCAATGGAAGTGCCAAATTTTTGTTTTTATACGAAAATTTTGAGATAGTTTCAACAGTGTTGTTATAGGGGAAGGTTGATAAATTTAGACCGGCGCACAGTGGTCAATTTTCATTATTTGGCGCGGAAGAAACCCAAAATAAAATTCCATATTTCGAAAATTGTAACCTAAGTAAAAGTAAGCCTACAAAGTCTCCAGCACAGTGTACCAAAGAATTTGCCCGATACGCGAACGTATAGTCCGCCCCGAGCAGGTTAAAATCTGTTTTTATCTTCATGGCAGTTGCGGTTCTCGCGAACCAGATTTCTGTCTAGAGTTCGATTGCGTGTTCAGTGCATTTTTTTTTTCTTTACTTTTCTGTGGTTTTCTTTCATAAATCATAACATGGCTAAGTAAAATTTGTATTTCATTTTAAAAATTGATGTAATTTCTAATTTAAGTCGAAAAAAAATAGTTCGGTGACATATGTAATTATAACGAAATTGTAGTCGTGTTTGTTGTATTTGATGGACTAGAAATGCTGATATTGGCGCGTATTGGCAATCATAACGACTGTTTTACACTAAATATATATATAGCCTTTCCAATTTACACTGAAATAATCTGCAATAACTTGCCATCTCAAAATTTATGACTTTTTTTTTAGCGTTGGCGACTGGTATCACTCGACGTGCTATATTCGACATATTCTGCGTGGATACTGCTGAGTTATATGTATCATTATATCCCTGATACTACATGCTTCAGAGCTTACATAAAATACTCCTTCATGGAGGAATATTGGTAAATAGTGCTGTGCTACCAATCGGAAAAATGACCGAAGAGGCCCAAGAAGCCCGCAACAAGGACTCTAAGTACTTCCGAGAGCATCACTCTCGTAAATTTAGCCGACAACAAACCATGAAGGACATGATGCATATGCTCCTAATCTCGTCAGATCCCTACATCACCAGTTTGCGACAAATCCAAAAAAGGAGGAGCGAATCTTTGCTCCAAGAAGTCATTTAAATGTTAAAAAGTCCCGAAGAACCACAAATTCAGCGTGAATGCTGCGATAATTGCGTTAGCGACAGTGATTGAAAACGCTACTTACATAAAGGTGCATTTTATGTATATACGTTTCCATTTACTCTTTGTTTCTTATATACTATGTTTTTAGTTACATAGGTACGTGCCTGTGTATATTATTTAATAAAATATTCATTTCTGGCATATTACTTTTGTGTATCATTAAACGCAAACTGTTGATGCCCTAAACCCAAATAAGGGGGGGGGGATGGCGCCAAAGTATAGAAAAAATACCTAATATTGTACAGAATCTATGTTTATTTATTTATAGAGTTGATGTGAAAACCTTAAAAATGTAAAATATTTTTTCCGCACCGGATAATGAAACTGACCATTGTGCGGTGCGGCGTCTAGATTGGACCACCATTGTAACGTGACTTATATATGAAAATTGGGATATATTGTAGGCAAAACCAATTGTCTAGACATAATGTTGGCTAATGCAAACACTTCTATGTGACAATGCTTAGTGGGTGTACTAGTGAGTAGTAGTTGTATTCTAGCAGTCAGAAATTAAACGTTTTAACGTAAGATTAGTAGTTATTAGAGTGACATAAAGTAGCAAAATATGCCATTATATTTAAAGAAAATACTTGTTTAGGTATATTTCACCTCAATAGTTTGAAGAATTGATTAGCAATATATTGTCAGGTCAGTTGCGTACCGATAACCGCGGCAAAACCTGCAAGGTGGAAGGTCCCCAGGGAAAGGGGCTCCCCTTTTGTCGTCGCTTATTTTTCATAAAATTTATAAGTAAAAGATATTATATTTTTTAGTTAATAAGGATTTTTTTTAATCTTTAGGTAAAATATAAAATAAAATAAACGGTTTCCAACTGTGGCAAACTCATTACGCGTATTTACTTTAGCTGTTTTTATTGCCTTTAAAACTGAACTCAACATCCGAAAATTATAAAATCTGGACGAGTTTTGAAGCTATGTTTGTGTGTCTGGATTATTTATGGCGCAAGAGCATCCGGGCTATACTGCGCCAAGTTTTGAAGCTATAGTATACGATTTGAGCCAGAACCCTACCTCAAGAAACGGTGACTAATAGACATATGTTCTGTTTAAAATACTGGAATGCGTCGCCGGTTAATTTCTTATAGAAGACACAACACTATTTTATATATATTATATCTATCTAATTTTTTTTCATATATGCATATACAAATTAATTTTCGTAAAAGGGGACCCAATAAATTATTGCGGGGGTCCGAGATTTTCCGTTACGCCATTGTTTCAGGTATAATATTTTTAGTTACTTTGTCACGTTACATAGTTTGGACCACAAGCAGTTGCTTTTATTGGACCGGTGCAATACTTTCAATGGTCAACTTTTATAAAACATATAATATTTTTTCCATAATAACTATAGCCAACACGTCGATCAACTGATCGATCATGAAGCAATTTTATACTAAAATATATTGGTAAAAAACTTATGAAGGAATTAAGGCATTGGGCAGATAAATTACATTTCCTTCACACGGGGAAAAAATTCTTTACTACCACATCCTCCAATTTGGAGCAAGTTTTTTCTGTTTAAACATCAAGGAAGTCTGCAAATTAGCTTTTGATGTTGCAGAAAAGCAATCTCTTCCGCATTCATTCAATACAGATAAAGTATTGCAAACAAAAATTGGTTTATGCTTTTATGCGTGAAAGTTCTCAGCTTCCGTTCCAAAAACCTTAATGAACTTCTTCGGTAAGAACACGAGGTTCAGTAGAGAGATGGTAAGTCATTTCATGTACCTTCGTTAATTCAAAGAAAACAAAATTTACCAAACACAAATTCATAAATTGCTAAATAAAGCATACAGCAGCGAAGATGCGATAGACATTAACTCAGAATATCTTCCACGCCATTGGAATTTGGCCTGTAAACAGGCATATCTTTTAAGACTACTAATTTGCATCATCCTATGGTTTGTTATGTTCTGAAAGCCCAACTGAAGTTGCAAACTTCAACTTCAACAGCCCAACTGAAGTTTGCCAACTGAAGTTTGCCAACTGAAGTTGAAGTTTGACTTAAAAAGATAATACCTACGTCTTTTAGTGGCAATAGCGGTAGTGGTGATGTTACAATTGACCATGTACCTCAGGAGAAAAAAAAAAAACAATTCCAGAAATATCTCCTGCACCAAAACGAAACCCGCAGGCAGATCCAACATCTTTCGAAGACGTTGATTAACCTAAAAGTTACTTGTAATTAAAGTAGTTTCTATAAATCCGAAATGGAGAAAGCCATAGGCGTAGAGTTATATGGGCTCGTGGGACTCGATCCCCCCCTCAATAATTTCAAAAACCCTACGTTGATGGAGAAAGCTAAAAAGGAAAAAATGGAGATTGCAAGATCACACAAAATATTGGGAAAAAAGAGGGACGACGAAAAAAAAAGATCACATGGTTTTGTATTTCATGTGAAGGCATTAAAGAAGACGACGTGACACAGTGCATGAAGTGTTGCACCCGAGTTCACATATTATGTGCTAGGTAGAGTAAGTACGAAGATCAAAAAGTACTTTTGCTTAAATTGGTCTTAAGAAAACTTGTGGGTTTAGACATTAAGCCAATGGTACATCCTAGGAAAGAAGTTTCTTTGATTGGACTTACGACTCGATTTTAATTTACTACCATTTTGCCATTCTACATTGTATTTTTGAAAAAATAAATTATATAATTTTGAAGACTTAGTAACAATTATGTCCTCTGCTTTTTTATTTTTTAAATAGCCCGTTTTCACTATAAATAAAAAAATAGTCGTTTTCCTTAGCTATTTTTTAATTTAACGATATTTACTAAGTTTTTGTAGAGATATTCTTTCAAATATTTTTTTATTACTTGTTTTTTTTTTAATAATATTAAGTTTGCTTCATATATGAAAGAATATTTTTATGTACTTTCGTAATTTCTAATACTTTTATTGTGACATGATTATTTCGTTGTTCGGCGAAATACTTATATTCTTGAAGAAACTAAGTATCTAGATATTACAATACATGTTTACATGTCATGTACATATTTTGCCTATTTTCAAAATTTTAATTGACAGCGTTTATCTGATATTAAACGAAAGTTTGACTTACAACACATGATATTTTGATTCTCAATGGCCTAAAGCACATTTATGTTATTTTTAATCACAATATCATGTTTAAAATTCCGTCTGATATTGAATTCAACAAAATTAGCTGATATTTGTGAATTATTTTTTAGTTTCTACAAGTTTTAGCTTTTTTTGATTCTTGTAACGAGATGTATAAGTTATTAAACCTAACATATATGTTAGGTTTAATGATTTTTACACCTCGTTTGGTGTAGCATGAAAGTCACTGTGCTTGCGCCCTAAAAATACAACTATTTAACTAAATTAAATATCGCACTGTAAAAAGATTGACAAATTTAAGCTTAGAATGGAATTAATGTACCGGATGTGTGCTTGTATTTAACAAAGCATGGATCGCCTCTAGACAAAAAAAGAAAGACCAACACTCATCACGCATTTTTTACAACAAAAAACATTTTTTAATTACAATTTGTGTGTTTTTAGTCTAAGTTCCTTGTACGCTTGACAATTTCCTTCTATCAGCCTCCCTATTTCCCCATTTTGACCTTAAATTCTTCCGGTAAGCTGTTAAAATTTTTAACCTGACTCGTCTGATATTAGGCATTTTCACCTAATATTTTATATCCTCGAAAAAAACACAAACAATAGAAATTATTTAAGCATTCGGTTCAATTTCATGAATACGTTCATTTAAAATGTCAATTTCAGGGGTTGAAAGCGAAACGCACATTTACTTTAAAAAAGAAAAAAATATATCGTTTCGAGAAAGCAACATTGCCTTTTGGAGTTCCGACGACTTTTAGCAAAAAAACCTTTATATTTAACTAAATGGCTTTTAACACATTTTTACCATTTTAGCTTTAATTTATTTTTATATTAAGCCTGTGTGCACGTTCTCACCTTGTTTGGCGCAGAATAACCCTTGTGTCCTTGCGCCATAAAAACACGACCAACCAATCAACCAAATTTATATTTAACTTCATTTTTCTACGGGAAGTTATAATTTTAGACTTCGTCCGAGGATATATTAAGATTTTGCATAAAAAATGCTTGGAGGGATAATTGCAAATGCAATTTTGAATTCTTTGGAAAGCATTTATTTTGGTTGTAACTTCCTCAAATGTGAGACAATTTATCACACCTTTCTGAATTATTAAAATTGTTTTTGTAATTTTAAAAATTTAATTAAAGTTGTTCAAACGACCTTTCTTATTTAAAATGTGAATTACCATTGGCCGATACCTTAATTAGAGTAATTCTATCATCATAGCCGATGATGTGATCGTATTAGATGATTAAATACTCGCGAAGGAAAAAAAATTCATTCTTTCCTTTGCGAGTAATTAATCATCCAGTCGATACCTGTATATTAAATGAAAGGCACAATACCATTCGAAATTTTAATATACTATTTCGAAATTAAATACTCGCAAAGAAAAAGAATCATTCCTTCCTTTGCGAGTAATTAATCATATAGTCGATACCTATTCATTAAATGAAGGGCACGAGATTATTCGAAACTTTAAAAGACTATTTTGAAATTAAAACCTCGCAATACACGATACTATTTCGAAATTAAATATTAACAATGCATGATACTATTTCGAAATTAAATATTAACAATGCATGATACTATTTCGAAATACGATAATATTTCAATACACGATACTAGTTTGAAATTAAATACTCGCAAAAAAAAAATCATCCTTTCCTTTGCGAGTGATTAATCATCTAGTCGATACCTATTTACTAAATTAAGGGCACGATACTATTCGAAATTTTAAGCTTTGCGAATGCATGCAACTTCATTTATAACAAATCCTTTAATAAATATATTTAAATAGCTATATATGAATATATGAATTCCTCAGAAACATACCACATTTTAGTCAATTCAGTTGTGATCGAAAGAGTTACTTTCCTATATTATTTAAACTGAAAAACACAGACATAGAACAAATTATGTCTATTGCTTTATGTTCAAGCACCAGTGTAAACAGACCTAAAGTTTCATCTTTTACTCCGAGGTAAAAAGCGAGAACAGTGGTGTAGTCCTCAAACAAAAAGTAGCCTAGCGCTCTTCTAAATCAGGGGTGGTTCCACTGGGGGGGATCAGGGAATCTCCTAACCAGTCAATAGCCCATTATAAAGGGCAGAAATAACTATTATGTATGCGTTGTTGAGCTGGTA